>JAZKJV010008792.1:0-388453 GCA_037367405.1 Ottelia alismoides | reverse complement strand
TTGTACTTAAAAATGACTAATAATATTTAAAAATGATTAAACTCTATAGTTGAATAGAGATTTGATGGATTAAATCGCATGCTCGTCATTTTCTTAATGATATATATATATATATATATATGACAATTATGAAGTTTAAAATCTGATATTTTGATGGTAGGACACTGATCAATTATGAGATCATTTTAAGATGCTTGTGGAATAAGTGAATGTCATAATTTTAATACTTAATATAATGTAAGTTGGTATTGATTATTTTGGAAGCTATGATACGGATGTGCTTCTATAATTAAACATGAACAATATATGCATGCTTATTCAAACAACATATGCATGCTAAGGTTGTGTTGGTGATCGACCAAATTCTACTTCTACTCGTGCAACTTTAGATAGAGGCATGATTTAATTATATTTTTATGGATGTAAAGTCTTGTCGTTCAACCACAATATATCTACTCATAATCGGGCATTATGTTTAGGGTTAATTCCATAAAAGCTAAAAGTTTGAAATAAATACTAGGATGTCAATTTAGGTATATCTATTGGGTACTTGACTCGAACCCACGCCACTTATTTTTGAACGGGTTTGGATTTTGAATTTACTACCAATGCGGGTATGGGTATGGGTTTGGGATTGCCTTCGTCTACCCGGACCTATCCTAAATCAAAACAAAAAATATTTATAAATATAGATATGTTTATTACATTTTAGTCAAACTCATCAAATCCGCTTAATATCTAATACGTATCGATCTACATACAAATCCAACTCAATTTTCTCATTTCCATCCGTTTATTCGTACGTGACTACCTTTTTGTATCTTCAATATATAAAAATTATCAACCCAAAGAGTTAAATGCTTAATATATGTATATATATCTTTAATATTTCCTACACATTGCACATCTTTGTGTACTGCCATATTACATAATCTCCATTTGTTTAATCTACGTGTAATACTCTTATATACAGTTACGAAGAGCTTAAAATTTTATTATGTTTATGTGGGTTTAAGATTTACAGGTATCCACTAGAAATTACCCGTTTAATAAATAGACGGATATGTGTAGTGATTTCATAAAGGGATATTTACACTCATAACCCTGAGTAATTTCGTAATTACCTAAGAAACCCTCTATAATCACGAAATACATCCATGACCCCCAATAATGCTCCGGTTTACACCCATAACCTTTCTGTTAGTTTGGTTCATTAACTCAACCGTATGAGTGTGTTAATCTAATCAATAAATGATCTAACGGTTAGGATTAATCAAAAATTAAAAAAAAGAAAAGAAAAGAAATCACACCCTCCCCTCCCCGTCCTCCAACCCCCTCCCCTCACGCTGATCACCTCCTTATCCCCCTCCCCCCGTTGCTGACCACCTCCCCCAGCGTCTCCACCACACCTCGACTTGTTGAGGAACCTGCACGCGTGCACGACGTGCCTATGGTGGCGAGATTTATATCGGACAAAATCAATGGCTTAGAATAAATTAACTGAAGGATCCATACTTTATATTACAATGATATTTAGACAATGCTTCTACCTATAAGAATAAATTTTTTTTGAATTATCAAAATCCATATGAAAATCAAGTCCTTGATTCTTTAACTTAGATAAAATAGTAATACTTCCATTCATTGGTATATTACTTAATTAAATTGGATGTTATCCAATTAAATAAAGAAAGATATTTCTTATATTTTGAGACGCTCCATATGTGAACCTCTTCAAATGGGTCTTACTGCTATTGATTCAATGATCCCTATAGGGCGCGATCAGCGAGAATTAATTATTGGAGACAAACAGATAGACTGGTAAAACAACAGTAGCCAAAAATACGATTCTCAATCCAAAAGGACAAAATGTGATATGTGTTTATGTGGCTATCGTTCAAAAAGCATCCTCTGTAGCTCAGGTAGTGACGACTTTACAAGAACGGGAAGCTATGGAATACAAAACCTAGAAGGTCGATGCGAACTCGAGGTGGGTGCTGGAGGTGGTCAGCGGGGATGTTGGGCGATAACGGCAGAGGGCGGGTGCGAGGTGCGGTAAACCGAAGGAGGAAGGTGGGCTGGAAGTGGTCGGTGAGCAGAGGATGGGGAGGAAGGGGTGGGTGCTAGAGGAGGAAGGGGGGGTTGGAGGTGGTCGGTGGGGGAGGAAGGGGAGGAGGGGTGTGTGTGCTGGAGGAGGAAGGGGGGCTGGAGGTGGAGGGGGTGGATGCTGGAGGAGGAAGGGAGTTGGAGGTGGTCGCCGGAGGAGGAAGGGGAGGAGGGGGTGGGTGCTGGAGGAGGAAGGGGGCTGGAGGTGGTCAGCAGATGGAGGAAGGGAGGAGGGGGTGTGTGCTGGAGGAGGAAGGGGGTCTGGAGGTAGTCGGCGGAGGAGGAAGGGGAGGAGGGGTTGGTTGCTGGAGGAGGAAGGGGGCTGGAGGTGGTCGGCGAATGGAGGAAGGGGAGGAGGGGGTGGTTGCTGGAGGAGGAAGGGGGCTGGAGGTGGTCGGCGAGCGGAGGAAGGGGAGGAGGGGGGTTGGACGAGGAAGGGGACTCATTTGTAAATAATGAAACCTAAAGGATAGAAAATGTAAAATATTTGACAGATACTGTTATAGTTAACGGGAAATTGGGTGGAAGTTAACACGAGGGTTATGGGGTAAGAATAAAGCATTATTGGGAGTTCTGGGTGTAATTCGTGATTATAAATGGATACAAGTTTGAGAATATTGATACCTGCCTCAAATCCGATCCGCTGACATCTCTAATAAATACGATCATGATAAATGCATCCCTTTAAAAATATTAACAATCCAAAATCCTATGGCCAGTGGCATATATAGCCATAGAGTAAAATTACAGGAGTTGTGAATAACTAAACAAGAATTATGGACAATGGTATAAAAATCCCAAGCGCAAATAAAAATGTTCAAGGAAGCATCCAAAGAAAGTTGTTTATAGTATTGTACATGCTTATTTATTTAGATGTGATGCTTATATGCATATGTTGCTATGTATGCATTTTTTTTTACTAATTTTTGGAAAACAGACTTTTTCTGATATTTATATATTTTTTCTCTTGACGAGTTTTTGACCTTCTCTTCGTTATATATCATTCAAAATTACATCTATTTGGATTCTCTTAGCTACACCAAGATTTTAGGATACAATATTTAGCAATGCAATAATGTGGCATAAGTAATTGGAAAGAAATTAGGGTAAATAATATATCTGAAGTCTATATGGAAAAAAGGTCAAGATATAAAAATCTTAAAATTCTGATATTTGATAGTTCAATATTGTAAAACTCACCTAACTACGCTACATATTTTTCTGCCTTTGTGATTTAAGTATATTGGTGCAGAATTGTTATACAAAGTAATTAAGGTGAGAGAGAGAGGGTAAGTCGTAATTAGCAATGGAATTTCCTATTATTATAGCAATATAAACTTTTAATTGTAAAATATATTGAATGTTAATTATCTTAATTTACAAGGTATAACTATATTCATTTGAAACAATACTTTTAGCCAATTAACGAAGAAATTGATGATAAAAATCAAACGATTATTATAAAAGTATGTTGTAACTATGATTTGTTGCAACAAAAACTTTGATAAGTGACCGTCAGAACCATCCTGAAAAATCCATTGCCAAAGGTAACGTCTAACGTGCAACTATGTGGTCATTGTCACTAATCGACGGAAACTTTGTCTCGAATACAGGTCTATGTAAAAGATGATGCACTTCTTTGTTACATTTGAAAGATAAAGCCTTTTAATTGGGAACTGATGTACAGTTTGAACCCCTTTTTGTTATTTACCCTAAGAAACAATCTCAAGCTATATGAAATAAGTTATGAGATTTTTACCTTGCTGTAATTTTTTTTAAATTACTTATACGACCTTTGAAACATCGATATTCCTCTCTCGATCATGTAATCTTACTAACCCCTACTCCACAAATCTTGTGGTTAACTCCCATCCATTTACCCGTTAAAGTTAATCGTGTTCCATTAAAATGAGGTCCATACAACTCTCTTTGTTAAAGAAATTTACCAAAGATACCATTGAGATGCTAAGCGTCAGCAACCAATAATGTTAATGTCATCCTTTCTCTTCCCTCATCCCCTTCCTCGTGCAAATGAAGAGGACGTCGCCTATTCACTTTCTTCCACCACCGGAGGGCTGCGCCCCGCCTCCCTCCTGTTGCAACTTAGGAGATGGTTGGCCTCCTCCCAAAGCAAAATAGGTCGTCATGCGTGCGAATACGGAGTTGAAAGGGGTGGGTTTGGTGGGGGGCTCAGAGTTGATGTTGGAGCCGAGAGGTGGAGGGGGTGGGGGCTTGGGGCGACGAAGGGGGAGGGAGAGGAGGAGATGGAAGCGGTGATGGACTCCTAAAGTTGGAGGCCGAAGGCGACGTCGAGGTCAGACTCAGCGGCTGAGGCGACGTCGAGCTCGTGATGTTGGGTGGAGATGAGGCAGAGGAGGTCGTTGTCACAGACCCACGGTGGCCCTCTGCAAACCTCAGGTGGGTCTCCGGCACCGGCTTGCTCACAACCTCCGGCTGCGAGCGCGTTGTGCAGGCACAGCTCTTCGACCTCCAGACCTTGGCCTGCATCTCCGCCGGCTCTGGCGTAGTTGAACTGGGATCCACGGAGTGATCTAAGATCATTAACAAGGTGAAGGCCTTGTTCAAAGAGAAGGACCCGTCGAACCTCTGGCTCTCGGATCCACCATCTGTGTTGGTGGAGCTCAAAGAAGCCGTCGATGCTCCGCCAGTGGAGAAATCGAGCATCGCAAAGCCACCGGCAACGACCCACTTCGCCAAAGAGCTAAATTTCTCAGATTTCGATCTCAACCAATCTCAGAGCTACAAGCTGGAGTCCGGTGAGATCCTCGACTTCACCGACGTGAGACGCTCCCACACCGACATCGTCAAGAAGAAGCCTCTGCTATCTTTCAGTTCCGGCGTTGTTCACCTGCCGTCCTCCGCCATGGACCCCATCAGGATCTGTGACGACTCTGATCACTCCGACGTGGAGGCGTCAGTGAACCAAGAGGGAGAGAGTAGGGACATGGATGAAGAGGAGAGGAGTCCGAGGAAGCTTGGAAGGAAGCCAGCCAACGACAGGGAGGAGCTGTGGAACCATGTCGAAGCGGAGCGACACGAGAAGCTCAAGTAGCGGTTCTACGCACTTCACGTCGTCGTGCCCAACGTATCGAAGATGGAGGGCCACCATGGGTCTATGACGACGACCTCCCCTTTGTATGCGCAAGAGTGAAGAAGGAAGGAGAGAGTAAGGCTTCGTCCGGCAAGAATGAAGAAGGAAGGAAAGAGAGTGGAAGAGGAAGGAGGGGAGAGAAGAAGAAAGGAGAGAGAGTGGAAGAAAACCTATTATTGGATTTGCTAGGGTTAGATTAACTCAACTTAAACTCAAGTTAGTTAACTCAAATAATCTCAAATTAACAGAATGGTTTATAGGGTAAGACAGAGCAAGTTTACGAGGTCGAGGGAGGAATATCAATGTTTTAAAGGTCGTAAAGGTAATTTAAAAAGATTATAGGATCTGCCGGATAAAAAGCTCCTAAGTAAGTTATTGAAGTATGATTTTTGCACATGTGCCTTTCAAAGTTTTTCCGGTTACCCTTATACCTGTAAACTTTTTGACAATTATACTTGCTCTCCTCCATTCATAAAAAAATTAACAGTACATGCTTACAGCCCCTCCGTTTAACAGTTGCACCCCTTTACTAATAGGGATTTTTACCCGACAGACCCTATAATATTTATCAATTACCTATACGACCTTTGAATCATCGTACTTCCTCCCGCACCCCTGTAAACTTGTTAATCTTTACCCTATAAATCCTATGGTCAACCCCCATCTATTTAATCGTTAAAACTAACGGATTATGTTATCTTCTTTTATATTATACCCATTTTATTTATCAAATTTACTATAGGTGCCACTTCCTCTCACCCACGTCAGATTCACCCTCCAGAACCTCCTCCCCGCCACGATGATGGCCACGGACACGACAGCATCAGCCACGTCCCTGTTCTTTGACCCCCTTCCCCCAGCCTGCTGCCTCCCCTTCCCCCAGCTCCTTGCCCGTCCCGTCCGATCGAAGCCCTCCCACTGCTTGAAGTCCACCCCCACCTCCAGCTCGCCGCCCGCCCACTCGAGCACCCCCGCCACCCCCTGGTCGAAGCCTGCACCACCCCTACAACCGCCCCCTGCCCCGCTCCCTGCTCTTCGACCTCCCTCCCCCAGCCCGCCAGCTCCCATGGGAAAGCCCCCTGCCTTTACAGCGGAAGCCCCCTGCCTCCAGCTCGCTGCCTCCCCTGCGAACCCCCCTCCCCCACCCCGCGCGCCCCGCTCCCTGCTCTTCGACTCCCCTCCCTCAGCCCACCGTCTCCCCTGCGAAAGACCCCCCCCCCCCCCAGCTCGTCGGGGAGGCGAACTGCCTCCAGCTCGTCGCCCGCTCCCCTGCGAAGCCCCCCTCCCCGCCTCCTGCTCTTCGACTCGAAGCCCGACGCCTCCCCTATGACCCCCCTGCTGGAAGCCACCCCCCACCTCCTCCAGTCCAGGTCGAGCGCCGTCCCGCCACCTCTTCCGGTCCAAGTCGAGCGCTGTGGGAGGGGAAGCTCTCAGAGGAGGGAGGATTATTTTTTTCTTCTCTTGTTTAATTCTAGCCGTCCGATCGCGGTTTGGTTAGACTAACTCGTTTTTAACCCAAGGAAGTTAACTCTAGGTGTGTCAATTTAACGGTAGGGTTCGTGAGGTAAGACGGAGCAAATTTACAGCGTCGAGGGAAGAATATCGATGTTTCAAAGGTCGTAGATGTCATTGGCAAAGACTATAGGGTCTGCCGGGTAAAAATCCTTACTAATATACATTCATCTCATATCAATTGATACAACCCCTTAAGAATACAACAATCCAATACCAACGGTCCCCTTACATTTTGAAAAAAAATAAAAAATGCAAAAATATCGAGGGGAATATGACAGAGCAGGAGTCACTATCTCACGTACGAATTTCTAAATGGAGGTGTCCTTTTCCCGAATCCAAATCAATGGGGACCACGACGGGTGGAGTCCGATGGAGCCGCAAGACGCCAAATCGAGGCGATTGGGTGCGGGGAATGGCTCGAACCGTTTAGGCGACTTGTCCACCTGCGAGCCCTCTTGATTAATTAATTCTTTTTAATTAATTAAAAAACTTCTCGTCCTCTGTTGGTACGGCCAAGCACCCAAAACAATGGACGACTTCGTCCCGTCCCTGCTCGTCCCCACTCCCTTTGCATGCACACATAGACTACTGGGTAAATTACAAAGAAACCCTCGACTATGTTTCTCATTCTAACATAACAAAGAGCGACTTTGTCTTCACCAAAACAATGAAGAGCAATCTGTAACGTCCCATGCTTAGGTCTCCGATCCGTTATCGAAAAAACTGATCCTGACAACTTGTTGGGTACGGGTCCAGATGGACCCATTGACAACCACCCAAAATGTTAAGCTCAAGTTGTCAAGTTGTAATCCCCACCACTTATAACCCACTCTAACACTTTGTGAGTTTTAGATGTGGGACTCTGTTTGGGGGCATGGGTGTTACAACCTCCCCACTTATATTCGCAACGTCCTCATTGCGATATGACCCATCACTTATTTCCAGTGATAGTGGCGGATGCACGCTTCGGGTAGTCATTTCCTCCTATCTCTTTATGGGGTGGCTCCACCTCTCAGGTAGCCCTTTCCACTATCAGAGAGAAATTGACTCTGATATTATTTAATTGTAACATCCCGGGCTTAGGTTTCCGGTTTATTATCGAGAAAAACTGACCCTGACAACTTGTTGGGTACATGTCCAGATAGATTCATTGGCAACCACCCAAAATATTTAAGCCCAAATTGTCAAGTAGTAATCCCCACTACTTATAAGGGATATTTACACCCATAACCCTGAGTAATCTCGTAATTACCCCAGGAACCCTGCGCAAACACGAATTACACCCAGTTTCCCGAATAACGTTTAACCCTTACATTACATAACCCTGAGTCAACTTTCATCCATTTTACCGTTAACTATTGACGGTATCCGTTATATATTTTATATTTATACCCTTTAAGTTTCCATTATTTACAAAAAAGTCCTTTTATCACCTTCCTCCTCCACCTTATCCTCTTCCTCCTCCAAAGAACACCCACCTCCTCCTCCAAGCAGCAAGCTCCTCCGACAACCTCCTCCTCTCCCCTTCGACCTCCAAGCACCCCCCTCCCCAATCGCCCCTGCAGCGAAGCCCCCCTGATGAATACACATTCATCACTCTTTATTCTTATATTTTAGCTACAAAAATCTATGCAAATGCATGTAGATACTTGTAAATAGGAATAATTAGCAAAAGCATGCATCTTGTAAAAATCTATAATTAGCATGTTTTTGTGCAAAAATAAAAGAATAAAGATTAAAAAGAAAAAGAGGGAAATATTTAGAATAAATATTGAGCAACCTAACCCAAGGGAGGGCTCAGCATGGGCCTGACCGCATAAAAGCCAAGTAGAGGGAGATAGGGGCTCATGTGTATAGATTTTTGTAAATAAATAAATTATATTTTCCTCACCCAAAAATATGCTTGTACATATTTTGTATATATTTAGAAACTATTAAAAAAAATAAAAATCTAAAAATCAAAAACTCAAAAATGCCCTTTCACCATGTACATAGACCATGCCTCCTTATGTATTTAACCTTGTAAATAAATTTATTTATTTTAAAAACTTTTTGTAAATATTCTATGTTATATATTGTAAATAAATAAATAAAAAGAAACAAAACAAAAATGAAATAAAAATAACAAAATTAAAATTACAAAAATATATTGTACATATGCCAAGTACATAGTTGTACATAACTTTTTATTTCCCCTATGTATATAAATAATAAAAATAAAATAAAAATATCCTTTTATTCCTCATTTTATTCTATAAATAAATAAAATATAAAATAGGAATAAAAATGTATAAAAATAACTAATTAAAAAATCAAAATTAAAAACCCTATACCTATATATAGCCCTATTATGTAAATACCTTATTTTTATTTTGAAAAATTAATTAAAAATCACCAAAAAATAGAAAAAATTAAAACAAAAATATTTTATGTTTTGAGTTTTTTATAATTCGGCCATTTCCTATTTTATTTTGAATTTTTAAATTATTTATGACGTGGCCTCTCCTGATTGGTCCACGGGGATGTTGACCCCCCGGTCAACTCCCCCCGCGGACCCTCTTCTCTCGCGGATCGGGCTGTCGACCCGATTTCTCCGATTTTTCCCCGCTTGATCCGCCCGCCATTCGCGCAAACCCCGGGTCCTAATCCTCTTCTTGCATCCGAGATCATCGCCCGGGGGATTGCATTGGGATCCGCGCTTCACGTTACCCTACCCGATCGAAGCCGGACCCTCCATGGTATATAGTCTGAGCTCCACCGCATTCTTTTTCCATCTTTGGCTCTCCACCCTTCATCCCGTGACCTCCACAGCAGTCCCTGAGGTGACAGCTCTCGATTGCCCGTGTCGCAGCGAGGAGGGGGTGGCCGGACCATCGATCCGACGACGTAGCGCCGCCGTGCTCCGCCCAGTGCAGGAGCTCGAGCCTCAGGACCGAACGACCTTCGAGGCTACGACCGGGAGCTACCTCAGCTCCAGCCTAGTCTACTTCGCCACCCAGGTAACCTTCTAGCTTTCCTATTTCGCCTAATTTCCAGGTTGCCCCAATTCGTAGCTCCGCCGAGTTCCGTCGATTCCGGCTATCTCGCATACTCTTTCGATCATCGGAACCCACGTTCACCATCGCCTTTCCCCCACGCACCTTCTCCGCCCCTTCGTTCAACCCAGCTCGCACAGGAGCTGGGGTTCGAGCTCCACCGTCCGTCGCTCGCCGGAGCTCGCTCATCCCGACGCATCGACCACCTTCACGCCGCCTCATCGGGTCGAGGCACTTTGCCCTCGACCCGCGAAGCTTCTGACCTATTTTGCAGGACCAGAGGAGGCCATCTGAGGCCTCCCGACACTCGGGCCAGGAGCTTCCCTACGCCGACCTCGCCGGAGCCCCTCCAGGGCTCGGTTGGGCCATCGGAGGCCACCACCAGCTGCGGGACTTCATCGCGGACCTGTTCCGATCTTCAGAGGCAGCTGACGAGGACCACCGCGCTCGCACGAGGCCGACGAAGCTCGCCATGTTCTTCCAGGATCCTCGAGCACCGTCCGATTGCCCTTAGCGCTCCAGTTCGCATCTTGACCGTCCATCCACGAGGAGCAGTCACCGCCCGATCATTCAGAGGGGCGATCTGGACCGTTAGCGCAGAGAGAGAGAGACACCAGCACCCGAGGCCGTCAGATCTTCCACGTGTCTCCTCCACTGACGTCGATCAGGCCCACGTGCGGAAGGAGAAAGGCGCTTCCGTCCTCAGCCGTTAGATCTGCTACGTGGCGCACATCCGGCCGTCGACGTAATAAAGGGGTAATTTACCGTAGGCCCCCTCTTAGTTTATGCTTTACGTTTCAGTCCTGTAAATATTTTGTGCTTTTTATTTACGTTGGGTATTTGCACATTGGACCTCGTGCTTTTAGTATTTGCACTTATGCCCCTGTATGTGTGAGCCACGTGCTTCGTCACGTGTATGTTTGGTGTATTTGCAACATTAGTCCTATAGTTCTGGCTGTTTGTTGATTGATTGAAAACTTTTTGGTAATTGCATATATGCCCCTGTGAGTGTTTTAATTCCGCATGTGCGTCTTTTAGTGGGATATTTGCATAACAGCCCCTGGACTTTTTGGTACGAGTTACCAAAAGGTCCTCGGACTTGTTTTTCTTACCAAAAGGTCCCTGAGTGCCCCAGGCACGCGCCGTGCGCGTGACTTGCTGGGAAAATTGCACCTGGACCCCCAGACCTTCGGGTATTTGCACTTTCGTCCCTGTGCACAGTGCCCTCTTTTGATTTTTGAATAAAATATCAAATCACCTCCAAATTCGATGAAAATTTGACACATGGCTCCTGCCATGTTGTAGGATTTTTGAGAATTTTGAGGACATTTTGATTTTATTTGTTATTTTTAAAAATTCAAAAACCTCTATTTTAGCTACTGTCTAGAATTAAAAATCTCAAAAAATATAAAAACCCCCTCAAAAATTCCACAAAAAATGAGGTACTGTTTCTTTTGTGTTTCTTGATTTTCTAGCCAATTTTGGCTATTTTTCATTGAGTAAAAACCCTAAAAATTCAAAAACACTTAAAAACTCATAAAAATTCTAGTAAATAATCTAAAAACCCAAAAACAATAATCTTGGTGCTCAAATTTTCCTAGTTTTCTCTAGTATACAGGAAAATTAGCTCCAGGTCCCTCTGAGATCCTTAGATATTTTATCTTTGGATTTTGGGCCTGGCTGGACAGTACCTTATCTTTTTAGTACTGTTTGATTTTTAGGAAATAAATACACCTCATAAAAATCCCAAAAATTCACCCAAAACACTAAAAAACATTAAAAACATAAAAACATTTTTATTTGAATTTTTGCTTGATTTTTGATGCTTTAAATAAATTGTGAAAGTGTGCTTGTCTTTGTTTTCTTTTATTTTCTCACTATTTGAAAATACAAAAAAATATAAAAATTATTAAAAACCACTAAAAACATTTTGCCTTTATTTTACTTTATTTTTACTACTTCGTAGGCCTTTGGCCAACCCGTGCTCCTTGTGTTCGACCCTGGGTGCTATACCAGGTTAATCTCATAGCGGGACCGCTTCACGTTTTGTTTTGATCTTTGATTTATTTAGCGTTTCGATTTTTTTTCTTGATACACGGCTTGATCGCTTGGGTCACAACGAGCCTATTGTTGTACCTCATATCCTAGTGATCAGGCCTGTCATCAGAATGGCGCCGTTGCCAGGGAGCACGGCTTAGTAATTCTTTTCGTTTTATTTTTGTTTTTATTTTTCGCGGTTTTTCGCGGCTTTTGTATCTATTTTCTTTTTGATTTATTTGTCATTCTCTTTTATTTTTATTTTTGTTTTATTTTGTGTGTTTATTTTATTTTCCATTTTTGCATTTATACCCTCACTTTTATTTTCATTTCTTTTTCTTTATTATTTGATTAGTTTTGCCGGTCTGACCACTCTTCTCTTTGTCTTGCGAGGGCCCGAGGACCGCGGAGGCGACTTTCGAGGAGCCGGTGCAGCCGAGGAACTTGGGAGGCGGCTTCCTTCTGTACGAAGCCGCAGGAGAGAGCGAGAGAGAGAGAGTTGAGTGGGTGAGGTTAGATTAGGATTTTATTTTTTTATTCTATTACTATTGTAATAATACAAGGACACTTGGACTGTTTGGACTTGGACTTGACTACCGTAGCGGGTCTGTTTCGCCGAGCACCGGTGTGCTCGGGGGACCCTTTAGGACTTGCGCGGTTTTTCGCGGTTTTCTTCGCGGCTTTATTTTTCTTTCTTACTGCCTTTTCCGGTTTTTCGCGGTTTTTGCTCGAGCCCCTAGATTTAGGATTTTCTGGTGAATGTGCCGTAATTAGTAGGATCCACACACCTAATTGCATATCTGTTCCTATAGATCGTAATTGGACCTACTTAAAATCAATAATAAAAATAACCGACTCGCTAGC
Organism: Ottelia alismoides; assembly: GCA_037367405.1. Classification (NCBI taxonomy): domain Eukaryota; kingdom Viridiplantae; phylum Streptophyta; class Magnoliopsida; order Alismatales; family Hydrocharitaceae; genus Ottelia; species Ottelia alismoides. The sequence continues at coordinate 375,784 of JAZKJV010008792.1, read as the reverse complement.
CTCCGTAGCCTACGTGCCGTAGCCCGTCCTGTAAAGCGCTTTCTCCTACCCCCGATTTGTCGGACAGAGGAGGGACGGGCCAAGACCGGACTCTTTGGCTTGGAGGTCGGTGACCGGTTAGACGGTTCTTCGCTAGAAGTTGCTCGTCTAGGACTCGGCTTTTCCCGCTGCATCATTTAGATTAGTTTTAATTCTGTCTTTATTTTTATGCGTGGATCATATTGCATGTAGAGAGCTGGAGGCAGGTACGCATTTCTGACTTTGCATGCATCATTGATTTATCGTGCATCGGCTTTTTCGTCTTCTCCCCCCTGTTTTGGACTTAATAATCAGGAGAACCGAAAAATTCGTTAGGCCTTTTGTTTGCTTTGGAAAATATTAAAAAGTGAAACCATAAAATTGGGACTGCTAAAATTATTGACCTTAAAACTCGCTCACCCTAAAAATTTTGTCTTGGGGAGAGCAACCCCCTCATTGCTTGGTTTGTATGCGCGAGAGAGTGACCCGCACCCTAGGTAGAGCCCCCCGGTGCTAAACCCGACTGATTACCGACTCTTCCGTGCGGGCCAGTCGGTTGGGTTAGCATCGGATATCCCAACAGGTCACGTAAGCGCTCTGATATTTTATGTGTTCACCAAAATAAAATTGACAAGATAATTTGACCGAACTTTTACGGTCTTCAGCTCGCGTTACGTTGGTGAAACAGGGGTTTGTTTTCAGATCATAATTTTTCCAGATCTCATCCGCCCTACTCGCCAGATCAAGATGATGGGTAGACGATCTCTTAGGCAGCCTCTGGTTGCACCGCTTTCGGGCGTGTCTACCTCATCATCTAGGTTAGTCGCGAGAGCTCAGACCCGCTCTCCGAGCCCGAGTACGACTCCACCCTGTTCCCCCTCGACCCCCTTTCTGACCTTCCTGAGAGACACGAGCCCGAGGAGAGATTGATACATTTGACAACACCTGAGTTGGGCTTGTTTGATTTTGCAGACGTCGACATGGCCGGAGCGGCAGTTCAGATGATCACTCCCGTCAGCCAGAGCATATTGTACTAGACCAGGAGCGATCAACTCCACTCTGATCGCATCACTCGATACAGTCCAGCAGCAGCTCCGCGATCAGGGGGCATTTATGATTGAGATGAGGAGAGAGTTGTAGAGGCTCAGAGCAGAGCGAGACCAGCAGAGCGAGCCCGAGGAGCCCGATGATGCACAGGCACGAGCCGCCACCGCAGCAGCAGCAGCCGCGGCCGCAGCCGCAGCGGCAGCAGCCGCGGGAGGAGCAGGACCACCTAGACCGATGCGGGAGTTGCACAACCCCGGATCTACACTGATGCACCATTGGGTGGTGGTTCCAGCTATCGTGGGGGACTTCAAGTTCCCCCGAACACCTTGCAGATGCTTCCTCGGTTCCATGGACTTGCCATTGAGGAGCCCCACCTTCACCTCCAGGAGTTCCTGATGATTTGCAGCACTGTCCACGATCGCCACGTGGACCATGATGACCGCCCGAATGACAGAGGTAAAGGTACAGAAAAATATAGGTCGTTGCGACCTCAGTCACTCAGAACATGTCAATCAAGAAAATGAACCACAAATGAAGATAAATCAACGAAACACAGAGAAGTGGTCCTGCTATAGGATTAACCTGGTATAGCTCCCAGGGTCGAACACAAGGAGCACGGATTGGCTAAATAGCCTACGATGTAGTCAGAAATCCGAGGGAATCTTTTAGTGGTTTTTATTTGTTTTATATTTTTTTTTAGATTTTTTAAAAGATGAGAACATTAAATAAAGCACACAGATAATGGACTTCAACAATTTATTTAAAGCATTAAAAATCAAGCAAAAATTCAAACAAAAATATTTTTATGTGTTTTATAATTTTTTATGTTTTTGGTGAATTTTTGAGATTTTTCTGATGTTTATTTTATTTATTAAAAATCAAACAATGCGAAAAACCGAGGGTACTGTCCAGCAAGGCTTAAGACCCAAAAATAAAATATTGTTGGATCTCAAAAAGCCCTGAAGGTAATTTTCCTATAATCTAAAAAGAATAAGGAAAATTTAGGTACCCTAATTATTGTTTTTGGATTTTTAATTTATTTATTATAATTTTTATGAGTTTTTAGGGGTTTTTCAATTTTTAGGGTTTTTAAGTGATGAAGAGTAGCCAAAATTGGCTAGAAAATCAAACAACAAGCAAGAAACAATATCTAATTTTTTTAGAATTTTTGGGGGTGATTTTATATTTTTTTGTTATTTTTAAACCTAGACAGTGACTAAAAAGGAGGTTTTTGAATTTTTAAAAATAATAAATGAAATAAAAAATGTCCTCAAAAATCACAGAAATTCCTACACCATGGCAGAAGCCATGTGTCGAAATTTCATTAGATTTGGAGGTGGTTTGATATTTATTCAAAAATGAAGAAGAGGGCACTATGCACAAGGACCAATGTGCAAATACCCGAAGATCTGGGGTCTCTGGTGCAAAATGCCCAGCAAGTCACGCGCGTGGCGCGTGGCTGAGGCACACAGGGACCGATTTGTAATAAAAACCAAGTCTCAGGGGCTTTTGATAACTCGTATCAAAAGCCCAGGGACATGGATGCAAAAACACCACTAAAATCCGCACATGCGCATAAACAAGGCTCACAGGGGTATAATTGCAATTACACAAAAAGATTCATGCATTCATTAACACTCCAGATCTACAGGACAATATATGTAAAAAGCCCAGATACACACGTGACGAAGCACGTGGTCACTCACACACAGGGGCATACATGCAATTAAAATAAAGCACAAGGTCCCGATTGCAATTAACCCTACGTGAAAAAGTTTCTAAAAATATTTACAGGACTGCAAAGAAAATAACAAACTACGAGGGGGACCTACGATATTTACCCCTTTATTAGCCGACGGTCGGATAGGCGCCACGTGGTGATCGAACGGCTGGGATGGCGGCGTGACTCCTCTCTTCGTCCCTTCGGCTCGATCGACGGTCGAGAGAGGGACACGTGGACGATCGAGTGGCTCTTATGAATGGAGTCCCTCTCTCTCGGCTCTGACGGTCCAGATGGCTCCTCCGGATGATCGAATGGACGCTGCTCCTCCACAGATGAACGGCTCGGATTAGAACTGGAGCAGAGGGTGCATCGGACGGCTCTGGAAGATGGAGGAAGAACTCGACGCCGGCGAACTTCGCCGACGTCCTGCGTGCGCTCCGGTCCTCCTCAGCTGCTGCAAATGATCTGAACACGCTCCTGGTGCAGCCCCGCAGCTGATGACGATGGCCGATGGCCCAGCCGAGCCCTGGAGGGGCTCCGGCGAGGCCTAGCGGCGCGAAGCTCCGGTCTGAACTGTAAAGGAGGCTCAGACACCCCCTTTGGACCTGCAAAGTAAACACGAAGCTTCGCGGGTCGAGGGCAAAATGCCTCGACCCAAGAAAGCGGGGTGAAGATGGTCTGTGCTGTGGGGCGAACGAGCTCCGGCGAGGCGGAGACGGTGGAGCTCGACTCCCAGCTCCGGGGCGAGCTGGGGTGAATGAGCGGGCGTAGAAGGTGCGCGGGGAGAGGGCGGAGATGATGGAATGCTCCGATGATCGAAAGATTGATCGGGATAGCCGGAATCAACGAAACACAGCGATGGTGCGATTTGGGCGAAATCCTGAATTAGATGAAGCTAGAAGGAGCTAAGGTTACCTGGTGGCTGCAGTAGACTATGCTGGAGCTGCTCTTGCTCCTGGTCGTAGCCTCGAAGGGCGTCAAGGCCTGAGGCTCGATGCTCGACGCTGGTGGCGGAGCAGCGGCGGCGAAGAACGCCAGATCGATGGTCGGGACACCCTCACCTCACTGCAACAGGGTCAAACGCGAGCTGTCACCTCGGGCTTTGCTCTGGAGGTCACGGGAATAAGGATGGCGATCCAAAGATAGGGCGCGGAGGCGGCGGAGGTGAGAATATATAAAGCGTCAGGGGCGATTAGGGTTGAGGTGCGACAGCTATAGAAGGCGTTGATTTCTCGGCGGAGTATCGGGCGAGGATGACGGATGATCAACGAAGAATCCGGGCATGGGGTTCGCGTGGGTGACAGCCTGGAGACACGTGGGAAAATCGGAGAAGGCGGGGCGGCGCGCGTCTTCCAGAAAAGGAAGGAGTCCGCGGGGGAGTTGACCGGGGGTCAACAATCCCCCGTGGACCAGTCAGAGGCTGCCACGTGTATCCAATTTTTGTTTATTTATTTTAGGGTAGAAATAGGCCGAATTAAAGAAAACTCAAAACATGAAATATTTTTCTTTTATTTTTTTCTATTTTTTGGTGATTTTTAATTAATTTTTGGAAATAAAAATAGGGTAGCTATGTATATAGGTATATGTACACTATATGGATTTTTATTTTTGATTTTTTAATTGTTATTTTTATGTATTTTTATGCTCATTTTGTATTTTATTTATTTACATCATAAAATATGGAATAAAATGGTATTTTTATTTTATTTTAATTATTTATACACAAGGGTGAAATAAATAATTGTATACATTTATATACATGGTATTTATACAATGTATTTTTGTATTTTTAATTTTGTAATTTTTATTTGATTTTTGTTTTGCTTCTTGTTATTTTATGTATTTACAATATGTAACATAGAATATTTACAAGAAGTTTTAGAAAATAATTTTATTTATTTATAGGGTTAAATAAATAAAGGATGATGGTCTACACATGGTGAAAGGGCATTTTTGAATTTTTGATTTTTAAATTTTTATTTTGTTTTCTTTAATAAAATATACACACAATATGTACAAGCATATTTTTGAGTGAGGAAAATATATAGTTTTATTTATTTGCAAATATACATATGTGAGCCCCTATCTCCCTCTACTTGGCTTTTATGCGGTCAGGCCCATGCTGAGCCCTCCTTGATTTAGGTTGCTCAATATTTATTCTAAATATTTCCCTCTTTTCTTTTTGCTCTTTATTCTTTTTATTTTTGCACAAAAACATGCTAATTATAGGTTTTTACACAATGCATGCTTTTGGTAATTATTTGTATTTACACATATCTACATGTATTTGCAAAGGTTTTTGTAGCTAAATAGAAGAATAAAGAGTGATGAATGGGTATTCATCACCCCCCTATGCTTAACTTTGCTAGTCCCTTAGCAAACACTTATTTGAAAAGAAGTGAAAAAGAAAGAAAAAGAAAAAGAAAAAGAGGATGTACATGGATCAAGGTTGACTTATTAAATTTTCCTTCATTAAATTGAAATATGGAGCTCGATCAGATCTTTGGATTATTAATGTGTCGGAACCTTATTTGGACTTAAGCCTAAAACTCAACAGCCTCCAAGTTCCACCAATCTATGGGCAAGACTCCTCAATAAACCAGATCAGAACAAGTCTACATACACAAACTCTAATGACCATGAATCTTTTCCTTGCGGTGTAGGTGATATGTGGCTCCCCACCTCAGAAGTAACAAAGAAACAACCTCCCTCAACCTGGTAACTCTAATGCCTCAGTCTAGCAACTCTTTCCTCGAGAAGCGGGGTATTCCCTTCTAAGTTCAAGTGCAGCCGGCTCAAGGAGAGGGGGTAGAAGTATAGAGTTTTGGAAGCTTAGCCAGTGTAGCTAAGTCTCCCGCTGCAAGCTTTATGAGATGTAACATGGATACCATAAGCTTTTGCTTTATACTCCGGTGGGGTTATTAAATTTTCAATCCGACCCACCCACCACTTTTTTGGAGTTCTTTTTGCATTTTTGCATTTTTTTTTTCAAGAACTTCTGTACAACATATCTACATGGTGCAGCATATAAGAAATTTCCCCTTGAGCCAGTAGACTATCCCTCTTTTGAAGCTTTATTGCAACCCACAGCTTCTGTCTTTAGTTTTCAACACCACTAGACCAAGTTGAGGTGCACTTCCTTCACTATAAGAAGAAGAGAGGTTCCGCCTAGAAGTACTACCCTCATATGCTACCCCAAGCCAAAGGAAACTGCCTCCTCACCACCTCATCCGTGGAGAGCCATGTGTAAAGTGCAGGTGCAAGTGAAGCCATTGTCTCTGAGAGTCATGCGTGTGTTGTTAAGTGCTCTACTTAGGCGCATCAAGATGACATATGCTCATAGCCTAGTGGACTCAAAGAATTAAGCCCTTATGGACCTGAAAAGCCTTAACCCTAAGTCCTACAAGGTTCCTCTTGAAGTTAAGTGGATTAAGATCTTATTCAAGCTCCATTTCTCAATTTAATTCCAGGCTTAGTTTAAATGTCAACTCTCATCCAGGAAAAACTACATATATGTACACAAGATGCTATTTACAAATATTTTACAATCATGCAAAATTTTTTTTTTTTTGAAAAATGTTTTGTAATCATGAATGATGCATGAGGTGCAAGTTTTGCAAACTGATATTTACAATCTTTTACACAAGATTTTTGCAAACTTTTGATTTTTCAAAACATTTTGGAAAAATTTTGTACTATATACATAATTTTGATACAAAATATTTACACAAGCTTTACACAAAAGATTTTTGAAATCATTTTTACAAAAATACTTTATACACTAGCTATGTATGTGCAAGAATAAAAGAGGTTTATGTACATGAAAAATTTTTAAATTTTGTGATTTTTAGCCATTTTATTTATTAACACACTCACACAAAGTACGAGTTATGGCTAAAGTATATATGAAATATATACACACCCCCCCTATACTTAGCTCGAGCGATGTCCTCAGAGTGATCAAGAGCGATGAAGATGACATAACTCGTGCTTAGTAAAAGGGAAGTGAAAAGGAATGTCTAAGTACAGGAACGAATAAATGAATAAAATGAGAGGAACTCGGTGGTCTCCCCCTATACTTAGGATTAACTAATCCTAAGTATAGAAAGCTGTACATGAAGGGAAAGCCGAGTGAAGAATATACAGAATCTGCCCCCCCTATACTTAGGGTAAAGTACACCCTAAGTATAGCATAATCATAAGATGAGAGACGGGATGTGGGACTAAAGAATAGAATGATATGGACAACTGGATCTATACAGGCGGAGGAACAGTGAAAATCAGGCGTGAGATGTAAAAGATGTGAGTCAAAAGACCACATCTCACGCAAAATGAATAGCGGCAATAATAACGTCCCGCGGCTCATGATCTAGAAATGGTTTGAGCCGCTGGCCGTTCACTCGGAAGGTACTCTCAGAAGATAACTCAGATATATCAATGCTACCGTTATCGTGTACCTTTCTGACCAAATAGGGTCCTTTCCATTTGCTCTGTAGCTTCCCTGGAAATAATCTAAGCCTCGCATCAAACAGCCATACTTTCTGTCCAATCTCAAAATGCTTGTGGCTGATATGAGAATCATGCCACTCTTTGACTTTCTCCTTATAATGTAGGCTGCTTGAGAATGCTGCATCTCTAAGCTCTTCCAAGGCGGCTAACTCTGCCCTCCTCTGGTCTCCTATACCATCTGGATCCATCAATATGTCTGTAACTGCCCAAAGTGACTTGTGCCTCAGCTCAACTGGTAGGTGACAGGGCTTGCCATACACGAGGCGAAAGGGAGATGTGCCCAAAGGTGTCTTGAAAGACGTCCTATATGCCCATAAGACCGAGTCCAAAAGCTGTGACCAATTCTTTCGGTCAGGGCGGACGACTTTCTGCAAAATATTCTTGATCTCCCTATTCGACACTTCAGCTAGACCATTTGTCTGTGGATGGTATGGTGTGGCAACACGATGGTCTATGCTGAATTCGTTGGCAAGGGCCTTCACCTGGTCGTTGATGAAATGAGACCCCCCATCAGAAATCAGAACTCGTGGAACCCCGAACCGCATGATGATGTGCTTCTTCAAAAATCTGCAAACTGTCTTAGCATCAGCGGCTCGGGCAGGGATAGCCTCAACCCAACGACTAACGTAATCTACGGCCAACAGAATGTACTCGAATCCCTGACTCTTAGGGAATGGACCCATGAAATCGATGCCCCATGCGTCAAAAACCTCACAGAAGTGAATGGGCTGCATCGGCATCATATCACGCTGCCCACAAGTGCCCATCTTCTGACAGTCAGTACACCTCTTCACGAACTCATCTGAGTCCTTGAAGAGGGTAGGCCACCACAAGCCGGATTGGAGCACTTTCTGTGCCGTTCTCCTCCCAGAATGATGTCCTCCTGCCTCAAGCTTGTGGCAGTAAGTGAGGACACTATGATGCTCTTCCTGAGGAATACACCGACGCCAGATGTTATCCCCTCCTTCGTGATAAAGGATGGGGTCCTCCCAGTGGTAGGACTTGGCCTTCGCAAGGAAGGTCTCAAGCCTCTGCCTGGGCCAATCTTGTGGGACTTTCCCAGCAACGAGAAAGTTCACAATATCAGCGTACCATGGGAGTGAGGCGATAGCAAGGATCGCCTCATCTGGGAAGGTATCTCTGATCGGATCAATCTGCTCTGTCTCCTCAGGCTGCTCTAATCTGGATAAATGGTCCGCCACCACATTCTTGACTCCAGGCTTATCCTTGATCTCAATGTCGAACTCCTGGAGTAGAAGGATCCATCTAGTCAGTCTAGCCTTGGCATCCTTCTTTGCCATGAGGTACCTGATGGCGGTGTGATCAGTATACAAAGTCACTCTAGATCCAATGATATATGATCTGAATTTATCTAGGGCAAACACTACTGCTAGCATCTCTTTTTCTGTGACTGTATAATTCCGCTGGGCGGAATCCAATGTGCGGCTAGCATAGTGTATCGCAAATGGTACTCCATCCCTCCTCTGTCCTAGCACTGCCCCTACGGCAAACTCAGAGGCGTCCGTCATGATCTCGAATGGGAGAGACCAATCAGGCGGCTGAAGGACAGGAGCCTCAATAACACATTGCTGGAGAGTTTCAAAGGACGAAAGACACTTGTCATCGACAAGGAACTCGGTGTCTTTCGTCAAGAGGTCAGACAACGGTCGGGCAATCTTGCTGAAATCATGAATGAATCTCCTATAAAAACCAACGTGCCCCAGAAATGACCGTAACTGCTTCAGATTGGACGGCGGTGTGAGTTTCCTAATGACATCGACCTTGGCCGGATCAACCTCCATGCCTCTGTTGGAGATGATGTGGCCAAGCACCGTCCCTTGAGTCACCATGAAGTGACTCTTCTCCCAAGACAGAACCAAGCGGGTGTCAATACATCGCTGGAGCACTCGGTCGAGGCAGTCAAGACAGGAATCGAATCCGTCGCCGTAAACCGAGAAGTCGTCCATGAAGACCTCCAAACATTCCCCTACCATGTCCGAAAAGATCGACAGCATGCATCTCTGAAAAGTCGCAGGGGCGTTGCATAACCCAAATGGCATGCGGCGAAAGGCGTATGTACCGAAGGGACAGGTAAAGGTGGTCTTCTCCTGATCCTCAGGAGCGATGGCCACTTGATTGTAGCCCGAGTACCCATCCAGGAAGCAGTAATGGCTCTTTCCTGCCAGTCTCTCTATGATCTGATCAATAAAAGGCAGGGGGAAATGGTCCTTCTTGGTGGCCTGGTTGAGTCTCCTGTAGTCAACACAGACCCGCCAAGAGGTGGGTACTCGTGTAGCAATCTCCTCTCCCGACTCACTGATCACAGTCGTGATGCCCGTCTTCTTGGGCACCACATGCAAGGGGCTAACCCACTTGGAGTCGGAAATGGGATAAATAAAATCTGCACTCCACCATTTTGATATTTCCTTCATAACAACCTCTCTTAGGTTGGGGTTCAGTCGCCGCTGGAACTCACGCGACGGCTTCTCCCCTTCCTCGAGATAGATATGGTGGGAGCACAATGAGGGACTAATCCCATGGAGATCTGCTACGCTCCATCCAATTGCCTTGCGGTTCTTTTCAAGAACCTCCATCAGACGGGATTCTTGTTCTCCAGTCAGATCGGCAGAGATGATGACTGGGTACATCTCAGACTCTCCCGCAAGGAATCTATACTTCAACGAAGTCGGGAGCGGCTTTAGCTCTGGACAGCTGGGTGCTGGCAAATCTGGCTTCTGAAGAAGATGTGTGTATGCGGACAATTCTGCCAAATCTACCTGGGAAAATGATAACGAACTCTCACAAACTGGATCTGGAGAAGGCGGGTCCTCTGCATTGTCTCTGATCTGTTCTGCCTCTACCTCCTCCTCTCTAGGCTCAGGTGGATCCAGATCTGGCATCTGATCATCACAATCTGCCCAATCAGATTCTGAATCCGAGGGATCTGTATCAACTGCGGTGGCATCAGTACCACCGTAGAGCAAGGTGGCCTCAGTACCACCATCACTGAAAATCGTGTCGCGATCAAGGTCCGACTCTGCTGACTCAATAGTATCCTGAACCAGGGTTGTGCTCTCCAGACTATCCTCTGCTATCATCTCTGCATCAGCTGTGTCTGAGTATGAGAGGATAGTCTGTGCTGCAGGATCTGCCCAAATTGCCTCATCATCTGTGATCACAAAATCACAGTCCTGGTGGATGTCTGGCTCTGCGTCTGTCAGCTGCTCTGAATCCGTACTGCCATGTGAGCGGGATCTATCTCTGGCTCTGTGGTCCTTAACCGTCTCTATTTGTATACTCTCGCCCTGGACGCGAAAGAATACCTCCCCATTGTCATGGTCAGTCACTGCCTTGGCGGTGGCCAAGAACGGGCGACCGAGGATGATGGGGGAATCGGTCAACGAGTCAGGGGTCTCCATGTCTAGCACGACGAAATCCACGGGGAATTGCAAACCCTGAATCGTGACGACAACGTCTCGCAACAACCCCTTTGGCCTCTTGACAGACCGATCAGCAAACTGAAGGTATGTCCTGCTCTGTCTAAGAGTGCCCAACTCTAAGTGGTCGAGAAGGGCTGCCGGAAGAAGGTTGATCGACGATCCGCTATCTAAGAGAGTACGGTCGAACCTCTGCTCACTAATCTGACATCTGACATACGGGGCCCCTAAATCTGGCCTCTTAGTCGGCAGATGGTTCTGGATCGCGTAACACGTGGCTTTTGTTAGCACATGAATTTCTGCGGTCTTGTTCCTCTTCTTCCTCCTGACTGTGGTCCTGTCTCTCAAGGATCGCTGAAGAAGAGGGATGTGCTGCAAAGCCTCATTGAGGGTCAGCTGGATGTGAAATCGGTCTATCATGCCTTGGCTGAACTCCTCCTGCTCTCTCTTTTTTGGATCTTTTTCTTTTTTCTTCCCCTTCCCCAACTCAAGGGCTCTAGGAAAGGGGATCACAGGGTCCTTCTCAGATGAAGGACTAGGAATAGGCCTAGACGGTTCGATGACCGGATCCTCACAAACATCATTCACCACAGTGGGATCAGAAGAAACTAAACCTTTTCCTTTATTCAAATTAGAGTTCTGAGATACATTCATGTGAGGAGAGACAACATCTCTATCAAAATGAATATTGGTGGCCTCAGTACCACCTCTAGCTGGCTCTACAACTAGACGTCTTGCGGCTTCAGTACCGCGGTCTGGCTCGGCTCTGCTGGTGGCGTCAGTACCACCTCCTCGATCTGGTGAAGCTGCGGCCTCAGTACCGCCGGTGGAAATAGCATCTCGGGTGGCATCAGTACCACCGTCATCATCATGTGCGGCGTCAGTACCGCTCTCCTCTTCCTCATCTGGCGCTCTAGATAATTCCTCATGTTGTCGCTCAGATGAGGCGCCGCCTGCTGGTCTTCTACCGCTCCTAAGTGTAACAAAATCAGCATCAAATATATCCGATGACATATCATCAAATGAGTCACTAGAAGTGGTAGGCTCAGTGTGAACTACCTGCTCAGATTTCCTCTTCAAGTTATTCGGATTAGGCTCGATCTGTGCAGGGATGGCGGCCTTCCCTCTCATCAGGTCCCGCATCTCCTGGCGGAACTCGTCCATCTCCCGTCTAAATGTAGCCTGCTGCTCTGTGAAGAGGCGGGCTAAATCATCCATGGCGGGGCTCTCATGAGAGCCTGACGGGTTGCCTCTCTGATAATGAGGCTGCTGGACCTGGTGCTGCTGTGGCTGAGAGGGGTAAGAGGAATGATGCTGCTGCTGGTGAGCCTGCTGCTCACGTCTCCAATTCTGTCCCTGCTGCTGGTAGGGACGAGGTACGAAGGATGATGGCTGGTGTGGCTGGTATGCTGGGGGCTGCTGGTGATCTCTCTGCTGGGAGTACTGCCCTCCCTGACCGGCTGGCTGTTGTTGGGACTGGTTACCCCCATTCCCCCACCTGAATCCGGGATGATCTCTTCGGATTCCAGGTTGAGGGCGGTCATACCAAATCCCGTTGACATCCATAAACGGTTCCGCATCGTAAGGGGCTGGTGGGAGTACATCCAGAGGCTGATCCGGCTGATATACCACCATCTGTAAGTCTGGAGATGGTGGTGACTGGTAAGAGGGCTGCTGCTGCTGGTACGGCTCCGCCTGTACAAGGTGAACTTGTCTAGGCTGCTGCAAGGAGCTGGAGCGCTGGGACGAGCTGCGGCTGCCGCCGGAATCGCCTCGCGACAGAAGACGGGGCTGAGGAGCCGTCTGTGCCTCCTGAAGACACAAGAGCTGGGTCTTCATGTCGCTCAGAGTTTGTGCCATTTGCTCCATCTGAGTTATGCCCTGGCACTGCTTCTTCTCTATTATTTCCATGCGGTCCAACTTCTCGCTGATTATCCCCATGTCCGCAGCGGCCGACTCTGCCTGTGCGGCTGCAACTGTGGACGAACTGGATGGACCTGCATCAACCCGTGCTATCCGCTGATATTGCACGGGTCCTGGCGGCTGCTGAGATCTCTGTGTGTACAACCGAGTCTGGGACATCACCATGTAATTTTCTGCCATCTCTTCGTAGATGGCCCAGACTTGGTTGTGGTCCTTGGCAAAGTAGGACCCACCGCAAGAAGCATTCACCAGACCCTGAAGCTCTGGTGTCATCCCACTAAAGAAGCTCTGAACTAGGTTCGGCTTCGAGATGTCGTGATGTGGGCATCTATCCAGAAGCTCTCTGAACCTCTCCCATGCCTCGTGAAATTGCTCGTTAGGGAGCATGGAGAAGTTGTTGATCAGGGCCCTTGCTGCATTCGTCCGCCCGAGTGGATAGTACTTGTTCAAGTACTCGGTGCGGAGTTGCTCCCAGGTGTAGACAAACTTCCCTAAATGCTTCAGCCAGGCGGCTGCTCTATCTGCCAGTGAAAAAGGGAAGGCCATCATCCGAATCGTATCTTGGTCCACACGACGGTCGTGGACAGTGCTACAGATCATCAAAAACTCCTGGAGATGGAGGTGGGGTTCCTCAGTGGCGAGTCCGTGAAAATGAGGAAGCATCTGCAGGGTGTTCGGAGGGAACTTGAAATCCCCCACGATAGCAGGTATCACCACCCACTGGTGCATCAGTGTAGATCCGGGGTTGTGTAGCTCCCGCATCGGTCTTGCTGCGGCGGCGGCTGCCGCTGCTGCGGCAGCTGCTGCTGCGGCTGCTGCTGCGGCTGCTGCCTCTGCATCAGCGTCAGGAATGTCCTCCGGCTCGCTCGGCTCGTCTCGCTCTGCTCGGAGCCGCTCCAACTCCCTCCTCATCTCTATCATGAATGCCCCCTGATCACGTAACTTTTGCTGAACTGTCTCTAATGACGCGATCAGGGTGGAGTTAATCGCTCCCTGGTCTAAGACAAAATGTTCGGGCTGGCGATCGTCTGAACTGCCGGCTCCGGCCATAGGGACGTCTGCAAAATCAGATGAGCCCAACTCAGGTTCTGTCAAATTAATTCGTCTTTCCTCGGGCTCATGTCTCTCAGTAGCAGAAGAAAGGGGGTCGAGGGGGAACAGGGTGGAATCGAACTCGGGCCCGGAGAGCTGGTCTTGACTCTCACGGACCAACCTAGATGATGAAGTAGACGCGCCTGAAAGCGGTGCAGCCAGAGGCTGCCTAAGAGATCGTCTACCCATCATCTTGATCTGGCGAGTTGGGCGGATGGGATCTGGAGAAAATATGATCGCAAAGCAAACCCCCGGTTCACCAACGCAACACAATCTGAAGACCGTGAAAGATCGGTCAATTTATCTTGTCAATTTTATTTGGTGAACATGCAAGATATTAGAGCGCTTACGTGACCTGTTAGGATACCCGATGCTACTCCAACCGACTGGCCCGCACGGAAGAGTCGGTAGTCAGCTAGAAATAACACCGGAGGGTTCTACCTAGGGTACGAGTCACTCTCTCGCGCATCCAAACCATACAAGGAGGGGGTTGCTCTCCCCAAGACAAATTTTTAATGTGAGTGTCTTTTAGGGTCAATAATGTTATCCAGTCCCAATTTTTTTGTTTTTCTTTTTAATTTTTTTTTTAAAATAAATACAAGCGGCCTAACGGTTTTTCCGATTCTCCTGATGATTAAGCCAAAAACAGAGGGAGAAGACGAAAAAAACGATGCGCGAAGAAATCAATGATGCATGCAGAGAAAGAAATGCGTACCTTGTCTCCAGCACTCTACATGCAAGTGATCCGCACAGAATTTAAAGACAGAATAAAACTACCTAAATGGTGCAGCGGGAAAAACCGAGTCCTAGATGTGCAACTTCTATTGATCGTGAAGAACAATAGTTAGCTAACCGAATCGAATCCGGAGTCCGATCTTGGGAGTCACTCGGTGCCCGCCACAACGGGTCCTGCCAGCGCTGTATGTGACTCCTCACGGCACGTGGTCTCAAATCCAATTAAACTAACTTTTTCAGTGAATTTTATTAAGGTCCAATTACGTTCTATAGGAACAGATATTCTATTAGGTGTTGGGCCTTAGAAATTTACGTCACAAGCAAGAGAAATTCCTAAATCTAGGGGCTCGAGAAAAACCGCGTAAACACCGGAAAAGGCAGCTAGCTATAAAAACCACGATAAAAGCCGCGAAAATCCAAATGGGTCCCCCGAGTACACCGGTACTCAGCGAAACAGACCCGCTAAGTTACAAGTGTCCACAAATGTCCAAGTCCTAAATTATTACAAAAATATTGTTCTCTCAAATAAATGACATTCTTCTTCTTCTCCCTGCTCTTCTTCCCGTGCGGGTCCTCAAAAAGTGTACTCCAAGTTCTCCACGCAGTACCTCGCACAAAAATTAGAAAGAGAGAGTGTCAGAAAACAGTTATAATTTAGAGAGACAATATGGAAAAATGACTACAAAGCCGTGCTCCCCGGCAACGGCGCCATTCTGATGACCGCCCGAATGACAGAGGTAAAGGTACAGAAAATTATAGGTCGTTGCGACCTCAGTCACTCAGAACGTGTCAATCAAGAAAATGAACCACAAATGAAGATAAATCAACGAAACACAGAGAAGTGGTCCTGCTATAGGATTAACCTGGTATAGCTCCCAGGGTCGAACACAAGGAGCACGGATTGGCTAAATAACCTACGATGTAGTCAGAAATCCGAGGGAATCTTTTAGTGGTTTTTATTTGTTTTTATATTTTTTTTAGATTTTTTAAAAGATGAGAACATTAAATAAAGCACACAGATAATGGACTTCAACAATTTATTTAAAGCATTAAAAATCAAGCAAAAATTCAAACAAAAATATTTTTATGTGTTTTATAATTTTTTATGTTTTTGGTGAATTTTTGAGATTTTTCTGATGTTTATTTTATTTATTAAAAATCAAACAATGCGAAAAACCGAGGGTACTGTCCAGCAAGGCTTAAGACCCAAAAATAAAATATTGTTGGATCTCAAAAAGCCCTGAAGGTAATTTTCCTATAATCTAGAAAGAATAAGGAAAATTTAGGTACCCTAATTATTGTTTTTGGATTTTTAATTTATTTATTATAATTTTTATGAGTTTTTAGGGGTTTTTCAATTTTTAGGGTTTTTAAGTGATGAAGAGTAGCCAAAATTGGCTAGAAAATCAAACAACAAGCAAGAAACAATATCTAATTTTTTTAGAATTTTTGGGGGTGATTTTATATTTTTTTGTTATTTTTAAACCTAGACAGTGACTAAAAAGGAGGTTTTTGAATTTTTAAAAATAATAAATGAAATCAAAAATGTCCTCAAAAATCACAGAAATTCCTACACCATGGCAGAAGCCATGTGTCGAAATTTCATTAGATTTGGAGGTGGTTTGATATTTATTCAAAAATGAAGAAGAGGGCACTATGCACAAGGACCAATGTGCAAATACCCGAAGATCTGGGGTCTCTGGTGCAAAATGCCCAGCAAGTCACGCGCGTGGCGCGTGGCTGAGGCACACAGGGACCGATTTGTAATAAAAACCAAGTCTCAGGGGCTTTTGATAACTCGTATCAAAAGCCCAGGGACATGGATGCAAAAACACCACTAAATCCGCACATGCGCATAACAAGGCTCACAGGGGTATAATTGCAATTACACAAAAAGATTCATGCATTCATTAACACTCCAGATCTACAGGACAATATATGTAAAAAGCCCAGATACACACGTGACGAAGCACGTGGTCACTCACACACAGGGGCATACATGCAATTAAAATAAAGCACAAGGTCCCGATTGCAATTAAACCCTACGTGAAAAGGTTTCTAAAAATATTTACAGGACTGCAAAGAAAATAACAAACTACGAGGGGGACCTACGATATTTACCCCTTTATTAGCCGACGGTCGGATAGGCGCCACGTGGTGATCGAACGGCTGGGATGGCGGCGTGACTCCTCTCTTCGTCCCTTCGGCTCGATCGACGGTCGAGAGAGGGACACGTGGACGATCGAGTGGCTCTTATGAATGGAGTCTCTCTCTCTCGGCTCTGACGGTCCAGATGGCTCCTCCGGATGATCGAATGGACGCTGCTCCTCCACAGATGAACGGCTCGGATTAGAACTGGAGCAGAGGGTGCATCGGACGGCTCTGGAAGATGGAGGAAGAACTCGACGCCGGCGAACTTCGCCTACGTCCTGCGTGCGCTCCGGTCCTCCTCAGCTGCTGCAAATGATCTGAACACGCTCCTGGTGCAGCCCCGCAGCTGATGACGATGGCCGATGGCCCAGCCGAGCCCTGGAGGGGCTCCGGCGAGGCCTAGCGGCGCGAAGCTCCGGTCTGAACTGTAAAGGAGGCCTCAGACACCCCCTTTGGACCTGCAAAGTAAACACGAAGCTTCGCGGGTCGAGGGCAAAATGCCTCGACCCAAGAAAGCGGGGTGAAGATGATCTGTGCTGTGGGGCGAACGAGCTCCGGCGAGGCGGAGACGGTGGAGCTCGACTCCCAGCTCCGGGGCGAGCTGGGGTGAATGAGCGGGCGTAGAAGGTGCGCGGGGAGAGGGCGGAGATGATGGAATGCTCCGATGATCGAAAGATTGATCGGGATAGCCGGAATCAACGAAACACAGCGATGGTGCGATTTGGGCGAAATCCTGAATTAGATGAAGCTAGAAGGAGCTAAGGTTACCTGGTGGCTGCAGTAGACTATGCTGGAGCTGCTCTTGCTCCTGGTCGTAGCCTCGAAGGGCGTCAAGGCCTGAGGCTCGATGCTCGACGCTGGTGGCGGAGCAGCGGCGGCGAAGAACGCCGGATCGATGGTCGGGACACCCTCACCTCACTGCAACAGGGTCAAACGCGAGTTGTCACCTCGGGCTTTGCTCTGGAGGTCACGGGAATAAGGATGGCGATCCAAAGATAGGGCGCGGAGGCGGCGGAGGTGAGAATATATAAAGCGTCAGGGGCGATTAGGGTTGAGGTGCGACAGCTATAGAAGGCGTTGATTTCTCGGCGGAGTATCGGGCGAGGATGACGGATGATCAACGAAGAATCCGGGCATGGGGTTCGCGTGGGTGACAGCCTGGAGACACGTGGGAAAATCGGAGAAGGCGGGGCGGCGCGCGTCTTCCAGAAAAGGAAGGAGTCCGCGGGGGAGTTGACCGGGGTCAACAATCCCCGTGGACCAGTCAGAGGCTGCCACGTGTATCCAATTTTTGTTTATTTATTTTAGGGTAGAAATAGGCCGAATTAAAGAAAACTCAAAACATGAAATATTTTTCTTTTATTTTTTCCTATTTTTTTGGTGATTTTTAATTAATTTTTGGAAATAAAATAGGGTAGCTATGTATATAGGTATATGTACACTATATGGATTTTTATTTTTGATTTTTTATTTGTTATTTTTATGTATTTTTATGCTCATTTTGTATTTTATTTATTTACATCATAAAATATGGAATAAAATGATATTTTTATTTTATTTTAATTATTTATACACAAGGGTGAAATAAATAATTGTATACATTTATATACATGGTATTTATACAATGTATTTTTGTATTTTTAATTTTGTAATTTTTATTTGATTTTTGTTTTGCTTCTTGTTATTTTATGTATTTACAATATGTAACATAGAATATTTACAAGAAGTTTTAGAAAATAATTTTATTTATTTATAGGGTTAAATAAATAAAGGATGATGGTCTACACATGGTGAAAGGGCATTTTTGAATTTTTGATTTTTAAATTTTTATTTTGTTTTCTTTAATAAAATATACACACAATATGTACAAGCATATTTTTGAGTGAGGAAAATATATAGTTTTATTTATTTGCAAATATACATATGTGAGCCCCTATCTCCCTCTACTTGGCTTTT
This sequence comes from Ottelia alismoides, assembly GCA_037367405.1. Taxonomy (NCBI): domain Eukaryota; kingdom Viridiplantae; phylum Streptophyta; class Magnoliopsida; order Alismatales; family Hydrocharitaceae; genus Ottelia; species Ottelia alismoides. The sequence goes on along the minus strand of JAZKJV010008792.1, from coordinate 357,193 downwards.
ATGCGGTCAGGCCCATGCTGAGCCCTCCCTTGATTTAGGTTGCTCAATATTTATTCTAAATATTTCCCTCTTTTTCTTTTTGCTCTTTATTCTTTTTATTTTTGCACAAAAACATGCTAATTATAGGTTTTTACACAATGCATGCTTTTGGTAATTATTTGTATTTACACATATCTACATGTATTTGCAAAGGTTTTTGTAGCTAAAATAGAAGAATAAAGAGTGATGAATGGGTATTCATCAGACCAGGACATGATCCGGATGATAGCCTTCCCGTTTTCACTGGCAGATAAAGCAGCCACCTGGCTGAAGCACCTTGGGAGGTTTGTCTATACCTGGGAGCAGCTCCGCACCGAGTACTTGAACAAGTACTATCCACTCGGGCAGACGAATGCAGCGAGGGCCCTGATCAGTAACTTCTCCATGTTCCCCAACGAGCAGTTTCACGAGGCTTGGGAGAGGTTCCGAGAGCTTCTAGACAGATGCCTGCACCACGACATCACGAAGCCGAATCTTGTGCAGAGCTTCTTCAGCGGGTTGTCACCAGAGCTACAGGGCCTGGTGAATGCTTCTTGTGGCGGGTCCTACTTCGCCAAGGACCACGACCAGGTCTGGGCCCATTTTTGAGGAGATGGCAGAGAACTATATGGTGATGTCTCAGACCAGGCTCTATACTCAGAAGACCCAGCCACATCAGCCAGGACCCGTGCAGTATCAGCGGATAGCACGGGTAGATGCAGGTCCATCCAGTTCGTCTGCAGCCGCAACAGCACAGGCAGAGTCGTCAGCTGCAGACATGGGTATCATTAGCGAGAAGTTGGACCGCATGGAGCTGATTGAGAAGAAGCAGTGCCAGAGTATCACGCAGATGGAGCAGATGGCACAGGTCTTGAGCGACATGAAGACACAGCTCATGTGTCTCCAGGAGGCATAGACGGCTTCTCAGCCCCGTCTTCAGTCGCGAGGCGACACCGGCAGCAGCAGCAGCTCGTCCCAGCGCTCCAGCACCCCAGTGCAGCCTAGACAGGTTCACCTTGTACAGGCGGAGCCGTACCAGCCAGCCGCAACCCACCTACCAGTCCCCACCATCTCCAGAGATGCAGATGGGGTCTACCAGCCGGACCAGCCTCTGGCAGTACTCCCGCCAGCCCCCTATGATGCCGAGCCGTTGATGGATGTCAACGGGGATTTGGTACGACCGCCCCCAGCCTGGGATCCGACGAGACCATCCCGGATTCAGGTGGGGAGTGGTGGTGCCCAGCCCCAGCAGTAACCGTCAGGACAGGGAGGGCAGTACTCCCAGCAGAGAGACCAGCACCAGCCGCAGCAGCAGCCCCCAGCGTATCAGCAGCAGTCATCCTACGGTCCTCGTCCCTATCAGCAGCAGGGACAGTCTTGGAGACGTGAGCAGCAGGCTCACCAGGGATACCAGCAGCACCCTCCACCCTACCCCTCTTACCCACAGCAGTTCCAGCAGCCTCACCCACAGAGAGGCCACCCGTCGGGCTCCCATGAGAGCCCCGCTTTAGATGACATCGCCCGCCTCCTCACGGACCAGCAGGCCACATTCCGACGGGAGATGGACGAGTTCCGCCAGGAGATGCGGGACCTGGTGAGAGGGAAGGCCGCCATACCAGCCCAGCTAGAGCCGAATCCGAACAGCCTCAAGAGAAAATCTGAGCAGGTAGTACATACTGAGTTAGCCACTCCTAGTGACCCATTTGATGATACTTCTTCGGATCTATTTGATGCTGATTTTGTCACACTTAGGAGCGGTAGGACCCCAGCAGGCGGCGGCGCCTCATCTGAGCTTCATCCCGAGGCGCCACAGGAGGAGGAGGAGAGCGGTACTGAGGCCGCTCCAGACGATGATGGTGGTACTGAGGCCACCAAGGATGCTGATCCCACCGGCGGTACTGAGGCCGCCGCTTCACCAGATCTAGGAGGTGGTACTGATGCCACCCATTCAGCCGAGCCAGCCAGCGGTACTGATGCCGCACGACGTCTACCAGCAGCAGCAGCAGAGCAGCCAGCCCGTGGTGGTACTGAGGCCACCGGTGTTTGTACAGACAGTGATGTTGTTTTTCCTCGTGCTCATGTATCTCGGAACTCTGCTATGAATAAAGAAAAGGTTTACCTTTCTTCTGGTCCCACTGTGGTGCATGATGTATGTGTGGATCCGGTCCTTGAACCGTCTAGACCTTTTCCTAGTCCTTCATCTGAGAAGGACCCAGTGATCCCCTTCCCTAGAGCCCTTCAGATGGGGACAGGGAAGAAAAAAGAAAATCCCAAAAAGAGAGAGCTTGAGGAGTTCAGCCAGAGCATGATTAATCGATTCCATATCCAGCTGACCCTCCAGGAGGCTTTGCAGCACATCCCCCTTCTCCAGCGATCTTTGAGAGAGAGGACTACAATCAGGAGGAGAAGGAGGAACCACACTTCAGAGATCCATGTGCTGACCAAAGCCACGTGCTTCGCGATCCAGAACCGACTGCCAGCCAAGAGGCCAGATTCAGGGGCCCCGTATGTCAGATGCCAGATCAGTGAGCAGAGGTTCGACCGTACTCTTCTAGATAGCGGATCGTCGATCAACCTTCTTCCGGCAGCCCTTCTCGACCGCTTCGAGTTGGGCACTCTTCGACAGAGCAGGACAGTCCTTCAGTTCGCTGATCGATCTGTCAAGAGGCCGAAGGGGTTATTACGAGACGTTATCGTCACTATTCAGGGCCTGCAATTCCCCGTGGACTTCGTAGTGTTGGACATGCATCCCTGAGTCAGTGGCCGATACCCCCATCATCCTTGGTCGTCCGTTCTTGGCTACAGCCAAGGCGGTGACTGATCATGATAGCGGGAAGGTGTACTTTCGCGTCCAGGGCGAGAGTATCCAAATAGAGACGGTCGAGGACTATAGAGCCAGATTCAGATCCCGCTCAGATGCGAGTACAGACTTAGAGCAGCTGACAGACGCAGAGCCAGACATCCACCAGGACTGTGATTTTGTGATCACAGATGATGAGGCAGCTTGGGCAGATCTTGAGACACAGACCACCCTTTCACTTTCAGATACAGCTGATGCAGAGACGATAGCAGAGGAGAGTCTGGAGAGCACAGACCTGGTTCAGGATACTATTGAGGCATCAGAGCCGGTCCTCGATCGCAGCACGACGATTAGTGATGGTGGTGCTGAAGCCACCTTATTTTCTGGTAGTACTGATGCCACCGCTTCTGATGCAGATCCCTCGGATTCAGAGTCTGATTGGGCCGATTGTTATGATCAGATGCCAGACCTGAGTCCATCTGAGCCTATTGATGAGGAGGAGGTAGATGCAGAGCCGAGCAGAGACAGTGCAGTAGAGCAGCCTTCTCCCGATCCAGTTTGCGAGAGTATGCTTTCACTTTCCCAGGCAGATTTGGCCGACCTTGCAGCTTTCACTCAGTTTCTTCCACAGCCAGATTTGCCGGCACCCAGCATTCCAGAGCTGAAGCCGCTCCCTACTTCGCTGAAGTATCGATTCCTTGCGGGCGAGCCAGAGATGTACCCAGTCATCATCTCCGCCGAGTTGACTGGAGAGCAGGAATCCCGTTTGATGGGGGTTCTTGAAAAGAACCGCAAGGCGATAGGATGGAGCGTAGCAGATCTCCATGGGATTGATCCATCATTGTGCTCCCACCATATCTATCTCGAGGATGGGGCGAAGCCGTCGCGTGAGTTCCAGCGGTGATTAAACCCCAACCTGAGAGAGGTTGTGATGAAGGAAATATCAAAGTGGTGGGGTGCAGGTTTTATTTATCCCATTTCTGACTCCAAGTGGGTCAGCCCCTTGCATGTGGTGCCCAAGAAGACGGGCATCATGACTGTGATCAGTGAGTCGGGAGAGGAGATCGCTACACGAGTACCCACCTCTTGGAGGGTTTGTGTTGACTACAGGAGACTCAACCAAGCCACCAAGAAGGACCATTTCCCCCTGCCTTTTATTGACCAGATCATTGAGAGACTAGCAGGGAAGAGCCATTATTGCTTCCTGGATGGGTACTCGAGCTACAACCAAGTGGCCATCGCTCCTGAGGATCAGGAGAAGACCACCTTTACCTGTCCCTTCGGCACATACGCTTTTCGACGCATGCCATTTGGGCTATGCAATGCCCCTGCGACTTTTCAGAGGTGCATGCTGTCGATCTTCTCGGACATGGTAGGGGAGTGCTTAGAGGTCTTCATGGATGATTTCTCGATTTACGGAGACGGATTTGATTCTTGTCTTGACTGCCTAGATCGAGTACTTCAGCGATGTATTGAGTATCACTTGGTTCTATCTTGGGAGAAGAGTCACTTCATGGTGACTCAAGGGACGGTGCTTGGCCACATCATCTCCAACAGGGGCATGGAGGTTGATCCGGCCAAGGTCGATGTCATTAGGAAACTCACACCGCCGTCCAATCTGAGGCAGCTACGGTCATTTCTTAGGAGATTCATTCAGGATTTCAGCAGGATTGCCCGGCCGTTGACCGACCTCTTGACGAAAGACACTGAGTTCCTTGTCGATGACAAGTGTCTTTCGTCGTTTGCTACTCTCCAGCAGTGTGTGATTGAGGCTCCTGTCCTCCAGCCGCCTGATTGGTCTCTCCCATTCGAGATCATGACGGACGCCTCCGATTTTGCCGTAGGGGCAGTGCTGGGACAGAGGAGGGATGGAGTGCCATTTGCTATACACTACGCTAGCCGCACATTGGATTCCGCCCAGCGGAATTACACGGTCACAGAGAAGGAGATGCTAGCCGTAGTGTTTGCCCTGGATAAGTTCAGATCGTATATCATTGGATCTAGAGTGACTTTGTTTACAGATCACACCGCCATCAGGTACCTCATGGCAAAGAAGGATGCCAAGGCCAGACTTACTAGATGGATCCTTCTACTCCAGGAGTTCGACATTGAGATTAAGGATAAGCCTGGAGTCAAGAATGTGGTGGCGGATCATCTCTCCCGATTAGAGCAGCCTGAGGATTCTGAGCAGACTGATCCTATCCGAGATACCTTCCCAGATGAGGCAATCCTTGCTATCGCCTCACTCCCATGGTACGCCGATATTGTGAACTTTCTCGTTGCTGGGAAAGTCCCACAAGATTGGCCCAGGCAGAGGCTTGAGACCTTCCTAGCGAAGGCCAAGTCTTACCATTGGGAGGATCCCATCCTTTACCACGAAGGAGGGGATAGCGTCTGGCGTCGGTGTATTCCTCAGGAGGAACACCATAGCGTCCTCACTTACTGCCACAAGCTTGAGGCAGGAGGACATCATTCTGGGAGGAGAACGGCACAGAAAGTGCTCCAATCCGGCTTGTGGTGGCCTACCCTCTTCAAGGACTCAGATGAGTTCGTGAAGAGGTGTACTGACTGTTAGAGGATGGGCACTTGTGGACAGCGTGATATGATGCCGATGCAGCCCATTCACTTCTGTGAGGTTTTTGACGCATGGGGCATCGATTTCATGGGTCCATTCCCTAAGAGTCAGGGATTTGAGTACATTCTGTTGGTCGTGGATTATGTGAGTCGTTGGGTGGAGGCTATCCCCGCCCGAGCCGCTGATGCGAGGACAGTTTGCAGATTTTTGAGGAAGCACATCATCACGCGGTTCGGGGTTCCACGAGTTCTTATTTCTGATGGGGGATCTCACTTCATCAACGACCAGGTGAAGGCACTTGCTAGCGAGTTCGGCATAGATCATCGTGTTGCTACACCGTACCATCCACAGACGAATGGTCTAGCCGAAGTGTCGAATAGGGAGATCAAGACTATTCTGCAGAAAGTCGTCCGCCCTGACCGAAAGGATTGGTCACAGCTTTTGGACTCGGTCTTGTGGGCATATAGGACGTCTTTCAAGACACCTTTGGGCACATCTCCCTTTCGCCTCGTATATGGCAAGCCATGCCATTTACCTGTTGAGCTGAGGCACAAGTCACTTTGGGCAGTTACAGACATACTTATGGATTCAGATGGTATAGGAGACCAGAGGAGGGCAGAGCTAGCTGCCTTGGAAGAACTCAGAGATGCATCTTTCTCGAGCAGCCTACATTATAAGGAGAAAGTCAAGGAGTGGCATGATTCTCATATCAGCCACAAACATTTTGAGATTGGACGGAGAGTATGGCTGTTTGATGCGAGGCTTAGATTATTTCCAGGGAAGATACAGAGCAAATGGAAAGGACCTTATCTGGTTCGGAAGGTACACGACAACGGTAGCATCGACATATCTGAGTTGTCTTCTGAGAGTACCTTCCGAGTGAACGGCCAGCAGCTCAAGCCATTTCTAGATCATGAGCCGCGGGTTGTTGATATTGCCCCTATTCATTTTGCGTGAGATGTGGTCTTTGACTCACATCTAATGCATCTCACGCCCGAGTTTCACTGATCTTCCGCTGTATATAGATCCAGATGTCCATATCACCACATTCATTAGTCCCACATCCCTTTCTCCATCTTGTGATTATGCTATACTTAGGGTGCACTTTACCCTAAGTATAGGGGGGATGTGAGACCTTTCGGGTATTTCTTTTGTTTTTGTCTACCCCTGTTTTGCTGCTTATACTTAGGGATATCTCACCCTAAGTATAGGGGGGGCAGACCCTGTACATTCTGCACTCAGGTTTTCCTTTAGTATACAGCCTGCTATACTTAGGATTACTTAATCCTAAGTATAGGGGGAAGACCTGAGTCCCTCTTGACTTTTCATTTCCCTTTTGTATAGCCTTTCTTTTCACTTCCCTATACATAGCACGAGTTATGTCTTCTTCATCGCTCTTGACTCTGAGGACATCGTTCGAGCTAAGTATAGGGGTGTGTGTATATATTTCATATATACTTTAGCCATAACTCGTACTTTGTGTGAGTGTGTTAATAAATAAAAATGGCTAAAAACCACAAAAATTTAAAAATTTTCATGTACATAATCTTCTTTTATTTGCACATACATAGCTAGTGTACAAAGTATTTTTGTAAAAATGATTTCAAAAATCTTTTGTGTAAAGCTTGTGTAAATATTTTTGTATCAAAATTATGTATATAGTACAAAATTTTTCCAAAATGTTTTGAAAATCAAAAAGTTTGCAAAAATCTTGTGTAAATGTGTGAAAATATCTTTTTGCAAAACTTGCACTTCATGCATCATCATTCATGATTTCAAAACATTTTTCAAAAATTTTGCATGATTGTAAATATTGTGTAAATAAGCATCTTTTTGTACATATGTATATAGTTTTTCTTGGATGATAGTTGGCATTTAAACTAGCCTGGAATCAAATTGAGAAATGGAGCTTGATTAAGATCTTAATCCACCTAATTTCTAAGAGGAACCTTATAGGGCTTAGGTTTAAGGCTTTTCAGGTCCATGGTGACTTAATTCTTTGAGTCCACTAGGCTATGATCACATGTCATCTCAATGAGCCTAAGTAGAGCACTTAACAACAACACATGACTCATTAGATTATGGCTTTACTTGGACAACCGCACTATGCACCGAGCTCTCTATGGATGAGGTGGTGAGGAGGCAGTCTTCCTTGACTTGGGGTAGCATATGAGGGTAGTACTTCTAGGCGGAACCTCTCTTCTTCTTATAGTGAAGGAAGTGCGTCTCAACTTGGTCTGGTTGCCATGAGGTCTAACGACGGGAGTTGTGGGTTGCAATAAAGCTTCAAAAGAGGGATAGTCTACTGGCTCAAGAGGAAAAACACCTTGTATATATGCTGCACATGTATATGTTGTATAGATGCACTCGAAAAAAAAAGTGCAAAAAGAAAAGAACTCCAAAAAAGTGGTGGGTCTGAGAGAAAATGATAACCCCACCGGAGTATGTATATAAGTGCAATAAGCAAAGCTTGGTTCCATGTCCCACCTGTTGTAGCTTGCAGCAGGGAGACTTGGCTACACTGGTCAAGCTCCCAAGGGTACTTGGCTACACTGGCCTTGACCCATTCTCTTCTTCCCCCTCTTCTTGAGCCGGTTGTACTTGAACTTAGAAGGGAATACCCCGCTCCTCGAGGAAAGAGTGGCCAGATTGAGGTCATAGAGTTACCTAGTTAGGGAGGGTTGTCAAGTTGCCATTTCTGAGGTGGAGAGCTTAGACTTCACATTCACAGGACAAGAAAAGATTCATGGTCTTCAGGGTTTGTGATTGATGACTTGTTCTGATCTGGAGCATTGAGGAGTCTTGACTATAGATTAGTGGAACTTAGAGGCTGTTAGGTTTTAAGCTTAAGTCTAAATAAGGTTCCGACACATTAATAATCCAAAGATCTGATTAAGCTCCATACCTCAATTTAATGAAGGCAAGTTTAATAATCAACCTTGATCCATGTACATCCTCTTTTTCTTTTTCTTTTTCTTTCTTTTTCACTTCTTTTTCAAATAAGTGTTTGCTAAGGGACTAGCAAAGTATAGTATAGGGGGTGATGAATACCCATTCATCACTCTTTATTCTTATATTTTAGCTACAAAAACCTATGCAAATGCATGTAGATACTTGTAAATAGGAATAATTAGCAAAAGCATGCATCTTGTAAAAACCTATAATTAGCATGTTTTTGTGCAAAAATAAAAGAATAAAGATTAAAAAGAAAAAGAGGGAAATATTTAGAATAAATATTGAGCAACCTAACCCAAGGGAGGGCTCAGCATGGGCCTGACCGCATAAAAGCCAAGTAGAGGGAGATAGGGGCTCATGTGTATAGATTTTTGTAAATAAATAAATTATATTTTCCTCACCCAAAAATATGCTTGTACATATTTTGTATATATTTAGAAACTATTAAAAAAACAAAATAAAAATCTAAAAATCAAAAACTCAAAAATGCCCTTTCACCATGTACATAGACCATGCCTCCTTATGTATTTAACCTTGTAAATAAATTTATTTATTTTAAAAACTTTTTGTAAATATTCTATGTTATATATTGTAAATAAAATAAATAAAAAGAAACAAAACAAAAATCAAATAAAAATAACAAAATTAAAATTACAAAAATATATTGTACATATGCCAAGTACATAGTTGTACATAACTTTTTATTTCCCCTATGTATATAAATAATAAAAATAAAATAAAAATATCCTTTTATTCCTCATTTTATTCTATAAATAAATAAAATATAAAATAGGAATAAAAATGTATAAAAATAACTAATTAAAAATCAAAATTAAAAACCCTATACCTATATATAGCCCTATTATGTAAATACCTTATTTTTATTTTGAAAAATTAATTAAAAATCACCAAAAAATAGAAAAAATTAAAACAAAAATATTTTATGTTTTGAGTTTTTTATAATTCGGTCATTTCCTATTTTATTTTGAATTTTTAAATTATTTATGACGTGGCCTCTCCTGATTGGTCCACGGGGATGTTGACCCCCCGGTCAACTCCCCCCGCGGACCCTCTTCTCTCGCGGATCGGGCTGTCGACCCGATTTCTCCGATTTTTCCCCGCCTGATCCGCCCGCCATTCGCGCAAACCCCGGGTCCTAATCCTTCTTCTTGCATCCGAGATCATCGCCCGGGGGATTGCATTGGGATCCGCGCTTCACGTTACCCTACCCGATCGAATCTTGCCGGACCCTCCATGGTATATAGTCTGAGCTCCGCCGCATTCTTTTTCCATCTTTGGCTCTCCACCCTTCATCCCGTGACCTCCACAGCAGTCCCTGAGGTGACAGCTCTCGATTGCCCGTGTCGCAGCGAGGAGGGGGTGGCCGGACCATCGATCCGGCGACGTAGCGCCGCCGTGCTCCGCCCAGTGCAGGAGCTCGAGCCTCAGGACCGGACGACCTTCGAGGCTACGACCGGGAGCTACCTCAGCTCCAGCCTAGTCTACTTCGCCACCCAGGTAACCTTCTAGCTTTCCTATTTCGCCTAATTTCCAGGTTGCCCCAATTCGTAGCTCCGCCGAGTTCCGTCGATTCCGGCTATCTCGCATACTCTTTCGATCATCGGAACCCACGTTCACCATAGCCTTTCCCCCACGCACCTTCTCCGCCCCTTCGTTCAACCCAGCTCGCACAGGAGCTGGGGTTCGAGCTCCACCGTCCGTCGCTCGCCGGAGCTCGCTCATCCCGACGCATCGACCACCTTCACGCCGTCTCATCGGGTCGAGGCACTTTGCCCTCGACCCGCGAAGCTTCTGACCTATTTTGCAGGACCAGAGGAGGCCATCTGAGGCCTCCCGACACTCGGGCCAGGAGCTTCCCTCCGCCGACCTCGCCGGAGCCCCTCCAGGGCTCGGTTGGGCCATCGGAGGCCACCACCAGCTGCGGGACTTCATCGCGGACCTGTTCCGATCTTCAGAGGCAGCTGACGAGGACCACCGCGCTCGCACGAGGCCGGCGAAGCTCGCCGGCCAACTGTTCTTCCAGGATCCTCGAGCACCGTCAGATTGCCCTTAGCGCTCCAGTTCGCATCTTGACCGTCCATCCACAGAGGAGCAGTCACCGCCCGATCATTCAGAGGGGCGATCTGGACCGTTAGCGCAGAGAGAGAGAGAGACACCAGCACCCGAGGCCGTCAGATCTTCCACGTGTCTCCTCCACTGACGTCGATCAGGCCCACGTGCGGAAGGAGAAAGGCGCTTCCGTCCTCAGCCGTTAGATCTGCTACGTGGCGCACATCCGGCCGTCGACGTAATAAAGGGGTAATTTACCGTAGGCCCCCTCTTAGTTTATGCTTTACATTTCAGTCCTGTAAATATTTTGTGCTTTTTATTTACGTTGGGTTATTTGCACATTGGACCTCGTGCTTTTTAGTATTTGCACTTATGCCCCTGTATGTGTGAGCCACGTGCTTCGTCACGTGTATGTTTGGTGTATTTGCAACATTAGTCCTGTAGTTCTGGTTGTTTGTTGATTGATTGAAAACTTTTTGGTAATTGCATATATGCCCCTGTGAGTGTTTTAATTCCGCATGTACGTCTTTTAGTGGGATATTTGCATAACAGCCCTGGACTTTTTGGTACGAGTTACCAAAAGGTCCTCGGACTTGTTTTTCTTACCAAAAGGTCCCTGAGTGCCCCAGGCACGCGCCGTGCGCGTGACTTGCTGGGAAAATTGCACCTGGACCCCCAGACCTTCGGGTATTTGCACTTTCGTCCCTGTGCACAGTGCCCTCTTTTGATTTTTGAATAAAATATCAAATCACCTCCAAATTCGATGAAAATTTGACACATGGCTCCTGCCATGTTGTAGGATTTTTGAGAATTTTTGAGGACATTTTTGATTTTATTTGTTATTTTTAAAAATTCAAAAACCTCTATTTTAGCTACTGTCTAGAATTAAAAATCTCAAAAAAATATAAAAATCCCCTCAAAAATTCCACAAAAATGAGGTACTATTTCTTTTGTGTTTCTTGATTTTCTAGCCAATTTTGGCTATTTTTCATTGAGTAAAAACCCTAAAAATTCAAAAACACTTAAAAACTCATAAAAATTCTAGTAAATAATCTAAAAACCCAAAAACAATAATCTTGGTGCTCAAATTTTCCTAGTTTTCTCTAGTATACAGGAAAATTACCTCCAGGTCACTCTGAGATCCTTAGATATTTTATCTTTGGATTTTGGGCCTGGCTGGATAGTACCTTGTCTTTTTAGTACTGTTTGATTTTTAGGAAATAAAATACACCTCATAAAAATCCCAAAAATTCACCAAAAACACTAAAAAATATTAAAAACATAAAAACATTTTTATTTGAATTTTTGCTTGATTTTTGATGCTTTAAATAAATTGTGAAAGTGTGCTTGTCTTTGTTTTCTTTTATTTTCTCACTATTTTGAAAATACAAAAAAATATAAAAATTATTAAAAACCACTAAAAACATTTTGCCTTTATTTTACTTTATTTTTACTACTTCGTAGGCCTTTGGCCAACCCGTGCTCCTTGTGTTCAACCCTGGGTGCTATACCAGGTTAATCTCATAGCGGGACCGCTTCACGTTTTGTTTTGATCTTTGATTTATTTAGCGGTTTGATTTTTTTCTTGATACACGGCTTGATCGCTTGGGTCACAACGACCCTATTTCTGTACCTCATACCCTAGTGATCAGGCCTGTCATCACCCCCCCCCCCCACACACCCGACCTCCAGCTCACTCCAGCCCAACGCAAAGCCCCTGCGCCCACCCACCCCTGCTGCCACCCGTGCGCCCAACCACGTCGAGCACCCATCGTTCCCCCCTCCTCCCGCTCGACCTGACCTCCAGCTCACTCCAGCCCGACGCAGAGCCTCCCCCACCTGCCGAAGACCCCCCCCTCCTGCTGCCATCCGCACGCCCAACCACGTCGAGCACCCATCGCTCCCCCCACCTCCCGCTCCCGCCCGACCTGACCTCCAGCTCACTCCAGCCCGACGCAGCCGAAGCCCCCCCGCCAACCCCTGCAGCCACCCGCACGCCCAACCACGCCGAGCACTGCTGCTGGTGAACTACACAGATGAAGCGGTCGGCCTCGCAGGCGTCGACTGGCTCAGGGGACCTGCAAGGGTGCTCGCGGCGGACTCGATCGTCGAGGGTGGCGATGCCGTCGGACTCCGAAGGGGGTGCGAGGCGAGGGGAGGAGTGCGTGCACGGTGGAGACGGCGAGAGGGAGGAGGGGGCGGCGGAGTGGGGAGGGCCTGACTAGGGGGAAGGGGGAGGGAATGGTATCGACGGAGGGTAGGGGTGGGAAGAAGGCGGAGGAGGGGCGATGGGTTTGCACATGGACAAGGCGAGGGAGGGGGTGGGGGGTTTGGGGCATTGGGAGACGAGCTTTGGCAGGAGGGGCGACAGCGACCATGGAGGGCTGCGGGGGAAGGGGGGGCACTGGGAGGCGGAGGAGGCTGCTGGAGGAGGTGGTCGGTGTGGTGGGATCGGGGGTGAGGCGCTAGGAGGCGGAGGCCGAGGAGGATGGTTGGCGACGGAGTGGGTGCACCAGGGAGGGGGAGGGAGGAGGAAGATGAGTTTTTTTTTCTTTTCTGTTTTTCTTTTAATTATAACCGTTGGATCTAAGATTGGATTAACTCTTGACATGGTTGAGTTAACTGACTAAAATAACGGAGGGTTATGACTGTAGGACGGAGCACTTATTCGGGGTTATTCATATAATTATGAATTATCGAGGGTTTCTGGGGTAATTACAAGATTACTCAGGATTATGGGTGTAAATATCCCTACTTATAACTCATTCTCACACTTTGTGAATTTTAGATGTGGGACTATGTTTAAAGATATGGGTGTCACAATCACCATGTCAGCTACTCCAAACAAGCCCCGAAATAAGGCAGCATGTAAATATATACTCGATCCTCATCATATGACATGATATGATAGGAGACGATGCCTATGGGGATCAAATTAAAATTTAAAGCAAGTGGTGGATGAGTGATCCGAGGGCACCTCTCTCTCTCTCTCTCTCTCTCTCTCTCTCTTCCAATCTAAGGAACAATAACGTGAGCAGTTGAGCTGTCCCATTCTGCCACACATATATATATTTATATTTATCTATCTGTCTATCTTCTACAGCGGATCTTACGCTGCAGCGTATAGGTCAGCTGCACCGTCGGAATCGTTCGATCATGATCGAACGGTTAACACTCAATGGATCATTAGAACTTGGATTTCGTGTGAAGCGCTCGATCTTTATCGAGTTGCTTTGACTGTACAGCATACTTTGCTATACAGTCGAGGAGTCGGTCTTGTCTATCTTCTCCATGCACGCAAATATGTTCTTCTACATACTAATTACATACAAGTGGACCTTGCATCGATCCATCATCAAAGATCGATCACAGTGTCATGTGCATATCTCTGTTTGATGTTGATGTTCTCTTTAGGTATGAGTTGACCTCAGAGCCTAATTTGTTTGGTTGTTGGGTTGGAGTTAATTGAAGGTCCTTTCAACTTTAGATCCATTTGCTCTCTTATTGCTCGCTCTCAATTGTGGAGGGAGATATTGTAATATTTCATTCATAATGTGATGATCTGTTGCCATGCCTTCTTTTATGTTCAATCATACAATACAATATATTAAGGGCCGTGGACATGGCACTGTTCACGGCCCTGTAGCATTATTTTTTTACATATTGCTAATGTTTTGTTTATATATATATATATATATACTAGCATTATTTTTTTTTCATATTGCCAATGTTTTGTTTATATATATATATCCGATTATATATTAGGTACCATTACCCCATGTGAGTGGTTGGTAAGGATGAAAATCGATACGGATATATCCGAATATCTGCTTACCGTATTCGAAAAATTATCGGATACGGATATCCATATCCGAATATTAATCGAATACATATCGAATATGTATATGGGTTGTAAAAATTTTTCGGATACACAAATGCACTATATTAATGATATTAATAAACTTCCATTGTTTGGAAGGGCCGTGGACATGGCACTGTTCACGGCCCTGTAGCATTATTTTTTTACATATTGCTAATATTTTGTTTATATATATATATATACTAGCATTATTTTTTTTCATATTGCCAATGTTTTGTTTATATATATATATATTCGATTATATATTAGGTACCATTACCCCATGTGAGTGGTTGGTAAGGATGAAAATCGATACGGATATATCCGAATATCTGCTTACCGTATTCGAAAAATTATCGGATACGGATATCCATATCCGAATATTAATCGAATACGTATCGAATATGGATATGGATTGTAGAAATTTTTCGGATACACAAATGCACTATATTAATGATATTAATAAACTTCCATTGTTTGGGGATGGGCACAGACAAAAGTTACGAAATCCTATTACTCTTTTTGCTTCGGATAAAGAACACATGTCATCTCGACGCTCACTTTATTGTCATTTTTCTAAAATCATTATGAAGATAAAAATTCGATTCGTATTCGTATGTGGTCTTTATTCGATCCATATTCGGATTTTATGTTTATTGGATTCATATGTGTATTTACTTTTTATTCGATTCATATTTGGATTGGCTCTTTATTCGATCCTTATTTGGGTCCACTTTTTATTCGATATGTATTCGGATTCGTTAAATATCCGATTCGAATTCATATCTGTATTTTTAAGGATATGATTTTTTTAATGCATATCCGAATTATATCCGATCCATTTTTATCCTTAGTGGTTAGTTGATATTTTGTATGTTTTATTTCAATTTAAATAGGGTGTTCTTAACATGTGTACGATGGAAATTTTGTGGAGACGCCATATCATGTGCTTCCTCTAACACATACAATATACCTTTTTTAATACTGGCATGTTAGGAATGGATGGTAGTGGAGGTATTCGACGATCAAATAATGAGGGTTACTTGATCTTCTCGTCCTCTCTTTTAAAATATTAAAACCTAAATTTCCTTTTGATTCTCTGTCGAAACAGACCCACTGCTTCTCTTCACCTCGACCCGTGACGGCGTTACTTGGAGCACCCTACGAGAATCACAGAAGTTTGTCCGATCGGAGAGCTCGAGCTGACAACTCCTCTAAGATCGTTTATCGTTGATGTACATTTTTGTCTATTCGATTTGTTTTATATTCTTCTTTATGGTGAACTCCTAAATCGTAAACTTCCTCTGCCTGGTACTCCGCTGACATGGATCAGTCCAAAGCCTCTCTTTGCCTCCACCCGAGATGGGTTTAGTCAATTTCGACTGCGAGAATCACAAGATTGCTGGCAATAGAGGACATTGGGATGACAACTCCTCCAAGGATTGGTGTACACAGTTACTGATATGTTTGTTTGATTTTTTGGCAAGGAGATTCATCGACCAACCACACAAGAGCCCATCTGAAATCACTATTAAGACCAACCCACCAAAATCACTTCGATTTTGGAAACATCGAATTTTTCCTCTTTTGGTATGGTTTAGCAGCACATCCGAGGATCCGTACATCATTGATATCTTCCTTATTTCATGTATTCGTCTTTGATTTTAGAAAGATTTTAGGTTTACCTTCTTTGGGTAGGTTGTGATGTTTAGTTATGAGTGAGATATGTGATTTGGGTAGCGAACGTCGAGCACCAACTCATGCTCGCAATCTTATATAACATATGATTAATATATTATTGTTTTGAGAAAATTAAGTGAGCAATCACAATCTCTGATAAGCATAGATAATTCCTTTTTGTTGAAATTAGGAGATAAAATCTTGGGAATAGGTTTGAGAATTACGATTGCATGGGATTTGCCTGAGTTTTTATATTTTTTATGTTGATGAATGGAATATGGGGAAGGATTTTTGCTCTTTAATGTCGAGAAAGAGAATATTAGAACTCTGTCTTCAATGCCCCAGTCCATCTATTATGTTTGCCCTGTTATGGATATCTCCATGAGTTCTTATTAAAAAAATATGTGTAAATATTTTACAGACATGATCATATTTTGCACAGCTTTATGTGTTATGCATTGTATAATCAACTTAACTTTTCATGTAGAATTCTTGTGTTTAGTCGTTAATGTTATTGTATTGTCGTCGTCAAGAAAGTATTTACATTTGCACGGTGTGGGAACACTCACTATAAAATAGTGTTTCTTCCAACGTAATCTATTGTAATACAAGATATTTGTTACAACTTCTGAAGTATTTTAGATTTGTTTGTAATACAATATGTTTGTCAATCTCTTTGAACTATTTAAGATTTATTTTCCCCACTTTTCTTTTGTTAGACTGCCTTCAAATGTTTTATCATTCTTTAAATCAAGCATGGCAATACAAATCAAATTATTTCTACTCATTATCACATTATACCCAAAAAATAAAGCTCCTAGTGCAACGCACGGGTTTTATACTAGTTATTATTATTTGATGTAGAATTACCTTTGATTCTTAAAATCAACAAGAAACTGCCAGGATAACTATGACTGGTACATATTTTAACAAAATTAATAAATATAATCTTTGTTATATGTACATTTAGCAATGGATATAATATCATTGTGAATTTCAAGAATTAAGTGTAATTTTTCAACAAATATTATTTGCTATAACATAGATTTTATCAAAGATGATGAAAACATAAACTCCCAAACGTGACCATTTATGCGACTATTTCTCATTTTTAAATCACGAGCTGAAACATCCATCGTACATACATACATATACATATATGAGAAAAATGAAGCTGTTTTGAGTAACAACCAACATGGTTGTTACACAAGGCAGTGCCCCCCTCCCCCCTCAACTTTATTTTTTTAAAAAAATAAAACCATATATATTCATCTATATGTCCCTCCTACATGTCATTCAAATTTCGTCAGAAACAGAGACTCCTATGCCCTCCATCTAGAACATGTAATTTTTAACGATATAAAATTTGTTGTAATCAACCTGTTCTAGATGGAGGGCATATGAGTCTCCGTTTCTGACGAAATTTGAATGACATGTAGGAGGGACATATAGATGAATATACATAATTTTATTTTTGAAAAAAAAAATAAAAATGGGGGAAAATTGCCTTGTCTAACAGTCAACTTGGCTATTACTCAAAACAACCTTGTTCCCCTCTACATACACACACACACACACACGTACACACACACACACACACAAAGAGACATATATATATGGGTAAAATGGGGCTACCCCAATGGGGGGAGCTAACTTTGCTCCCCTACCCCATTTTCTCATTTTTTTTTATTTTTTTTAAATTTATTCTGTGGATTTTCATCAATATATCCATATATCATGTCATTAAAATTTCGTGCGAAATAGAGATTACTACGGCCTCCATCCAGATATGGTCGATTTTAGCAATTTTATTACCGTTAAAAAATGACTGTATGGATGGAGGTCGTAGGAGGCTCTGTTTCACACGAAATTTTAATGACATAATATAGGGATATATTGATGAAAATCCATGGAAGAAATTTTCAAAAAAAAATAAAAAAATGGGAAATGAGACGGAAGGGGCTAAGTTAGCTCTCCAAAGGGGCAACCCCATTTAACCTTGTATGTGTGTGTATAGGGAATTTATCCAGAGAGCCATGTGCGGCACACAATTGTAGCCGTCCATCTACAAGATTCAATCCCAAGAAAATAGGAACTAATTTTCATATGGAAATAAAATAAAATCAGAAATTAAAACTTTTCTAAAAATAGCATTACATTTTTGGAAAGTGCAAGGCACACGTATATGATTGCTAAAATTATAGATTCATTCCAACGCAAGGTAATTTTTTCGTTTCAACGCAAGAAGAGAGGTATGTGATTCGTTTCATGATTTGATCGCTTATAAAATTTCATATTTTTTATCGTAAGCAATATTTTTTCGAGAAGTATGATTGAAATATGAGAAAGTAGTGTTCATAATATCAATTTTTATTCATTTTGATACATGATCTGTAGTAATAATTGATTTTTTATCGACTGTATTTTGATTTCATATAATAAAAAGTTACAGTAAACATAATTGTACGTTATTTTGATAATATGCTGAGTTACTGATGTATTTACGTAATTTACTTATAAGATATTTTATGTTACTATTGCTAACATAATGGTTACTTTTAATATGTTACTTTGAAGATATACTAAGTTACTGATGTATTTACTTAATTTACTTATAAGATATTTTATGTTA
Source organism: Ottelia alismoides (assembly GCA_037367405.1). Classification (NCBI taxonomy): domain Eukaryota; kingdom Viridiplantae; phylum Streptophyta; class Magnoliopsida; order Alismatales; family Hydrocharitaceae; genus Ottelia; species Ottelia alismoides. The sequence continues at coordinate 338,604 of JAZKJV010008792.1, read as the reverse complement.
CTAATGCTAACAGAATTGTTACTTTTTCGTGTGTTACTTTGAAGATATACTAAGTTATTGCTCTTTTAGTCATTATTACTGATGAAAATGCTACAAGTTATCTGAGTGATTTAAATATTTACTTGTCCTTTGCTATTAGTTACTGATATAGAAGTAAAAGTTACCGATTCTTACAGTTATTATTACTTCCTTGTGTTACTTTGAAGATATAATAAGCTACTGCTCTTATAGTCATTATTACTGATAAAAATTCTACAAGTTACCTAAGTAATTTAAATATTTACTTGTCCTTTGCAATTAGTTACTGATATAGAACTAAAAGTTACTAATTCCTTTCGCAAAATAAATCTACTTACTTTCGAAATAGTGAATTCTTACTGATATGAATTATGAAGTTTATCTTAGTGCTCAATTCAATAAGTTACTTAAGTAGCTCATCAAATTACCTATGCTTCGCTTTAGTTACTGTTATAAATACAATTATTACTTTTCATGTATATATATGTCTTACATTGTTACTGATGCATTTTCACAAATGCTACTGATAATTTATTATTTCAGGTATGCCAGATGTCAGAACATTTCTATAAGAAGCGTTGATGATCATTTTATACTTATTGATTAAAGAGACGAGAATAACATATCTGACAATAATATTAAGAATATATCATTTTGTAACTAATAAAAGAGTTAATTAACAAATGTAATTATCAAAAAATAATTGATGTGTAATAGAGAGAGAGAGAGATTCATTATATGTTGATTTGGCCATTATCATGATTTCCATCGATATCTATGGTATACCTTTGATATCTCATTTTCCAAACTTGCTAACGGACTTGATTTTTGTATTTTAGCATCTTCCCTTTGTTTACACATGTATTCGATGGTGTGGTCAAATAACTAAACTTTAGAGGACTCATATCATAGGAAAATAAAAATGTGAAAGAACCCGAAATCTGTAGCATTGCATTATAATTCATATAACAATATTATAAAAAGTTTTTTTAATAGTTGTGTCCTTCTGAATTTTCCTGCTAATACTTATGTCCCTATTTTTTTTTGCAATCATACATGTGTTCTTGTATTCTTACAAAATTCAAAAGTAGTTTTCTTCTCTTATTATACTTGTGTCCATATATTCTTACAAAATTCAAAGTAATTTTCTTTCCTTATTAACCACTTCTGTTTTATAGTAACATAAGGATAATACCGTACAATTACGTAAGAAAAAGGGCACAAATATAATTAGAAAAAACAACATAAATATTATTGAAAAAACTCAAAGAAGAGGCCTAAAAATCTCCCTTAGAAAAGAATAAAAAAAAGAGGTGTCCTTGTCCAAACCCTATGTTAGTGATATTGACATATATTTTCTAATATTCGTTTCCTATCTAAAAAATATCATTTGTTCGTGCAGAATCTTTATTTTGCTATTTGGATACTTACATTGCCATCAACATAGAACCCAATATTATCATCCATTTATTTAATTTGATATTTATATTATATATATAGAGGAGATGAAGGAGATTATGACGATGGAATGATTGAGATGGTGACATGATCAGATCTAATCATATATATATATAGGGAGAAATGGGGCTGCCCCCCAGGGGGAGCTAACTTAGCTCCCCCGTCCCATTTTCTCCATTTTTTTTATTTTTTTGAAAAATTTCTTTCGTGAATATTCATCACTATATCACTATATTATGCTATTAAAATTTCGTACGAAACAGAGTCTCCTACGACCTCCATCCGGACAGTCATTTTTTAACGGTAACAAGATTTTTAAAATCGACCCCGTCTGGATGAAGGTCGTAGGAGTCTCTGTTTCGCATGAAATTTGAATGACATAATATAGGGATTTAATAATAAATTTATACGGTTTTAGATTTCAAAAAAATAAAAAAAATTATGTGAAAAAGGGTCGGGGGGAGCTAAGTTAGCTCCCCCAGGGGGCATACACATTTTTCCCATATATATATATGGATTTAATGAGGATGCCCCTGGTGGCAGCCAACATGGCTGTTCTGTTCCTTATTTCGACGTTTTTTTTATTTTTTTGAAAAATATCACCATGCATATTCATCTCTATATCCCTCCTATATGTCATTTGAATTTCGTCAGAAACAGAGACTCCTACGGACTCCATCAAGATAGTGTCGATTTAACAAATCATGTTACCGTTAAAAAATGACGGTCTGGATGGAGGCCGTAGAAGTCTCTATTTCTGATGAAATTCGAATGACATATAGGATGGATATAAGGATGAATATACAGCGATATTTTTCAAAAAAAAATACCGAAAATGACGCGGGGGCAGCCCATTAATCTATATATATATATGGGTAAAATGGGGCTGCCCCCATGGGAGAGCTAACTTGGCTCCCCCGCGCCATTTCGCCTGTTTTTTTATTTTTTTTGAAATTTCTTCCGTAGATTTTCATCAATATATCCCTATATTATGTCATTAAAATTTTGTGTGAAACAGAGACTCCTATGGCCTCCATCCAGATGGGGTCGATTTTTGCAATTCTATTACTGTTAGAAAATGACTGTCTGGATGAAAGCCGTAGGAGTCTCTATTTCTCATGAAATTTTAATGACATAATATAATGATATAATGATGAAACTCCACGGAAGAAATTTTCAAAATAAAAATAAAAAAACCGGACGAAATGAGGCAGGGGGAGCCAAGTTAACTCCCCCAAGGGGCAGCCCCATTTAACCATATATATATATATATATATAACTTGTAGAATTTTTATTAGTGATAATGAATGTAAGAGCAGTGACTCAGTATATATTCAAAATAACATATGAAAAATAATAATTCTGTTAGAAATAATAACATAAAATATCCTATAAGTAAATTAAGTAAATATATCAATAACTCAGTATATCTTCGAAGTAACACATTAAAAGTAACGATTGTGTTAGCAATAGTAACATAAATATCTTATAAGTAAATTACGTATATACATCAGTAACTCGGTATTTTTTCAAAGTAATGCATGAAAAATAACAACTATGTTTACTATAACTTTTTATTATATGGAATCAAAATACCTTCAATAAAAAAATAATTAGGACTATCGTATATCAAAATGAATAAAAATTGATATTATAAACACCACTTTCTCATATTTCAATCATAGTTCTCGAATAAATATTGCTTACGATAAAAAACTATGCAGTATTCATAAAATAAATATTACTGAATTCATCATCTCACTCGTTTTGATCCCAAAGCAAACATTGCTAATAAAATCAAAATATCATTAAAACAATGAAATTATGATAGAAATAAGCGATTAAATCATAAAATCGAATCGCATACCTCTCATCTTGCGTTGGAACGAAACAAATGTCTTGCGTTGGAATGAAATGATAGGTTTTAGCAACCATATATACGTGCCTTCCACTTTTCAGAAACGTAAAGCTATTTTTAGAAATGTTTTAATTTCCGATTTTATTTTATTTCCATACGAAAATCAATTCCTGTTTTTTGAGGATTGAATCTTGTGGATGGACGTCTACAATTGGGTTCTCATCCCAACTCTAATGGGTACATGGCCCATTGGATAAAATATTATATATATATATATATGAGGAAATGGATCCTACTTCATGATATAGGTAACTTACCTAAGTCATGCTTATTTTTTTTCTCATTTTTTATTTTTTAAATGCTTCTGTGGATTTTCATAACTATATTCCTCTAATATGCCATTCAAATTTCGTCATAAATAGAGACCCCTATGCCCTCCATCCGGAACAGGTAAATTACAACAAATCTAAGACCGTAAAATTACCTGTTCTGAAAATCCACAAAGCATTTTTCAAAAAAAACAAAAAATAGGGAAAAAATAAACATGATGTAGATAAGTTAGCTACATCATGAAGTAGGATCACTTTCCTCTCTCCACTACAAAAAAAGGCGGGATTAGCGTGCACATCTCGGCGTGCACCTGGCGTGCACATGTGCTCGCCCCGTAATGGGCGAGCACACTAAGAGCACATGTGCTCGCCCATGAGGGTCGCTGGTTTGAATTTTGCGGAGAGGCGCAGTTACCGGTATTGAGGAGCACATGTGCTCGCCCATGTGCTCACTTAATGTGCTCGCCCACTTGAATTTCCTTGCGCGGAAAATTTTAGCGGCTGGAAATATATGGGCGAGCACCGGGCGACGGCCTGGCGAGCACTTAAGTGTGCTCGCCCAAGCCCGTAAACAGAGACTGCGACGCCCCTCTTCCTCATTTCTCACGCAAACCTCTCCCATTTCCTCCCCTCCGGCGACCCGCAAGCCCTCCGCCTCGACCCCGACGCCCGTGGTTTTCGTGTTTTGAGTAGATCTACATCTACTACTCGGTATAATCTTTAATCCTTTCTCTTTTTATTTGATTTCATTACGTAGTTGTATTGTTTGGATAGATTAGGGTTTAAAATTTTTGTTGAATGTAGTGTAGTATTTTGTTAGTTTATATGTGTTTTACATATTAAGGATAATAGTAGATCACTATAGTATTGTTATTTCGAATTTGGTTGTCTAAATAATATGTAGAATTGTATGCCCTGTAGGTGTTCGATAAAATGCCTCAACGAACATTATGTTTAAATTTTGTAAATTTTAAATGACAAAATGCTTGTATGATTAGTTAAGATTAGTTATGCTCAGAAAAGATTAGTTACTCAACTTTTATAATGCCTCGGAATAATGTAGATAAAATGCCTCAACAAACATTATGTTCGAAAATGATTAGTTATGAAATTTGTGAATAACTTTAGTTACTCAACTTCAATAATGTAGATACTAGATATTATCAACATCATTAATAACAGTTTTAAAATTTCATATCGTTTTGATATGAGATATGATATACACCATTGTTTATTTTGTGATAATTTATTATCACATTAAATTTTAGTTAATGTGACCAATTATATCACATTAGCTTATACATAGGTTTATAATAAGTCCAAAATATGATTTAGTAATTATTAGAAAATCGCACAAAATTCTTCACACACAGTGCGTCCTTCCACACCGGGTGGTGTGTGGCCCTGCACAACGGGTGGCGTGTGCAACACGTTAGAGGATTTGATCACCTCTAACTGTGTTATATTTTTTTATTTTTTCACAGCACTATTGGACTCACTTTGGGATGTTTATCCCAGACCAATGGTCGTGGATTTTGATGTATGCAGGTTCGAATTTTTTTTGCAGGTGCCCATTAACTTTTAGTGACCCAAGCACTGTATTAGGCACTAAATAAGGATCACACTTATCCCTATCTCCATCGTTAATCAGCCAAATATACGTAAATGCCCGGCTAATATAAATGAATAAATATTTTAAGATTATTTTATAGTCTAATTTGTAGCACTTACAAATGTATGACGTAAAATGATCTTAAAGTATTACATTTATATTAGCTTTCCTTAGTTCGGAGGTCCCGGACTAAGGAGGTCCGTAAGGATTCAAATTTACTAAAAGGTGATCCGTGTCACAATGTCTTTATTTCTTACGGAAATTCGGTTCATAACCCCTTCCTCTTCTGTATACCAAATCAGTCATATTTATTATTGAAATAATCAATAATATGATTATTTTGATAATTAATTACGATTGATTTATGGGATATACGGGAGAGGTGAAGGGTTATGATGCCAAATTTTCGTTAGAAATAAAGATACTTGTGACAACGATCATCTTTTAGTAAATTTGAATCCTTATGGACGGGCTAAAGTGATAACATAATTAATACACTTCTCTTCTCATCTTTTATCTCAAAAATGTGATATGTTTAGATATCCTCAATTTCTTAGATTTGACATTTTAGATTATTTAATTCATGTTCATAAATATGATCAATAGAGAATGGATGTACAACCGTGTAGTAGATGGGCGTATAGCAGATGCTTTTCAAAGAGGTGTTCAGGAATTCATACAATTTGCTTACGCACAAGATTCCCGTATTGTGGATTCAGATAGAACTATCTTGTGTCCGTGTAAGAAATGTCGTCTAATGAAGAAGAGATCAAAAGATGAAACTCAGTTACATCTGTATAGAATGAGTTTCATGAAAGGATATCATATTTGGTGGAGGCATGGTGAGAATTTCGAGAACAAAATGAATGATGTGGAAGAAGCTGACAATATTAATTCCTTTACAGATATGTTTATGGATGTTGCGGGTCCAGAATTCAATGATACTTTGTTAGATGATGAGGAACCATATGGAGAGTCTGCAGAATTTTACGAGCTGTTGAAAAAAGCGGAAGAGCCATTATGATTGGGTTGCAAGACATATTCAAAACTTTCTACGGTCTCGGATCTTCTATCGATGAAGATGGATATAATATAACCGATCGTAATTTTGATGCAATGCTGAGGATTATTAAGAAGATGTTACCAGAAGATGCAAAATTACCTGATAATTATTACAAAACAAAAAAGATGATGCGGAAGATGGGTTTAGCAGAAATTAAAATAGACTCATGCATAAATCACCATATTCTATATTACGGTGAACATCAACATTTAGACCGGTGTCCTGAATGTAATGAGCCAAGATATCAGACAGCTAGTAAGAGCGGAAAAAAATATCGAGAAAGATTCTACGTTATTTCCCGCTGACTCCGAGATTGAAACGACTATATTATTGTACAGAAACGGCGAAATACATGACATGGCACGCGGAACATAAAGTCGATGAATATATGGAGCATCCATCTGAATCTGATTGTTGGAAAGAATTGATGTCAGCTTTTCCTACATTTAATGATGAAAAGAGGAATTGCGTTATAGGTTTATGTACAGATGGGTTTAATCCTCGTGGAAGAAGTAAAGATTACTCTTGTTGGTCAGTAATGACAACGCCATATAATCTACCTCCATGGTTATGTAATAAGCGACAATTTATGTTTCTTTCGTTGTTAGTACCAGGACCTACACATCCGGGAAAGTACATTAATGTTTATTTACGTCCTCTTATCGATGAGTTGAAAATGTTATGGGTCGATGGAGTTGATATATATGATGCTAATAAGAGTCAAACATTTAACATGAAAGTAGCTCTACTTTGGACGATAAATGATTTCCCAGCATATGGAATGTTATCTGGATGGAGTACGCATGGACGTAAAAGTTGTCCATATTGTATGGATAGTACTAAATCATTCCAGCTTCAACACGGTCAGAAACCATGTTTTTTTGATTGTCACAGACGATTTCTTCCAAGTAATCATCCATATCGAAGACAGAAACATTCTTTCAAAAGAAATACAATTGATCTTTCAGATCCTCCACCAATTAAGACAGGCGATATGATATTATCGTACTTGGAACAATTAGAAAAATCAGCCTTAGAAAATGGAGATAAACAAAAAACCTTCCTGTTTTTGGTGACAGTCATAATTGGATTAAGAAGAGTATATTTTGGGAGTTACCATATTGGAGTAAGTTACTGATACGACACAATTTAGATGTTATGCATATAGAGAAAAATGTGTTCGATAACATCTTCTACACTGTAATGAATGTAACCGGTCGATTAAAAGATACAGTAAAGTCTCGTCGTGATTTACAACTCATATGTAATCGCCCAGAATTGCATATCAAGGAGCATGGTAGTGGAAGGGTTGAAGTTCCAAAAGCAAAGTATACTTTAGATAGAAATCAAGTTAAGCTTGTTTGTGAATGGACAAGTAAATTAAAGTTTCCATACGGATATGCATCAAATTTTTCCAATTTGATCGATCTGAAGAAGTTTACATTTAAGGGAATGAAGAGTAATGACTGCCATGTTTTATGGAAAGATTACTACCGTTAGTGTTCAGAGGATTGTTACCAAAAAATATTATCGATACTCTTTCAGATGTAAGCATATTTTTCCAGGTGTTATGCTCGTCACGCATACACCGCATGGAGATGGAATATCTTCAAAAAAATATTCCTGTGATTATGTGTAACTTGGAGAAGATATTTCCCCCGTCATTTTTTGATTCGATGGAGCATCTGATGATTCATATTCCATGGGAAGCAAAAGTTGGTGGACCGGTAAAATATCGTTGGATGTATCCGTTTGAAAGGTAAATAAATGTATTGGAATGTCATTCCTTCTTTACTATTTGGTCTAAATGTTTAACATATTTTCTTATAGGTTTATGTTCTTTCTTAAAAGAAAGGTCCGAAACAAAAGTAAAGTTGAAGGATCTATAAGTTCACAATATATATATGAGGAAGTCGCAATATTCTGCGCAAGATATCTTCCAGAAGATATGGAGACTATCCACAATAGATGCGGGAGGAATGAGACAATTTCTTCTGATGAAGAACCTTGTATCAGTATCTTTCGGCCATCCACTCATCTAATAGGCAAAGCAACTGAACATTTCTTATCGAAACAAGAGAAAGATGCTGCAGAGTTATACGTATTAGACAATTGCGAGGAAATAACACCATATGTTCAGTAAGTACTTGAATTGCTTTATGTATATATTCATTACAAGTAATGAATATTTTTCTCTTATAAATTGTAGGGAATTTAGACAGAAAATTATGTAGGAAAATCCTATGTATTCAGATGAAGAAGTTTTGAGCACTTATAGAAATCAATTTCCAGCGTGGTTTAAAGACCGATCAAAACAATTGGACGGTGGCGATTTCTATTCTCATATTATAAAATATTTTGGAGAAGGACCTGTTTATAAGGTTCGATCGTACAACTCATGTTACAGTAATGGGTATCGTTTTTATACCTTAAATTCTGGTAAATATTTGACAACTCAAAATCATGGAGTGATGGTTCGCGGATCTTGTTATGAGGAAGATCATCTGAATTATTACGGAATTTATAGGAGATTATAGAAGTGGAATATAGTATACCAGGCTTGAATAAAATAGTTCTTTTCTTGTGTGATTGGTATGAACCCAATGGAGGTTTAGTACTTGATAAAAGAAATAACATTGTCGACGTGGTGCAAAGGAAATTTATACGCAGATTTGAACCATTCGTCTTAGCATCTCAAGCGGATCAAGTATGTTATCTACCACAAATATCAAAGAAGAGAAAGGGCATTGAAACAGTAACTGTTGTGAAGATAAATTCTCGAAGTTATATCTCCAATGATTCCAGTAATCAGGAAGATGACATAGATGAAGCATTTACACCGACAAATGAAAGAATAGACTTAACGGAAGAAGTTCCAGTAATCGAGTCGATTCGATTGGCTGATAATGAAGTTTTGTGTGTTGACTTACAAGATGATACGGACTCCAGTAATGATTTTTCAGAAAACTCAGAAAATGAAGAAATATCATTTAATCCCACCGAAATAAGTGATGAAGATTAGTTATACGTATTAGTATACAATTATAATTGAATTAACTAAAATCTTAAATAATAACTATGTAATGCATCATTATTACAGTCATGGCAGGTTTTGGACGTGGTGGGTCGCATGGATCACATAGATCCAATCGTCCTTCTTCCTCAAACACACCTTCTTCCAGTAGGCAGCCCACCCCAGATGTTCCTCCTGATTCACAGTCCGACGAGGTTCGCCGGGTGATAGCTTACTACGAGTCTCTTGGTTGTCCTACGCCACCCTTTTACGTAGGAGGCTATGGAGAGCCATCTACCTCAGCAGCCCCTACAGGATTCCCAATCCAGGTCCCCATACCAGCCCGGACATCGATGGGTTCTGACTCTCCTTCTTCTGGACGGCCGAGCACATCCGTGCCTTTACCCACTGTAGTTGGACAGACGTCGGCGTCCCACCCTTTGTTGGAGGTTACGGCTGATGGGAGGTAAAAATTTTATAGATTTTATCTTTAAATATTTTCCAAATTTTTTTAAATTGTATGGAAGTTAAATTTTTTAGTAAATGCAGGGATTTTTTGAACAGCAACAGGGTGGCAAAGGAGATAACCAATATAATAAAGACACACTTGACTTCCATGCAGTTTAGGTGGTGTCGCATCCCTGCTGCAGAGCAGGAGAGACTTTTTGACATGTTTCTGGTAAGAAATGTTTCTTATAAGTGATACAGAATTTTTTGATCAAGTTTTTTGTATCTTATAAATTGTTATTATTTTTCAGAGTAGGTTTCGCCTTGGCACTGGTCTGGGGAAGGAGGTTTATCGTAGAGCCTTCATTCGTTTGGCAGAAAAGAGAATGAGCGATACATTTTTCAAGGCAAGGAGAGACTCGCATGCGAAGACGGGATGCGAGGAGATGAATTTTGAGGAGATGAAGAGGTTCCCGCCGTCATGGTGTACGGAGGATAGGTATTATACTTCTCAAATAATTTTTATTACACTTTTTAAAATAATTAATTATCATAACGTAATCCTTGCAGATGGGCCGATTTCTGTGATGCATTCGTTGCGGATGATGAGTTCGGACGAAGATCTTCGGCGGGGAAGACAAACCGCCAAAAACAAAGGATCAAGTCTACCAGTGGCTCTAAAAGCCACAATCAGATTAGAGCGGAGATGGTATTACGATTTAAAATTATTTTTTGGAGATCTGCTTTAATATAATGCAATGTTTTAATAGATCTTAAAAAAATTTTCAGGCTGCTCGGTTGGAAAGGGAACCCTCTTTTCAGGAGTGGTGGTCGAGGTCCCACATGAGTGGGAGAGAAGGAGAGTCGCAATGGTCCACTCCTGAAGCCGGACAATTGTTGGTAAGTCTATCAATTTATTTAAAATTAATTGATATATTATAACATATTTATATATATGGTAAACTTTGTATTTCAGGATCGTTATCTGGCACTATCTGCAGATAAATGGGGTGTCGATCCAACTGGAGAGCAACCACCATTTGATAAAACGATCTGGAAGCAGGTATATATGGATAAATATTAACTTACTATATTTATTTCTAATATATACTTTTATATTAAAAATTGAAAAACTTATAAGGTGTTGGAGGAGAGGGACGTTGTGGCGAATAGGAAGCAGACGCTTGGTGGTCTTCCTCCATATTATGTGGAGGAACATCGTCACTCCTATTCTGCATACTCTCAGCCGTCGTATACGCAACCACATCCGTCCCAATCAACAGTTCCAATGGAGTCGCAGATGGCGATGATGGTGGAGCAGGTGACGAAGCTCCGAAAGGAATTCACGGCGTACATGTAAGTATTCTTCTTATAGAATGAGTAATACAATTAAATTTCTATATCTACAAAATGCATTTAATAGATAAATATCTTCCATATATAATATAGATCGCAAGGGCGTGCATCTCAAGCTGAAGAGATTGAATCTGATCACGAAGAGGAGGAGGAGAACGACCCTGAAGAAGAGGCACGCATGTATGCGAGGTTCAAAGAAAAGGAGAAAGAAAAAAAGAAATCAAAGCAGGGTTTAGTCTCCAAATTTTTTAGATCAAAGAAGAAGTAAATTTTTGGTGGTTTGTACCTGTATTTTCTTTTAAACTTTTAGAACATCTTTTAATTTATATGAACTTTGTTGTCGTTGACTTGTTTGTAATATTTAGATCTTATATTAGATTGTTTATTTCTAAATTCATGTATATTGCGTTCCTTTAAATTTTTAGTGATAGTTATCTTAATCTACGATCTGCTATAATACATATATCCTTAGGAAGATACCTGCAGTGGTTTATTGGCAGGGTATACAGGTTCGACGGGGCATCAAAACCCAGTCGAACCTGTATATTTTTTTTCCTGGAAATCACTTTGGGCGAGCACATGTGCTCGCCCGGTGCTCCGTGTGTAATCGCAGATTATAGAGAAGGCGATCACACGGGCGGGCACATATGTGCACGCCCGACGGGCGGGCGAGCACATAGCGTCCCATGGTGCTCGCCCACCACCCGTGGCGACTCTCAGATCAGCGAGCACGACCATAACGAGCACATGTGCTCGCCCACTCGTCAGGCGTGCACATGGCGTGCATTAGGCGTGCACATAACGAGCTCTTATGTGCACGCCAATCCCGCCTTTTTTTGTAGTGCTCTCTCTCTCTCTATATATATATATAGGAGTGATCTTATGAGAGAAAAAAAACTGTGAGAGAATGAGAAAAGTGATTCTGGATCACTAGATTCTATTTTCTCTCTCCTAGGATGAGAGAGATGAACAGAATCTAGTTGTCCAGAATTACTGCTCGCATGCTCTCTAGGAGAGAGATGGGCATAATCTAGTTGTCCAGAATTACTGCTCTCATGCTCTCATAGTTTTTGGCTCTCACAAGATCACTCCTCTCTCTATATATAAATTCCACAAGAGTCCAAAGAAGATTGTGCATGCGTCTGATATTGATATTAGATATAGGTCCATCGTATATTTAGGGTTTGATGGGGATGCCCGCTGGCTGCCCTCGCGCTATTTTACCATTATTTTTTTATTTTTTTTTGGAAAATATCACTATGTATATTCATCTATATATCCCTCCAATATTCCATTCGAATTTTATCAGAAGTTAAGACTCCTATACCCTTCATCTAGAACAGATCGATTACATCAATGTTTACCTGTTAAAATTACCTGTTCTAGATGGAGGGTATAAGAGTCTTTGGTTCTCATTAAATTTAAAATAACATATTTGAGGAATATATATAAGAATATGCATAGTGATATTTTAAAAAAATAAAAAAAATTGCGGAAAAATAGTGCGAAACAACCTCATTTTTTCCTATATTTTATTTCCTTCGCTGCCTTTGATTGGACGGTTGGGATTTGACAGGCTCCAAGAAAGAGACGGATGGAGATCCTGATCCAGATCCTTCCTTCCAGATCGAACGGTCACCAGCTTTCCTATTTATTAATTCCTTAATCACAGTATCTTCCTATTATTTGTTACAAAATTATCATTTGTACTAACAAGTAATTATTGTTGTTATATGAACTGCCTTGAGTAAAACAACAATGAACATGTTAGTTGTTACTTGTTAGGAAATTCAAAATAGACACATCTGAATTATTAGAACATCTGCAACTTTGAAACACTCGTTTTTTTTCTTCAAAATATATCTCCCATATCCCGAGTTAAAAGAGGAAATATATTAAAGATAACGCGAAATGTACCCTTTAACATCAACTTGTGCGGCCCTTTTTTTCTTCTTATTCTTTTCCTTTTTTATTTTGATCTTTTACTTGCCAAGCTTTATTTCAAATTCAAAATCGAGGAAATAGAGTTTGGTAAAATCCTCGAAGGCTGCACATACAAAAAGCAAAAGGACATGAGCCAAATACACTTTGATTGAAAGGAGAATCAAACATTTCCCTTGATCTTTGCACTTAGATCACCGCGTCTTCAAAAATTACCTCATAAAACATGAGGTTGATGTTTGATTTTGTCTTATGAAGATTAGGGACATCATTGTTTTAGAGTCAACTTACTCACCATGAAAATCTCCTACAGAAGTCCCTTTAATCATTCAACATTCACTCAGCCTCAAAGGTAGATCGAGACAAGATGGTATGTTTTGCTGATCACCTCTAGGAGACTTCACCGCCTCCTAAAGCAGATGGATATCTTATAATCCCATCTTTCATAGAGCCCTCCATTTGATCCATCCAGTTTGCATCAATATATCATTCTAAAATCGAGTGATATATTGCACAATAAATCCTTTTGAAATGGTATGTTTCAAGTACTAAAATCCAATGACTCCCAATGAAATATGGACAACTCATATACCAACTTAGTTTTACAACAAAAAAGGAAACATCTGGTCTTGTATTGTATGCACGATACATTAAGCTTCCAATAATCTACGAGTACAAGAGTTAGTAAACACGAACTCTCTATTTTTCTTTGTAAGAGAAGTTTGGATTAACAAGAGGAAGGAAGTTCTCGCAACTTTGAAAAATCTTCTTAGAGAAACGTTTATGCCTTCTATCTGAGAATAAGTCTAAGATCTAAAATAGCATTAGCAACACATATCCTTTATCTCGACACTACTATGTATAAACATAGGATAACACCTTAAAGTAGGCTCATCTATCAGACTCATAGACCTTAAAATAAAATTATTGAATAATCTTGTTATGCTTTTCATGAAATTACGTGAGAGTATATATCGATCTATAAAGTAATTTTAAAACCTTGCAAACTTTTCCCTCATTACTTAAAAAGAATCATTGTATCCACACATACGACTCAATTCTCAGTTCTCTCAACAATATACAATATCATGAAGATTTATTTTTTTTCTTAAATAAAATAAAAAAACCTCATTGGCACCAATCATACCACATAATAGTTGTAAAAGAAGAGAGGACCTTCATGATAAACAACATAATGCTTTGGAGTTTCCCCTCTTCTCCTTTTCTTTTCTTTTTTTTGGGGAAATGAAAACCCTAGTGGTCAAATATGAGGAAGTCCTCGAAGCAAAGGAAGAGCAAGTGGATATCTAAAGATGCCAAATCCACTTTGCTTGAAAGGAGAATCTTTTGACCAATGTTGATAAAGGAGTTGCTATCATGGAGTAATCTTAACACCGAACTTTCCATGTTGCCCAAAAAATGCAGCCATCGATTTGTCTTTCAATTCCCATTGTTATTGTTTGTTTCAACTGTTAAAGTTGTTTGCATTCCTTCACATGTTTTGAGATACAGTTTATATATGTATATGTGTGTGTATATCCAAGAATTTAGTCAAAATATACAAAGTCTTACGTGATTGCGGATATCACAATCATGTGGACAAAACACATTTCCCTCAATGTCTCATCACCTGCTATAAATGTGAGAAAGGTCGACATGGAATATCATCGTCAAACCTCTCTTGCTTCGAAGGAAACTAGCGAGGGAAGAATAATAGGCATTGTATTCATAGCATGAAATGACGAAATAATAAGATAATATTGTAAATTATGCTAAAATAATTAACTTGTTCAAACCCATGCTATAAACATAAAGCAGGCTCAAACATAATTATAAATATATAGCATGTTTAATAATATTATAAAATATATATTAGTTTGAATATCATAGTTAAATCTCATTCTATGCGTATAGAATGTTCAATGTTATAAATATATAGCATGTTCGCACATTAAAGCTGCTATAATTTTACATCAGGTTCAAAGTCGTGCGAACTATACGAGGTTTGATTTCTATCCATATTTCGATAATACGAAAATCGTGGAGAAACTATTATATTCTAAAAGCCTACAACTTGGCATCACTTCTAAATATCTCGCTAACCAAGTATTTTAATTTTTCTGAAAAAAGGACTTGGTTGAAAGAGGGAGCTCCTAATATAGTCTCAATGGCTAGATCAAGATTCTCGCATATGATAGATTTTCTTCTTTATGTAACATAGTCTAAATATTTCTTTATGTATCATTTCATAATTAGTCAAAATAGTTGAGTATATCGGTTGGCCGATTATAATTTACTCGATCAATAGTTGGTCAATCGATTAGTCAGCTGATTTTTATTTAGACAAATTTTATTTTATTTTTTTACTTTTTTAAAAAAGAAAACTTAATCTAAGATGCTTAATGGTTGATTTGAATTCAAAATTTCCATTATTACATTAATTTACTATATATAAAGTACAAGTATACGTAAATCTCTAAGCATATATAATGATTTATACAACAACAACAAAGCCTTTTCCCACAATTAAGTAGGGTCAGCTACATGGATTCTTCGCCTCCATTCAGATCTATCTTGGGTCAATCCCGAGCTTATATCCACAAAACAAAGATCCCTTCGTATGGTCTCTTTCCAACACTTCTTGGGCTGTCACCTTCCTCTCTTAGCCGGCTCAACATCCCAACACTCGCATCTCCTAACTGGTGCATCATTTATATATAATGATTTATAAATTTAAAATAATTTAAAAATACAAATCCCACCTAAAGTTCAACTAAATCCGACAAGCTGTCCAACTGTCGGTCAGGGTTTAAAAAACCGGACCAGACCGGCCGGTCGGACCGGGAACCGGCCTCGACCCGGTCGGTTCGGCTGGTTCTTTATAATTAATTTCAAAAAAATAAAAAAAATAAAAAATCAGGTCCGACCAGTGGTCAGACCGGGTTTGCCCAGATTGACCCAATTTTGACGATTTGGTAATTTTCAAAAAAAAAATAAAAGTTTAAATAATGAAATAATGGGATTTTTTAGCATGTATGCGCTTCTTAACTTCTGCGATATAAGGTATGTCCCTCTCTTTTTTGGAATATACGTTATGTCAATACTTATTAGAGTAATTTTCTTGAAACTGCTATAAATAAATGATTATAATATTATATTCATATATATAATTCTAGAAAATACGATTAACTTTGTAGAGTTTTACTCGAAATAGGCAATCATGTTATTCTATTTATAGATTTGAAACTTCTAACGATTATTTCATTGATGTATAAATACATACTTACATATATGTATCCGATTTTATTGGTTCAAAAAATCAGTTCGACCGGTCTGACCAGTAAATTAAGCTCGGTCCGGTTTTTTCTGAGTCGATAAGAATGATGACGTCATTCTGACGTCATCACCGGTCCCCAACCGGTTTGGACCGACAGTTCGACCCGATTGGACCAAATCGAAGACTGACCGGTTCAATGTCCGGTCCGGTTTTTAAAACCTTGTTGTCGGTTGGTATTTAGTCAGGTAACCTAAACCGATCGAATACCAATTACCGACTTTTACAACCTTGCTAGTTATGACCAAGCCCTCTTTCACCCCTTGCCTACTTATAAGCACTCTTCCCACCATCTCAAACCACCATGAATTCACTATCATACCCCTACATGGTTTGAACATACCAGTTCGATGTGACCATCCGAATTCAACGAAAGTAACTTAACAGGGAAGCTTAGCTTAAACAAAAGATCGTAAAATTATACTTAACTAGAATCTCTGAGGTCCTGGTGCCTAGCAGTGTGCACGGGTTTTCGGAGTGGATGGTTACTCGACCTGATCCATATGGACTGACCCTAAAACCATTAATATCCAATATAGTAGGTCGGGTAGCCACTGCAATCTAACCCATCAAATTCAGGGTCCCAACCCGATCGACACCGGATACCGGTGAGTGGTGCCTCTTAAGGGCAACTGCACCCTGATGAGTTTTATCTCAAAAGCACAATTATATCCTTGGCACATTTTGAATCCTCCGAAAAGAAGATCGCAGGATATTATGCCAAACTTCTGTGCAAACAAGCGAATTTGCTTCAGATGAATAGGAAGTTGATGTAATCTCCTTGTTGAAACTTTCTTTTACTATGTCAAAGTTAGCAAAATCGATGAAAGATGACAGATATATATTATATCATCATATAACCAGGCTCAGAAAACATCATAACTGAACGGAAGCAGAAGGAAAATGCATGTGCTGGTGGAGGTAAACAATCGCACTCAATAACTAAACAAAGAACAAAAGAACTACAGATTCGGAAAATACAGGCGAAACAAGGGAGGACCCGGTCTTATAATCATCTAGTGTGCCAAAACGATTACACTGATAAAGAATCATGGCTGTGGTCCTGCAGTCGTCAATCGCTTCATACACTGTCTTGAGGTTAGAGAGAAATGATATCAGCTATTTCAAGGCAACAATATGTTACCAAGCATCTAACAACTCGCTATTCACACCGAGCACCGCGCATATGCTGCACTGCACTTGCACCCCACAGAGCTGGTGCAGCTGTCAAATTTGGTCCGGGTGATTTCTTGTATCAACGGTACGCTAATGAAGGATGTTCGCGCGTAAATTTTGTCAGATCTCGTTTCCAAAAATCGTTTACATGGCCCCACATATGACTCCTGAGTTAATTTGAGATATCGGTCTCAGAATGTGAACTTGCAGGGATGATTTAATTAACATGAAGACAAATGCTACTCAAATCGACTTTAAAATGTTGTAAGAAATGGAAGGACAAAAGAGTAGAGTACCAGAGCTCCAGAACGAACAACAGAGCTTCCCTTCGTCGATATAATCAGCTTTAAGACCAATCATCCACGAACCAACAGAAACATCATCATGGGCATACGTGCGAAGAATAGATCTGTTTGTCAGGATAGGGGATTGTAACGTCATGCACACAACTAGAATGAAAATTTAGTTAGACAAATTTACCTATTGATGGAGATGAACTGTGCTAATGCACGGGAAATTATGTAGAAATCGCCAGAAGCATGACGGAAGTACCTGTTACACAGCAAAAATCCAGTTAGATTGATAGATAATTATAAGAAAAATAACTTCCGGTGAATGGATAGAAGGGAAAATTAAGGGCTTAAGAAAGATGTTTACAATGTACAGTGCCACTTACGATTTGTTGTCACCAAACTTCCACCAATCAGGTTCATGCCATTTGTGGTTCCTGTAAAACTTAATCATGAATGAAACATGCAACAAACGCATATATTCACTCTGCAAAACAACAAAACCTTTTGATTTCAAGTTATAAGCAATAGGAAAAATGACTCACGGCTCAGAGAAAACTTCTCCAGACTTCATGCATCCTATATAAGCACGAGGCTTCTCCAAGTGACTAGTTAGCATTGCACTTAAACCATCTATTTGGAAAAATACAAATATAACCGTTACGAAGAATAAATACACCAACACTTAAATTTGAGAAAAAGGTAAAAATTCTGCATTAGGAAGGCAAAAGAACAATCAGGTAAGCTTTTGGCCATGAGAGTGCATGTTATAAACAATTCCCATATAGTTGGTGACTTGCCGAACCCTATTCTTCTGTGAGTGGACCATTTCTCACTGATTTAAAGAATATAGTCAACAAATGCAGGATAAAAGTATCCTCATAGACAGGTTTTTATTAGAAGTTCATACGCAGCTGTTCTCTGATCAACAAACAATTTATGGAATCAAAGCATGCCTAAAATTCTAAGAGGATGCCTCCAGTCGCCACAGACTCGGTTTTCCCCAAGGTCCACCTCATTCAATACCAAATGCTCTGCACTAGCATCTTCAAAGTGCAAGAATCTTTCTTACAATTGTCCACCATGTGCAAATTTAAGATACGTGGTGTTTTCTCATCATGCTAACTTAAGATTTGATAAAACAGCATTTTAGTTGTCCATGACTCGCCGCTTTAAGCTCCACGTAAGCACCCCCAATCAAGAAACTTCTGATACCTAAAGATCATTTCCCACTTTGCATCTTCTTCAATCATTCTTCTAGATAACCAAAGGCTAGCAACAAATAATATAGAAACAAGTAGTGATACTTTTTTGCAACTTGATTTTTCATTGATGTTCCATGAATCCGCTTCGTTTTTAGAGAAGTAAAATTATAATTTCATGGGATAGAGAGAGCTGACTAATGAAAAAGTGGGTTACTAAGATTGTTTTTTGTGTAAAAAAAACTTAAATCTTGAATGTCTGAAGCTAACAAAGCGCTATATTTATTTTCCCTTCATATTTATTTATCAATATCTTTTCTAGAATTCTTAATTATTTTATGCCCACAGTTCTTAAATCAAACTTGTTAACACTCACAAAGACAAATACCCGCAAATGCCTGCGGTTTTTGCTACAGGTTTGGGAAGTGTTAAAAATAACCGCCATGAAATTGTGGATACAATTTACACTAAATTAGGATGGGGTTTAAATGCCCGCAAATGCCAGCTAATAAAAATTGTATTCCAATACCCTAAAACCATCATGTGTTAAACCATCATGAGTTAACCTGGGGATTAGGATGGTATTGGGCCGGTATGACATTCTTTCCCTGGTAATTTAGAGTAAGTATATGATGTACATTGATTTTTAGATCTATGACTTCAAATCGGTACTTTAATCTTATTAACTAATGACAATACATGTACAAATAATAAAAATATATGCATTAGACATTATTTTTATATTTAAAATAATTGAAAATAAATAACCTGAATAATTCCAAACAGTCACCCAAATACCATTTATTCTTAATTCAGTGACCTTTCAACATTCTGTACGTGTGCGTTATATATGTACGGCATGTAGTTAATTAATAGTATGGACTTATGTCAGTGATAGTTGTGCATTACAACTATGAGTAGTGCTTATATGACCTGTATGTATACATTAACGAGGAGTCACAAAACTTAAGGGTTAGGTAAATGTACATATGTGCTCACGTACAAGAGTAGTAATGAGGTACTAATATACACATTTTATCCATTTTTTTTTAAATTGTGTATTGTGTGTACTATTGGACCACACATGCTTATGTATTTTTTAGTTTCAAATATTATGTGTATTTTTGGTTTTTTTGGTGATAATTTTATGCACTAATTCAAGAGAAGCTACCCGAGCATTAAGTCTCAAATGAGTGTAAATACCTGTAACCTAAGTTTGCTTTTTGCTTGACTTAGACCTCTTAATATGATGAATCAGAGATTCATCACTTAGCATTTAAAAAATTCGAGCTAACAAAGTCATCCCCACTCTCAGGTAATCTCACCAGCCACTTTAACATTAATGCAAAGTTCAGGTGGAAGGTCCCAGCTCGGGTGAAGGTGTTCCTATGGCTTTTCAGGAGAGGTTGATTGCTTACGAGAGACAGATTTGCGTGTTTCGTTCAGGGGGCGGAACAGGTTTGCCCCAGATGCTCGGAGGGAGTTGAGGATGCTGATCATCTCTTCTTCACATGTGGTAGCTCTGCAGAAGTTTGGAACCGGATCGGGATTCAGATGGTGTGAACTGACAGTGTAGCGAGTTTTCGGTGCTCCATCGGGCGGGTTGGAGCGGCATGGAGGAGAGATCAAGGTGTGGATGTCATCTGGGCACTTTGGATGGTGCAGATCGGAGTAATTTTTAGACAGGACTGCTTTTATGCCGAGAATGTTGTGGCACACGCAAATGCAATAGCTGAGAGTTGGATCAACTTAAGTGTGTGGTAGCTCATATTTGCATCAGGCTTGTAACAAATTTTGGTGATAAATGGTGAAGTTTTAGGACATACACCTATATGGTGCATACCTTTTTTTCTTAAAAAAAACATTAATGCAAAGTGTATAGCATGTAGGCCATTCAAATCAAGACCTCCCTCCACCACATACCTACAGGCCTCTTCACAAGTCACCTAACATTCCTCCCCCCCACCCCCACACCCTTCGTTCCACCTTAAAATCGATATACTATCAATGAACGCTGCCTGAACTGAAGAAACCACATTCTACAGTATTGACAACAGCAGACATTCTGAGTCTGCTGAACATCCTCACCGGAATGAATTCTACAAAAGTCATCTGGCATTAACTCACCTTCCTAGAGCCTATTCGGAAGCAAAAAAACTGCAAACTGAACAAAGTCACCTTGATTAACATCTACACCTGCCAAGTTTCTGATAAACTCGAAATGCCTCTATGCAACCACCACTGGCTCTTGATAAATTTGTATAATAAACTTCCAAAATGAGGACCGGATATTAAATTTCCTTTAAACTGCAAACCACAAGGTAAGGTAGGAGAAAGGCTTGACTAACATAAATTTATCGACAACCTTTCACATACCACCCCCAACCAATCTCTGACATCCTGACAGTCTTACAAAGTATGCAAAACAATGAAAAATGAATTACTTATCAAAAAAGGGACATGAAGAAATAATGCAACCGTGGAGCAGACACCTCTGCACGTTTCCCCTCTTTTGCATAAAAAAGAAGGAAACACAAACTAACTAGCCAACAACATCTAATAGCATACTGGCAACTCTTAGAAAGAAGACAAAATTGCTAAAAATTGGGAGAATAATCGAACAATGGTTACCTATGTTCACTTTAATGTTATCATTAACCTTGGCATAAAACTCGGCATCCCAGGTGTCAGACGCATAACCGAAAAACATCTTTGTCTTTTTTGGGAGTTCATCTGGCTCTTCAACAAGATTATCCTAATGAAAACATCAAACACTCAGTATGGTACAAAGTTACAGAAATATTTGCATGGTGAGTCTTGCTGCAACCGATTGGTTTCAAAAAAGCAACATAAAACATCACTTGTTTTTTTAAGAAGAAGAGAAAAAAAGCAAATCAAGCTCATCAACATTGTGCATAATGCCAAGACAAAGTGGGTTTCTTGGTACTTCATGCACAACCCAAGCTTCCTCGTTAGATATTTCAAGCCATTCACAATAAACTCTAAACATTAAATAAAGTCCTCTTTAATCCTCTTTAATGCCAATAAAGGCTACGAAATTCAGTTTTAATTATTACTGCAAGCACTATATGAAGAAAAGGAGTGTTTTTACTTTTTGCTGATTTCTTTATTTCTAAACAAACAATTGCAAATCGAACCGTACTTAATTCAGTTCTGGCAAAATACAATACTGTACACCAAACACACTGCTAAGTTCAAGAATTGGACTACAGAACAGCATGAAAAACACCTCATAACAATTAACCTGGTGAGTGTAAATAGGCTACAGTTAAAACAATATGATTCCCGGGATTGAGTTTCCGTTTTCCTTCTGTTAGACGGAAGAGACATGAAGAGATGAATTTCAATGACTAAAAAGGTGAGATGCAGAAACCACTTTAAACATAAAGAATATTTTACAGCTTCCAAAGAGAAAAGATTAGTAAAAAAGAACCATGCGGTTTCTGGAGAGTACAGCTTAGTAAAAGAAATATAGAGTACGGTAAGAAAAATTCAATGGCTTGACGATGTTATTTCAGAATAATATATATATATATATATATTAAGATAATGCCAAAGAACGACAATTCAAACGGCAATGCATGCCGACAGCATGCCCCCAAACGGTCCCATGCCACAGCATGTATGGTCCCAATTTCAGAATATTGCTTCTCCATTGTGCTGTGTCTCGCCATCAGCATGTTAACCAAACCAGGGGCATATGCCAAGTGCATGCTGCTGATACCAACTCATTTTCACCCATATTATTTATTTCTGCTGTCTTTTTTAATATACATGTCAAATTTGAAGCATCTACGGATGTATCAGCGAATAAATTAAATGGTTACAGTTAGCATTTCTATGTATCCCATCAAGGACATTTTTTCTGCTATTCTTACGTACCTCGGCCTAAATCTAGCCTCTCCCTCTATATAGAGTTAAAGTTCATTTCTCATACGGTCATTCATTCATTTCCAAGTGATATCAAAGTGGTAGAGTCCTAAATCAGAGTCACGTACCTTCTTTGACAGCCGCCTATCACTGCCGAAATCTTACCACCTTGGAGCTCATCATGTGATCTGTACTGCCACACTGTAGCAACGTTGCAGGTCTCCCACATGCCGCCCGGGCATTGCTCAAGTGATGTTCGCACACTGATTATCCTTATCCACTGTGAGCTATTGCTGATTGGAGATCATAGTTCCAATCACCGCAGGTATTATCATGTTCTAGGCATTTTCTAAAATGAAATTTTCAGTTTAGAGTGTGGCTTTTTCATATTCAAAAAAGAAGTCCCGGAGTTAATGATGCAATCTGAAGTTCAAATAGGAAGAATTGGGTTTGGAAAGTGAGATGAGGTAAGAGGAATATGAAACATGTCTGTCGTGTGGAAATTTGGATTGGAATGCGTAAAGATAAGAAGAATAATGGAGGGACCATACAAAGCCACGTGAGGGAGAAAAATGAGATCGAAAAGGGGATTGGAGGATAGAAAGTATTGCCGTGCAAAATTAGATTTAGGGCTAATTTAGGGTTCGGCAGCTTGCATTTTCATCAGATTTGAGTGTCATAATTTTTAAAGGAATTGAGATCATATGAGTCAAATTAGTGTTAATTAGTATTTTTTTTCAGTTATTTTATAATCCCATCCTATCCATATACAGAGAGGTATATGGGTTCAATTATTATATATTTGAGTTATACATAAAATTGGAATTTCTCCATTACTTTCTTCTTTGTTCCCCTCTCTCCACACATCTCTATCAAAACCCCAAACTACCGGCATGCTTTCCCCTTCTTCCTTTTATCCTTCATATAAATATTTCTCTCATGTGAATTCAATTCCACGTCGATCAATATCAAAGCAAGCTATTTGCATCATTTTACAATTTGACGATCAAAAGGATTACAAGTAGATGCTTAGAATAAAAATACAAGTCTGCATTTGTTTGACACAAGCTCAAAAGATATTCTAAGCATATGAAAAGAGATCTACAATGCCTTTGGCAACATGTTGAATAATCAAGACCTCATACAACACCAGCTCATCGATGAAAAACAAGGAAACGTGGAAAAAATCTACAACGACACCAATAATAATCCTCGCAACTGCAACATTCACTATGAAGAGTCTCCACTGTCACTGTTGATGGCGTAACCACTCATCTCTGATCCACTTCAAACACCAGTCGTTGTCAACATGCCATCAACCCCGGGTGATACATCTCGAATGGTGTCTTTTGCGGCACCCCATTGTAACCTACAAATCATATGCCCCAGAATGTAAAGGGGCGCACACACCTGCAACAATCAGCATGCCTGACAGCCACAGATGCGAGGCAATTCACTTTGATCTCGCTAAACCACGATATTACACGCACAGAAGTGCTACAACACCTTGCCTTCCGCTTACCGTCCCGATCTTTAGAAACCAAATCACAATGCTAACCATGCTCTCTTCCCACAACATGTGCTTCCCTGACGGTGATGATATCACAGCATGCCCCAATCTCCATCACCAACCATCATCAGTCCAACTTGCTACTCGCGGCTCTTCCCTTCATTTCCACATCAACCCCTACCCTTGCACCTATAATGCCACCCTATCATTTTCCATCTCGCGTGCCTTCACCGCCCTAAACCACGATATTACACGCACAGAAGTGCTACAACACCTTGCCTTCCGCTTACCGTCCCGATCTTTAGAAACCAAATCACAATGCTAACCATGCTCTCTTCCCACAACATGTGCTTCCCTGACGGTGATGATATCACAGCATGCCCCAATCTCCATCACCAACCATCATCAGTCCAACTTGCTACTCGCGGCTCTTCCCTTCATTTCCACATCAACCCCTACCCTTGCACCTATAATGCCACCCTATCATTTTCCATCTCGCGTGCCTTCACCGCCCATCCACCAACCTTACCCCGGAGTCAGTCGACTATCATCTCCCCATCCAACCATTCTCAATGCTTATATTCTGCAACCACCTTTCACCTCGTCATTTTAACCAAGTTGGTGTTGCAGAAATAGACAACAATCGACCACCATGTCCATCCCTCAAAACAACATTGGCATCATAGGAGTCTTTGATGTGACACCAATACTTGAGCATACAAAGCCACCGCCCTCGAATTAAGAAAGACCCAACCCTAGCTAAAAGTAGAAGTTTATCTTTCACCGGAAAAGAACTGACAAGAAGGCAAGAAATATCTCATAGGGAAGTTGCAAAGACATCCCTGCCCCAAAACATCATTACCTAAAGGTTGAACTTACATGAAGATTACATGGCATAGATACATGGAATGAATGGCTAAAAAATTGCAACTACATCCTCGATAAAAAAATATACACTGAAAGAAAAGTAATTCCAAAAATCCAAAGGGTTTCTTCCAATAATAATAGATGAATTATTCAGTGATATGGTCGATGACCAAGTCGTCAGGAAATGTGTTTTTCAAAGCAGTAGAGAACTAACACAATGTAAAATTAGATTTAGGGATAAAACTAGGGCTTGATAGCTTCCATTTTCATCCCATTTGAGTCCATTACAATTTTTATTTTCTTTAAAAACTAAGATCATATAAGATCTCTAGATATAGTATATGTAATTCAATTTTTCTAAAAAATAGTATATCTAATTTGATAATTAAGTTAGTCTTTTGAGGAGTCTATTTAGGGTTAGTGAGGAATTTGTTTATTTAATTATTTATTTTTAATCACATTCTCTTTTTATTATTTTAAATTTGACTTATATATCAAAAGAGTACAACATGGTTTGTATGCACGTAACAAACAACCCTATGTTCCATTAACGAACTAAACATGTAGAGGTTAATTTCCACTTTACTAGAAATCTTATCTAGAGAGGCCTTCTTCAGACTGTCGGCACTATTTCTACATATCAAATAACAAATATGTTTATCAAGGCACTTCCATACATTCTTTCGAGTGACGTTGTAACACATTGAGAAGTTGGCAAGGTCCCTACTTGCGGCGTAGATTTAAGCAAATATTTAGATTCCATTGGGGCATTCCCTACATGAGGCGCATTGCATCGCCCGAATGCAATGAGATGTTGGCAAGGGCCGCTATATCGCTGCCCGGATGCATTTCAAAATTTGCAAGGGTTCTCGCATGAGGAACGCATGCGAGTAAATAAGCAAGTTCTGTTGCATCGCTGATCGGATGCAGTCCAAAATTTGCAAGGGTTCTCACATGATGGACGCGTGCGGGTAAAGAAGTTAGTCCAAAAGAGGTTGGAAAGGAAGTTGCGGATAGGTAGTTAGAATATTGGCACTTTAACTGGTAATCGATGGAGATAATCGATACGATGGAAAGAAGGAAGATTCAGATACTATGTCTCCAAGAGACAAAATGTGTTGGAAAGAAAGCAAGGGATATAGAGAAGACAAGCTTTAAACTTTGGTGTTCATGTAAAGATAAGGACAGAAATGGTGTTGGATTGTTTGTTCATAAGGATTTGAAGGATTGTGCAGTTGAGGTGCAAAGATTCGGGGATCGGATTATTTTGCTAAAATTGATGATCGAAGAAGAAAATATGAATATCATCTCATATGCAAAGCAAATTAGTTTAGATGAAAGGATTAAACAAGCTTTTTGGAAGATTTGGATAAGATTATATAAGGAATCCATCAAAGAGAATTGATTTGCCTAAGTGAAGATCTTAATGAACATGTGTGAAAAGATGCTTCAAGGCATGCTAGTGTTCATGGAGGACATGACTTCAGGGATTGAAATTAAGAGGGAAAAGTCATTTTAGATTTTGTAACGGCTTATGATCTTTTCGTAACTGCTTGTGAATCATAGACATGTGCAGAAAATAGCAGTAGCAGAAATGAAAATGCTAAGGTGGATGTGTGGGCACACACACGTAAAGATCGTATTTGGAATGATACCATCAGAAGGAAAGTTGGTGTAGCTCTGATCGAGGATAAGATGCGAGAAAATCGCTTAAGGTGGTTTGTTCATCTACAAAGGAGGTCAACTGATGCACCAGTGAGGAGATGTGAGCTTTAGAATGTTGATCTGACTAAAAGAGGGCCAGGAAGGCCCAAGAAGTGTTGGAATGAGACTATATTGGATCTAAGCTTGAGAATTACCCAAGATAGATCTGAATTGAGGCAAAGAATCCATGTAGTCGACCCTACTTAATGTGGGAAAAGGCTTTGTTGTTGTTTGTTGTTGTTGTTATGCTCTTTTCATAGCGAACACTCTCTTCAAGGAGAGGGAGGAGCATTTAATTACTTATAAGAGTAATTCGACTAGAACACAAATCGATCGATTTGCATTGAGGAGAAGAGATCGATTGTGGGTGCAAAGACTGCAAAGTAATCCTAGGGGAGAGTTTGACCACCCAATATTGCTTGTTAGTCTTGGATGTGCAAATAAAAGGTCTGGTAAAGAAAAGCAGGGTTTCCAATATCATTAAAACTAGATGGTGTAATCTTCAATTGAATCAATCAAGTTTCAGGGAGAAGGGTTTAGAAGACTTATCCTGGGATTGTAACGAAAATGCAAATGAGATGTGGGAACCGGTAGCATATTGTATCTGAAAGTTAGCCAAAGAGATGCTATGAGAGTCAAAGGGATAAGCTCCATGTCAAAAGGAGGCTTGGTAGTGGAGTGGGGGGTGCAAGAGAAGCTCAAAATTAAAAGAGCATGCTTTAAAGCTTTGTCTAAGGATAGAACAAATGAAATTATCACAAACTACAAAATAGCGAAGAAGGAAGCAAAGAAGGCTGTAAGAGAAGCTAAGTCAAAACTTTATGAAGCTTTGTACAAAAATCTCGACCATGGCCTTAAATTTCATCGAAATTCGTAGGTGACCGAAATTCGACCGAAATGACCTATATCGACCGAAATTTTGGGGCTCTAC
This sequence comes from Ottelia alismoides, assembly GCA_037367405.1. NCBI lineage: Eukaryota > Viridiplantae > Streptophyta > Magnoliopsida > Alismatales > Hydrocharitaceae > Ottelia > Ottelia alismoides. The sequence continues at coordinate 310,604 of JAZKJV010008792.1, read as the reverse complement.
TTTAAAAAAACGTCCGAAATGACCGAAATTTCAGTCGAATTTCGATCAAAATTCGGACGAAATTTCATTTCGGTCAGTCACCGAAACAAAACTGAAATCCGACATTTAAGGCCTTGATCTCGACTCTAAGGATGGCCAGAAGGATATATTCAGGTTGGCTAAAGCAAGAGAAAGAAAGATCAAAGACTTTCTCAGGTGAGATGCATTAAGGATAAGGAAGATTAAGTGCTTGTTACTCAGAAGGATATAGAATGGAAACAATACTTGCATAAGCTTTTCATTGGGGAAGGAAATAGAGAGATCGCTTTGGGAGATCTATCTAGTAGTGAACGTTACTTGAATTGTGCAAGCTATAGACGAATACAAAGGAAGGAAGTAGAAGAGGCTTTGAAGATTATGAGACCTGGAAAAGGTATAGGACATGATTCATATAGAAGTTTGGAGAGTTTTAGGTGAGCGTGGTTTGACTTGGTTTACAAATTTATTCAATATTATTTGGTGAAGCGAGAAAATACCTAAAGATTGGAGGAGAAGCATCGTGGTACCTCTTTATAAGAACAAAGAAGACATTCAAAATTGTTCAAATTACAGAGGTATCAAGTTGATGAGTCACATTATGAAAATTTAGGAACGTGTGATCGAAAGAAGGTTGAGGTAAGCTTCCTAAGTAAAAGAAAATCAATCCGGATTCATGTCAGGTCGCTCAACTATTGAAGTCATCCATTTGATGAGGAGAACAATGGAGATTTATAGAGCTAAAAGGAAAACCTCCATATGATTTTTATTGATTTGGAGAAGGCTTATGATTCTGTCCCACGGGAGATATTGAGAGTTTTGGAGAAGAGACAAGTACTTGTCATATATATTAATATCATAAAAGATATGTATGTTAGTGCTTCATCTTGTGTAAGGATACAATCCGGGAAGACTGATTATTTTGACATCAATATTAACCTGCATCAAGGTTCAACTTTGAGTCCATTCATTTTTACTTTGATTATGGACGAGTTGACAAGTCACATTCAAGATGAGATACATCGGTGTATGTTATTTGCTGATGATAGTGTGTTGATTGATGAGACTAGAAATGGAGTAAATGAGAAGCTTGAGGTCTGGAAACTTGCATTGGAGATTATAGGATTCCGTATAAGTAGGGCTAAGACTGAATTATAGAGTGCACTTTTGATGGAAGCAATGGTGAAGGAATCGAGGTGAAGATAACATTCAGAAGAGATATTCTTTTGGATACTTGGGATCTATTTTGCAACATGATGGAGAATTTGATGGAGATGTTACAAACAGAATAAATGCGGATTGGCTAAATTGGAGAGGAGCCACTTGTATTCTTTGCGATAAGAAAATTCCTTTGAAAATCAAAGGAAAATTTAACAAAGCAGTTGTGAGGCATGCTATACTTTATGGAAATAGACATGTGCAAAGAATGGTAGTAGAAGAAGTGAAAATGCTAAGATGGATGTGCGGACACACACGTAAAGATTGGATTCGGAATGATGCCATCAGAAGAAAAGTTAGTGATGCTCCGATCGAGGATAAGATGCGAGAAAATCGCTTAAGATGGTTTGGCCATTTGCAAAGGAGGTCAGTCAATGCACCGATGAGGAGGTGTGAGTTTTGAGATGTTGAGCCGGTTAAGAGAGGGCGATGAAGGCCCAAGAAGTATTGGAATGAGATTATATGAAGGGATCTTAGTTTTTTGTATCTAAACCCGAGAATAACCCAAGATAGATCCGAATGGAGGTAAAGAATCCATGTAGACCATACTTAATGGGAAAAGGCTTTGTTGTTGTTAACGTTGTCACACATTGAGCATGCTACATATCTGTGCTCTAACATGAGGAAGAGTATTAGAGTATGAATATTGTACTTCGTCTATTGGATTTGCTTCGTTCTTGACAGAGTTCTCATATCAATGCTTAGAGGTTTGCTTCGTCTTCTGGATTCGCTGAGCATTGTTGACGGTCAAGTCAATGGTAGAGACCATTGGGTGTATGAAACAGAATGTTTTCGGTGAGGCACACTATTGAAATATTCTACTGAATGGAATAAATATTCGGCTGAATATTTTTATTCGATGAGGTTACCGAATAGAATATTGTTATTCGATCAATTTGGTACAACCTGAATATTCCTGAATATTCGGGTATTTGGGCGAATATTTAGCTATTATTGCAATAGACTGTTGATTTTTTAAAGGTTCGTATTTATCCTGGTATCTCCAAAATTGTTAAAGCTACATATATGCAAGTTGTTAATTAGTGCTTTTATCTTGGACTCTTATTGATTGATGACTATATATATATATATATATAAATATATAAGAATATATATTAAACATAATGTTTACATTTAAACTCATTTAAAAAAATGCATAATCGAATAATTCCGAATATTCTGCCGCATACCGAATACTCTTTATTCAATGACCCTTCTGACTGAACACTGAATACCTGACTGCATTTTTATATGGGATTTAGAGTTCCGAGGCAGAATTGGCATTTTTATATGGATGCCGAGACGTAACTAAATATTGATGAGGGACCGTTGTGCAAGGCTCTTTGCAGATGTCTCTACTTCATGCCCCCTTTGTGACATGCAGATAGAGACGTTGGAACATCTTTTCTTTCACTGTGGGAAAACATCCCCGATCTGGCTAAAGTTTGATTTAAGATGGATGGTTCTTCATAACCTAGAAACATTCTGGGATTCGTTTCATGCGGAGGAAAATCATCCCTGAGATGAGCTCCTTCTCCCGGTAGCAATTATTTGGGCAGTTTGGCTAGCTAGAAATGGTGTGCTCTTTGTCTCTCAACATTTTTATCTTGAGAATGTAATTTGTCATGCTAGGACTCTCCTCGAGTCATGGTTGCTGTAAGTTTTTCTTCTCTTCATTAATATACTTGGGACGGACACCATAGGGTGTTTCCCCCTCTTTCAGCTCAAAAAATATTGTACCTCATCATAAGTATTTTTGTATATCTAGTTTTCTTAAACACTCACCCTAACTCCGACTTCTCCCTTTATATAAAGGGCTAAGGTTTATTTTTCAATACAATGGTTCATGTTTTCGATAGCAAACTATAGATAAATAGTTGTACTTTGATTATCTAAGCTATATTAAATATTAATATCTTGCTAAAAAACTTCAAATCATAAAGATAAATTTTGTATCCTGTCTTTTTAATTGTATAGTTGGATAGTTAAAGTTTTTAGAACTTTGTGACCTAAAATGTCAGACATTCAAGTTTAACTTCTCTTTTATTATACTCTTACTTCTTTATAATTGGGATCAAAAAAGTTGTCTTCTGGTTTCAATCAAGGTCCATTGCAAAGGAGTAGAACATATGAGATTGTTATGTTTCGACCTTAGTTCTAAATGGGAAAGGCAAAAGTTTCAATCCAGATATAGCCAACTCTATTCAACCACTGCTCACAGTACCATACCACCCAATGCGCACAGTTAGTACCTTTAGAATTTACATCGATACTATTATTATTTTAAAGATAATTTTTTAGCAATTTCTAAAGATATGAATAAAAATTAATGGCCATTTAGAACTATGTAATACTTAAATTATTTAAAATCTGTTTAGTTCAGTAATTTCTTTACTTTATAGAATTTTCTCATCATGTCAATAACACACATCAGAGTTTCTCATTTCTCAACATAGCAAAAGGTTATCACCGCTTAAAAACAAGTGACAGAATAATTCTTATTTGCCATATTCTCTTAAGAATTATGGGGTCAAGGATAGAGAATATGAACAGGCATACATTGGAAGAGGCATGGATAGTTTGGTGAAAAGAGATGGTTCGCTATGTCTCTTCGTACCAGACTATATAGGTGAGGTTCATAAAATTATGTAAACGATGAATCTGATACTTTCACACGACCTGGGGAGGACTTTTACTGCCATCGCATATTCTTGTCAATTTGATAATAGTAAATCACCAACAACCGAGACAAAAAAAAACGATCCACCTCTAATGGTCATACTTTGGCTGCTCATAAATTATTTTTTTATCCCCCCCCCCCCCCACATAAGCCTCCACAAAAGCTCAGGCTTCCATGGCATAAAAAATCGATCCCTCCTAAAGCACCATTCCCCCAAAACGATACCCATATTCAGTTTCTGTGTATCTTGATATATAGTCATGACTCATGATTGAATGGGGGTATGAAGAGGTGGTGGAGATAGATTCATGACAACTTTAAAATCTATATCAAAAGCTGGAAACCAATTCCAAAGCGAGGGAACTAAAGAGAGTATATAATATCGTTGTAAGAGCATCCAATTCAAACTCGGATAGGGGATGGCCAATTATTTATCAATACCACATATGACAATATCTAATATTGTCCCTGGAGCATCCAATTCAAATAGGGGATGGGTCCATCATTTATCATTGCCCCATTTGAGTATCCACATCTCTAGTTAATGTATTGTCTCAATAGCAATGACTTAGACAAGTATGGATAGTTGTGTAGAGAAGAAGACTTCAAGCAGAAGCTTACCAGAATGATGAAGTCATTGGTCTGCCTATTTTCTTCTTCAATACTTCTGTCCTGGCTGTCACCTCGATTTGCACTAGAATAATCATAACAATAAGAAAAATGGGTAACAGCAGAACTGATAAAATCAGACTGTGTACTCTGTAGTGCAAGAAAACCTTCTTCCAATGACAAATCTTATGACAATGCCTTTATCCTTCTCCAGCTTTTTCAAAGCTGATCCTGTGCACAGACATTTGCTAGAAATTAGCAATAGAGGAGATGTCGTAGGCCAGCAATTATTTGGTCATACATCCTCTAAAGCGGAAATGTTGGAAAACAAAATCATCAATGACAAAAAGTTCTTGGCTACGAGTTTCTAAAAATAGATGCCAAAAGTGTAAACACAAAACAACAATTACACGGGGTAATGGTATACGCTTCTAAGTTAAAGGGACATAATTAACCGAGATTGCAAGTGCATTACAGAAGTGGGGGGAAACACAAATTTAGAAGAAACGGTGACAACTTAGTAGAGAAGGTAGCTACAAATATGTGTGAAAGGGTCGTTCAGTTATAACTTCGTCTTTTTCTTTTCGGCATTTTTGATACATCTATATCTATACTAAAGCCGGGTTCTCCGGTTAATCCCAACGGCAACAGGGATAGATAGCAACTCCAACGTGTCGAGGGCTCAGTGACCAATATCCGAGAATGGATCCCCCCTCCCCCCTCCACCACCTCCTCTCCCTAACCCTAACTCAAAACCCATTCCGTAGCCCTCGGCCGCTCTCCCGGCGAAGGCCTCCTGGCGCGATGTCTGCGGAGCCCCCCCCCCCCCCCCGTCTCGTAGAATGGCCTTCTCCCCTCCTTCCATCATGGATGGAGAGGAGGTCGCTTTCGTATCTGAGCAGGATGGCATCTCCCTGGACAGAATATGGGAGAACACTCTCGTCTTCTATATCTTAGGGAAACAGCCATACAGGAAGATGCTTGCGTCGTTCATAGAAAAGGTGTGGAGGCTTGCTGGGGAATATAGGCTCTTCCCCCGACCAAACGACTTCTTCTACTTGCGCGTCTCCAGTGTCGAAGAATGTCACCGAATCATTACGGGAGGACCTTGGCTCTTTCAAGGGCGCTTCATGATGATCAGGCGATGGGAGGCAGGCTCCTGCCTTGAGCAAGACCTACTTTCCGAGATTCCGCTTTGGGTAGTTTCCATGGCCTAAGCCTTGGCCATACCACTTCGCTTGTTCTCGATAAGCTCGCCAGCATCTTGGGCACGCCACTCTTCATGGATGCCGCTACTGCATTAGGGTATAATGAGAGTTACGTCAGGTGATGCATTTCAATCCATGCCTCCAAGAATATCCCAAAGGCCATTCCACTGCTTTTCTTCTCCGAGCAGTGACAGATGATTGGGGTTGAGCTTGAATGGTCCCCACCCCGCTGTAGCAAATGCGTCTCCTTCGACCATTACCCTAACAACCGCCCCTCTGGCCACATTAGTACTTGCGATATTGGAATCCCGCAGCTGGGGGACCCAGTGGCCACGGCTGCCGAGCCTCTGTCGACCATGGATTTGGGCCCTCCGTCATGGCCTCAAATTTCAGCGAAATTCAGTCGAATTTCTGTCGAATATCGATATCCAGTCGAAATCGAAATTCGACCGAAATGACCGAAATATGGGGGTCCTAGTACAAAAAATGACCGAAATGACCGAAATTTCGATCGAAATTCCACCGAAATTCCATCGAAATTCTGTTTTGGTAGGTACCGAAATGATGACCGAAATCGACATTTAAGGCCTTGCCCTCCGTCAACCACAAAGATAGAGCCTCTGGCGGCAATGGAGGTGGGCCCTCCACTGACATCCTCCGCCTCAGGCTCTGCTTTGCCGATTCCCCACTTACAAACCACTAAACAATGCTCCGCTACAGAAGGCATGCCGCAACCCGATGCCACCCCGCAGATGGAGGGCCACTCGTAGGAGGAGACCCTACAGCATAAGCTCCCTAAATGTGTGCCCACCCATGGTAAATCCAACCCCCAACCTATCCTTTTGGGCACCAGGGGCATGATGCAGCGGAAGCTGGGGTCCAATAGGAGGCTGCAGGCCCGCACCTCAATTGCAAGTGAAAATTTGGCCATTGACCTGAACAACCCATCTACTGAAATCATTGACAGTAATGGGGGGACACAACAGGGAGACAACGTTGTCCCTGAGGTAATAGCGACGGAAAATCCAGCTTGGATCTCGGTAAACCATAAGAAGAAAAAGTCCACAAAGGACCACCCTAGGAACAACGGGTCTTCGGGCCCTCCCCGCAATCGGTTTAATGTTTGTTGTTGCCTGCAACACTCGGGGCCTTAACAAGCCCCGCAAGCTTAGAGCAATACTTCGAGAAATACAATCCAGGAATGCGCAAAAATCGATCTGGTAGAAACAAAGATCAGACCCGATAACAAAGAGAAGTTCTCCAAGCTGCTGCCAATGGGGTGGTCATCCATCCAAAACAACACCACGTTGGGAAGAATCTACTTCACGTGGAAAACTGATTGCTGGGACTGCTCTCCATTGGACATAAGACCACATGCCATCACCATGGCCTGTTCCAATCATGGAGGCCTAACCCTCCAAATCTCGGTCATCTATGGTGATAATTGTGCTACTACTCGGAGGGAACTATGGGAGCATCTGTCGAGGAACTGCAGCAGCCCCTCGGTACCTTGGCTGGTGCTTGGAGATTTTAACGTGGTCCGTTTTGCCTCGGAAAAAACGGGTGGGAGAGCTCCACCAACACAACCTATGGAGGATTTTCAATCGTTGCATCGACGATTGTGGCCTATTGGAGCTGGAGTCAACCGGAAATGCTTGGTCCTGGTCGAATTCTTCTATCGGCCCTACCAGGATCGTCGCAAGGCTTGACTGGACGCTGAGAAATATCTCATGGATTTCCTCCTTCCCGCGTGCGAAGCTCGCATACTCTACCTTGCCCTCGAGCGACCACCACCTTCTCTGCATCGAGCTTACCCGTTGTGTAAGTCACCCAAAGCCGTTTAGATTTTTTGACTACTGAGCTTCAAGGACTGGCTACCATGATGCCATTGAAAGGGGCTGGAATACCCCGGTTCGGGGGACCCCGTTATTTTGCCTCGCCCGTAAGCTGAAAAACATAAAGAAAGCTCTGAAGGAGTGGGCCTGTAAGGAGGCTAACGTCTTCGATGACGTCAAAGCGGCTGAAAAATTCTAGAAACACATAAGCGACGCGTTGGCCATTGACCCTCTTGACCCTTACCTGGCCCAACTGGAATGGGGTGTAAAAAGCCACCTCGATGTGTTAGATTCGGACCTAGAATGGGCGTGGAAGCAGAAGAGTCGCATTAACTGGCTGAAGCTGGGAGACCGCAATATAAAGTTCTTCCATATCGCAGCAAAAACGAGTCTCCAAAAACCATATCCACTCTCTTCTCGACACACAGGGCCGGAAGATTGATAGACCTGCTAAGATTTCCTTGGCAGCTCTGAACCACTACATGAATTTGTTGGGTCCGGAGATGCCGCACCCTATCTTGAGTGCCCAACCTCTCCCAAAACGGATGCTCACGCCCCAGGCAAGGACTTGGCTAGTTAGGCCTTTCACGCAGGAGGAAATCTGGAATGCCCTGCGTGCTACTCCTTCGTCCAAGGCACCTATCCCTAACGGGTTCAATGCGGGTTTTTTCAAGAGGCACTGGACCATGGTTAGAGAGGCCATTTGCTTTGCGATCAATTTTCTCTACTACGGTGGAGGGATGGTAAGGCAAGTGAACCATATATTCCTTACTTTGGTACCAAAAGTGAGGTCCCCTACCGCGATGGGTGATTTCCGACCAATCTCATGTTGTAACGTGATTTACAAGATATTTGCAAAGTTGTTGGCAACAAGGCTTGGAGTGATCCTCCCTCATCTAATCTCGTTAAATCAGACGACCTTTATTAAGGGTCGCTCAATCAGTGACAACATAAGGCTTGCGCAGGAGATCCTAAGGGGATTTGATCAGCATGTGAGCTCCAACAAGGCTTGCTTCAAGATTGACCTCTCCAAGACTTTCGACTCCGTCGAACACTTTTTCTTGCTTGATGCTTTAAGAGCCATGGGATTCTATGACAAGTGGATCAGATGGATTGAATCTTGCATCACCACTACTTCATACTCGATCATGGTGAATGGTTCACCCTACGGTCTCTTCAGAGGATCGCGTGGCATGTGGCAGTGATGCAACGTAGGGCCCAAGTATAGGGCCGGATTTTTTAGTTAATTTAGTGGTCAATTTTATTTACGTTTATTTAAATTATCTTGTCTTTAATTAAATAAAATCGAGATCGCCTGTGATCTCAATCAATTAGTGGTCAATTTTGAATTAGTCGATTAGTCGGTTAATTAATTAGAGGCAAATTAGGATCAATCAGTTGTCGATTTTGAATTTCAAATTAGTTAGAGTTAGTTTAGGAAAATTGGTTGTCAATTTAAATTAGTTTACTATTTTTGTAATATCATCCCTCTATATAACTGGATGAGGGTCCAATGTTTTTAGAGAGTCAAATATTAATGAAAAATTGAGATTTATCTCCCTCTATTTTCTCTCCTCTCTCCACGTGGTCTTCACGGTTCTCCTTCTTCAACCTCGCGCTACAGGCGTGTTCTTCTTCTCAACCCCTCCATTCTCTTCTCAATCTCTCCATTTTCTTCTCCACCAAAATCCACCGTCAAATAATTTTTATTGTTCGCCGTCGTCGACATCGGTTTGCATCATTTGGTATCAGAGCATGGCAACCGAATCGTCCCTACGATTCGACGATCCCGTCGCATATTGGAAGATGCAGTTTGATTTGAGTTGCCTATCTCATGATTCGCGTACGCGCGTACGTCGACAAAAGTTCAAGCGATGTCTTGATTCAAGCCTCAAAGTCCAAGAATGGTTGGACACGCAAATCGACGAAGATCTCGCCGTCCACGATGAGAAGCTTGCTGTCAACGAAGAATCCGCCGTTGTCCCAGCCGTTTTAGAAGAAAAAAATCGAAGAAACAGTGGCTGTCCAGGAGTTTTCAGATCAGCCCCCATCACCTACGACGTCCCCAATGGCAGCCCCAACCCCCACAGCAGTTCCCCAGGTCGTCCAGCCCCTCACCGCACCACCGGCGGTCCCTCCCGCCACTCCGGTGACCCCAACCCGGCCCCCAGCCTCGCCGGCGCCTTCCCGCATCACGGCCCCTCCTCTGAAACCTGCTTCCCCCACTCCTCGCAGCACCGTTTCGCCCCTCCCTCGCGCCCCTCCACGCGCCCGTTGTCCCCTCCTACACCAACCCCCCAACGCCCCCTCCATCTCGGGCCCGCTGTCCCCACGCGCCAACCTGAGCGCCACCGCATCACCCCTTCCGCCTGCACCTTTCCCCACGACCCCACGCCCACCTCCTCTCTCTCCCAAAAGACCCTCCCTTTCACCACGCTTCCGAGACCACCTCCCCTCTCTGTGATCGTTGTCGCCCTGGCCAGACGCCGACGTCGCCTTCCCCTTTCCCCTTCCCCCCTCCGCTTTAGAAGGATACGCCCGTCGACGATGCCTCCTACAATGGCGGCCCCGCCGCCTCTTGCTGGGAAAGCAGGGAACCCTAACACGGGAATCGCATACAGGTGAAACCATCTCCCCGAGATTGGGGGTTGAGAAATTAAGTGGGGAAAATTTCACAGACCCCCCCCCCCCCTGACATGAGTTTTTATTTAAAGGGAAAAGTTAAAGGCCACTCTCTCAATATGGGTTTAATTGAAGGGGTACGAAAATTGCAGGGACGCCCTCCAATTGGAAAGAACTACAAACGTAATGTTGAAAAATATCTAATTGCATGCTACAATTTCAAAGACGACTTCTCCAACAACGCATCTACATCAAGCAATTCGTCGGGAGATGAATTTTTAAAGCGGAGGAGAGTTGATGCAGCGTAGGGCCCAAGTATAAGGCCGAATTTTTTAGTTAATTTAGTGGTCAATTTTATTTACGTTTATTTAAATTATCTTGTCTTTAATTAAATAAAATCGAGATCGCCAGTGATCTCAATCAATTAGTGGTCAATTTTGAATTAGTCGATTAGTCGGTTAGATAAAAAGAGGCAAATTAGGATCAATCAGTTGTCGATTTTGAATTTCAAATTAGTTAGAGTCAGTTTAGGAAAATGGTTGTCAATTAAATTAGTTTACTATTTTTGTAATATCATCCCTCCTATATAACTGGATGAGGGTCCAATGTTTTTAGAGAGTCAAGTATTAATGAAAAATTGAGATTTTATCTCCCTCTATTTTCTCTCCTCTCTCCACGTGGTCTTCACGGTTCTCCTTCTTCAACCTCGCGCTACAGGCGTGTTCTTCTTCTCAACCCCTCCATTCTCTTCTCAATCTCTCCATTTTCTTCTCCACCAAAATCCACCGTCAAATAATTTTTATTGTTCGCCGTCGCCGACATCGGTTTGCATCATTTGGTATCAGAGCATGGCAACCGAATCGTCCCTACGATTCGACGATCCCGTCGCGTATTGGAAGATGCAGTTTGATTTGAGTTGCCTATCTCATGATTCGCGTACACGCGCACGTCGACATAAGTTCAAGCGACGTCTTGATTCCAGCCTCAAAGTCCCAAGAATGGTTGGACACGCAAATCGACGAAGATCTCGCCGTCCACGACGAGAAGCTCGCTGTCAACGAAGAATCCGCCGTTGTCCCAGCCGTTTTAGAAAAAAAATCGAAGAAACGGTGGCTGTCCGGGAGTTTTCATATCAGCCCCCATCACCTACGGCGTCCCCGATAGCAGCCCCAACCCCCACAGCAGTTCCCCAGGCCGTCCAGCCCCTCACCGCACCACCGGCGGTCCCTCCCGCCACTCTAGTGGACCCCAACCCGGCCCCCAGCCTCGCCGGCGCCTTCCCGCGTCACGCCCCCTCCTCTGAAACCCGCTTCCCCCACTCCTCGCAGCACCGTTTCGCCCATCCCTCGCGCCCCTCCACGCGCCCGCTGTCCCCTCCTACACCAACCCCCCAACGCCCCCTCCATCTCGGGCCCGCTGTCCCCATGCGCCAACCTGAGCGCCACCGCATCACCACTTCCGCCTGCACCTTTCCCCACGACCCCGCGCCCGCCTCCTCTCTCTCCCAAAAGACCCTCCCTTTCACCTCGCTTCCGAGACCACCTCCCCTCTCCGCGATCGCTGCCGCCCTGGCCAGACACCCCCGCCGCGTTGACGCCGACGCCGCCTTCCCCCTTCCCCCCTCCGCTTTAGAAGGATACGCCTGTCGACGACGCCTCCTACAATGGCGGCCCCGCCGCCTCTTGCTGGGAAAGCAGGGAACACTAGCACGGGAATCGCATACAGGCGAAACCACCTCCCCGAGATTGGGGGTTGAGAAATTAAGTGGGGAAAATTTCACAGAACCCCCCCCCCTGACATGAGTTTTTATTTAAAGGGAAAAGTTAAAGGCCACTCTCTCAATATGGGTTTAATTGAAGGGGTACGAAAATTGCAGGGACGCCCTCCAATTGGAAAGAACTACAAACGTAATGTTGAAAAAGATCTAATTGCAGGCTACAATTTCAAAGACGACTTCTCCAACAACGCATCTACATCAAGCAATTCGTCGGGAGACGAATTTTTAAAGCGGAGGAGAGTTGATGCAGCGTAGGGCCCAAGTATAGGACCGAATTTTTTAGTTAATTTAGTGGTCAATTTTATTTACGTTTATTTAAATTATCTTGTCTTTAATTAAATAAAATCGAGATCGCCTGTGATCTCAATCAATTAGTGGTCAATTTTGAATTAGTCGATTAGTCGGTTAATTAATTAGAGGCAAATTAGGATCAATTAGTTGTCGATTTTGAATTTCAAATTAGTTTAGAGTCAGATTAGGAAAATTGGTTGTCAATTTAAATTAGTTTACTATTTTTGTAATATCATCCCTCCTATATAAAGGGATGAGGGTCCAATGTTTTTAGAGAGTCAAGTATTAATGAAAAATTGAGATTTTATCTCCCTCTATTTTCTCTCCTCTCTCCACGTGGTCTTCACGGTTCTCCTTCTTCAACCTCGCGCTACAGGCGTGTTCTTCTTCTCAACCCCTCCATTCTCTTCTCAATCTCTCCATTTTCTTCTCCACCAAAATCCACCGTCAAATAATTTTTATTGTTCGCCGTCGCCGACATCCGTTTGCATCATTTGGTATCAGAGCATGGCAACCGAATCGTCCCTACGATTCGACGATCCCGTCGCGTATTGGAAGATGCAGTTTGATTTGAGTTGCCTATCTCATGATTCGCGTACACGCGCACGTCGACATAAGCTCAAGCGACGTCTTAATTCCAGTCTCAAAGTCCAAGAATGGTTGGACACGCAAATCGACGAAGATCTCGCCGTCCACGACGAGAAGCTCGCTGTCAACGAAGAATCCGCCGCTGTCCCAGCCGTTTTAGAAAAAAAATCGAAGAAACAGTGGCTGTCCGGGAGTTTTCAGATCAGCCCCCCATCACCTACGCGTCCCCGATGGCAGCCCCAACTCCCACAGCAGTTCCCCAGGCCGTCCAGCCCCTCACCGCACCACCGGCGGTCCCTCCCGCCACTCCGGTGACCCCAACCCGGCCCCCATCCTCGCCGGCGCCTTCCCGCATCATGCCCCCTCCTTTGAAACCCGCTTCCCCCACTCCTCGCAGCACGGTTTCGCCCCTCCCTCGCGCCCCTCCACGCGCCCCGTTGTCCCCTCCTACACCAACCCCCCAACGCCCCCTCCATCTCGGGCCCGCTGTCCCCACGCGCCAACCTGAGCGCCACCGCATCACCCCTTCCGCCTGCACCTTTCCCCACGATCCTGTGCCTGCCTCCTCTCTCTCCCAAAAGACCCTCCCTTTTATCCCGCTTCCGAGACCACCTCCCCTCTCCGCGATCGTTGCCGCCCTGGCCAGACGCCCCCGCCGCGCTGACGCCGACGTCGCCTTCCCCTTTCCCCCTTCCCCCTCCGCTTTAGAAGGATACGCCCATCGACGACGCCTCCTACAATGGCGGCCCTGTCGCCTCTTGCTGGGAAAGCAGGGAACCCTAGCACGGGAATCGCATACAGGAGAAACCACCTCCCCTAGATTGGGGGTTGAGAAATTAAGTGGGAAAATTTCACTGAACCCCCCCCCCCCCCCGACATGAGTTTTTATTTAAAGGGAAAAGTTAAAGGCCATTCTCTCAATATGGGTTTAATTGAAGGGGTACGAAAATTGCAGGGATGCCCTCCAATTGGAAAGAACTACAAACGTAACGTTGAAAAAGATCTAATTGTAGGCTACAATTTCAAAGACGACTTCTCCAACAATGCATTTACATCAAGCAATTCGTCGGGAGACGAATTTTTAAAGCGGAGGAGAGTTGATGCAGCGTAGGGCCCAAGTATAGGGCCGAATTTTTTAGTTAATTTAGTGGTCAATTTTATTTATGTTTATTAAAATTATCTTGTCTTTAATTAAATAAAATCGAGATCGCATGTGATCTCAATCAATTAGTAGTCAATTTTGAATTAGTCGATTAGTCAGTTAATTAATTAGAGGCAAATTAGGATCAATTAGTTGTCGATTTTGAATTTCAAATTAGTTAGAGTCAGTTTAGGAAAATTGGTTGTCAATTTAAATTAGTTTACTATTTTTGTAATATCATCCCTCCTATATAAAGGGATGAGGGTCCAATGTTTTAGAGAGTCAAGTATTAATGAAAATTTGAGATTCTATCTCCCTCTATTTTCTCTCCTCTCTCCACGTGGTCTTCACGGTTCTCCTTCTTCAACCTCGCGCTACAGGCGTGTTCTTCTTCTCAACCCCTCCATTCTCTTCTCAATCTCTCCATTTTCTTCTCCACCAAAATCCACCGTCAAATAATTTTTATTGTTCGTCGTCGCCGACATCCGTTTGCATCAGGCAGGGTGATCCGCTTAGCCCTCTTCTCTTCATCGTGGGTATGGAGTCTCTCTCATGCTTGGTGGCAAAGGCAGAGGCTGAATGCCTCAAGCCCTTGGGGAGAGGTCGTACTACTGCACCGACCCACCTAATCTATGCAAACGATCTTCTCTTCTTCTGCAAGGGGAGCATGCATTCCCTCCTGGCCGTCAAGGACATCCTCAATTCCTTCCATGCTATCTCCGGCATGACGCTTAATGCAAGGAAGAGTAGGGTCTTCCGCCCCAAGAGTTCTCTTGTCGAGTTTGCTGCCACTCTTCGGATTGGCATCCTGCGGCAGTCCTTGCCAACAACCTACTTGGGGCTGCCCCTCGGGTTAGCCAATGGAGGTAGTAACAACTGCAAAGCCTTGGAAGAAAGGGTGAGGGCCTTGCTTGAAGGCTGGAAGGCAAAGGTCCTTTCTCTCGCCAGCCGCGTCCAACTGATAAAATATGTAATCATGGTTGTCTTACTATATTGGATTGTGGGCGCTCTGATTCCCCTTGGTGTTGCAAAGAAGATTGATGGGCTTTGTGCAGATTTTGTGTGGGGCCATCGCAGGCACGGCATCGCTTGGGATACCGATTGCCTCCCAAAATTGGAGGATGGGCTTGGGTTAAGAACTCTATCCTCGTTGTGCGATGCAATGGTTGCTTCCTGGACGTGGACGCTTCTATCCTCGGAATCATCGATCTGGGCCATCTTCATGCAGGGGAAATACCTACACACAGACTTCATTCTGGGAGCTACAGCCCTCTAGCACCGACTCTACAATCTGGAGAGCAATATTAAAGGCTAGGGGATCCATCCATCCATCAATCAATGGAGACGCCCCGCCCTACAGGTGGGTGCACCCACCAAAGGGATTCTCTTTCTCCGATGCCTTTGACCTTTTGAGGCCGAGAAACGACAGCCCCCCTTGGGTCACCATAGTCTGGGCTAAGGGGACACCGCCTAAGTTCTCCTGCACGCTTTACCGAGCAATCCTGGAGCGCATGCCCACCACTGATAGACTCGCCTCCTGGGGTGTATGTGAGCCTGTTGCCTGCTATCTCTGTTCCGCCGCCCCGGAGTCCCGTGCTCACATGTGCTTCAGCTGCCCCCTTGCCTACAACCTATGGATTGGTGCGTGCGTCGCCTTTGGTCAGCCCTCACCTCCACCCCTCCCGTTGAAGGATATTGTTTAATGGATCGCTAGTTCTGCGGACCCCAATAATCGGAAGATTTTGAGCAACCTCATTAGTTTGGTGATGTGGGGTATTTGGAATGAAAGAAATCTCAGATGGACAACAACATGCTCCAGAAGGGCTGGTGAAATTCTACATCAGATCTTTCAAAATGCAAATCTACTATGGGACATTGGTGGTACTTGAGTTTTTGGATCCTTGGGCTACCCTACTGCCATCCCCAACCTCTCTCGCAAATGTACTTTATAGTTACTTCTGGCTAATTGAGCCTTTCTATACCATTTTTGAGTGAAATACAAAGTTTACTTGCTTATCAAAAAAAAGTTGGGTTCTCCAGCTTTAGCCCCTGTAATGCCATGGCTTCGGACCCATCCATTGGCACGTGGATCTTCATCACATATTCTTCGGCTTTCACATCTGTTGTCGAAGCTTCAGACGTCATCTCACCACCCGACGTCTATGGTTTACAGGAGAATGCTTTGATTTGTTTATTGTTCGTATAGTTGAGACCTCCTGTATGTTTGCACTTTGCAGCATGCTTTCTTTCTATTTTTACGTAACCTTTGCAATGCAAGATAGTATAGTCATTGGCTAATGTCTTTAAGATGTTTTTTCTTATAAATAGTCAATTTAAAAAAGTCAACGCTTTCCGTTATTGGATTTACGTTTACGTTTATAAATGGAAATGTTGGATGATGTTATTTTAAAGTGCTATATTTGAAGCTTTTATGTATTCTCTTACCGATTGGACATATGTTTTGAAATTGAAATAGTATAGTGGTACAACTTCCCAAATAGCTTGTACTTTATGTTTGTATCGGTTTCTAGAATTTGTCTATGGTTTGCTACTTTAAATTAGAATATAAAATTAACATTTATGGGATTGTTGATGGTAATTTAATTTTTTTTTTATAAGTGCATGTTGTTAATTTCATGTTTTCTTCAATTCCTGGGGGGTTGGGGGGAGATGAGCGAGTGGGTGGAGGTGCGGAGGCGAAGACCTCCACGGCAGCATGGGAGGTCCTCGGATCCCGCTCTCCAGCGAGCTAACCCCTTCGGTAGGGGTTGCTTTCGTTGTAGCTCACTAAATCATTGGGCACGCTCCTGCAGAGAACCTATCTGGTGCTTCCTCTGCAGAGGTTCGGGGCACAGAGGAAGTGTTTACTCAAGGCGGACGGTCCTCGCTAGATCGTCGGGTTTATTGGTCGGAGAGGGCGGTGGATCGGAGACTTTGTTCCTCGCCTCCTCCGAAGTTGGCGCCATTTCAGGCGGTGGCTTCGGGGGGGGGGACATTGTTGAACTTACACCATGGAGAGTGCTGGCAAGGGGGCTTACGGAGGCTGCGGAAGATGTTTTGCTTCGTTGGTCGAGGGAGGGGCTTTCTCGGATGCGGTGGCGTCGACCATGTTCTTGGGATGGTACTCTAGGGGGCAAAGCTCTTGTGCATATTTGCGTCAGGGGTGTGCCGTACCGGATGCGCAATCTTGATGACCTCTGCGCCTCCTTGGGTGGGATCGTTGAGGTTCTAGGGATGGAGTCTAGTGGGAGTCAACCCGGGGAGCCGCCTGACCCCGTTCTGCGGGTTCGGGGACTCTGCCCTTCGAAGTTGGGTCGCTGGAAGATCGACGTGTTTGGGAGGTCTTGTTTCTTGGAGCTCTCATCGCTGGGTACATCCAGGCGCATGGAGGACCTCCTTCGCCTCGGGCGGGGGGTGGAGATGCCCAAGGGTTCCGATCAAACCCAGTGGAAGGCACATGTAAACGATGGCGTCAAGGCACAAGATCTGGGGGCGTGTCGTGTGGTTCTCAGGTGGCGGCCAAGATTTCTTCTCCGACCACCTCTGCGCGGCCGGCCAGGAAGTCCAAGAGCCGTTCAGATGTGTTGGAACGGTCGCTGCAGGGACCGCTCGTCTTCCGCAAATCATTCAATTCGGGATGTTTTGTTTTTTTTTTTTGAAGCCAACGCTCTTCGGGGGATACACGCCATGGTGATCGCCCCAAAATTTTATTAAAAAGGTGAAGAAGGAAAGTAAGAAGGGGGTGATACAGATGCCTAGGATCGAGCAGATCCCGCCAGTTACCCAAAAAGGGAAACATACTACACTATCAGCCAGTCATTAACAAGCAAAGAAGCGTGCGCGATAATATTCTCCTTGTAAAACCTTTGACCCCTGAAAATCTTCGCGTTCCGACCAAGCCACAGCGCCCAAACGCACGCGAGAGGGCGTAGCAGCTCCCTCCTCGGCCTATCATAATTCGAACGCAACGAGTCCCAAAACGACGAAGCAGAGGAGGCGTTAACCCACTGTAGTTGAGCCTCCTCCCAGATTGCAGCAGTGTTCGGACAGAGGAAGAAGAGGTGCTCCAATGACTCCACACTGCCTTCACACAGCGCACAGTCCAAGGAGCTGATTCCCGCAGCAAACCTCGCACATCTATCTCTAGTCAGCACCCTCCCGCGTCTCAGTAGCCATAAGAAGAAAACAACCCTCTCTGGGAGCCTCAGACGCCACATCCACCTAAGATCCTTGCACATGAGTTCCTGCTGCGAGGACGGTTGTTGCGAGATGGTTCTGAACGCCCGTCGGGTGGAGAAGACCTCAGCGCGCCAAACCCAATGATCCCTGCCATTCGATGGTGTGGGCGCACCCGTAAGAAGCTGGAGGAGAGCCAAGAGGTCATCATACCGCTCATCCGAAAGGTTGCTAGCAAAAGAAGGGAACCACTCGTCCCACTCCAAGCGGAGGCCACCGTCGCGCACGAATCTGTAGCCAGGGCGCAGAGGCGAGGGAAAGCGTCTCCAAGAGAGCTCGCCCCCGCCCAACTGTCGTGCCAGAAAAGAAAGGAATTACCATCCCCAAGCATTGGTTTAAAGAGATGAGAATACCGCCTAACTGCCGAAGTGATCCCCCGCCAGAAGGGGGTTCCAAACCGCCGAGAATCAACGTCGCGCAACATGTCCACCCCGAGAGATAATACATCCCGCAGCATGGTTGGAAAGAAACTGCTGGCGCTGCCCCAAAGCCTACTGACCCACTTGAGCATCAACGCATCATTAACCAAATCCAGCCGTCGTATGCCCAGACCACCATCGCACTTTCTCCTCGTCACCTCCTCCCAGGCAACCAAGTGAAGACCCCGCGAGGAAGGACCCCTTCTACCCCATAGGAAGCTCCGCATGAGGCCCTCGAGGCGCCTCCTAATCCCCACCGGAATAATCCAGTTCGAAAGGTAGTAGATAGGGATCGAGGCAAGGATGGACCTAATAAGAACGAGCCGGCCTCCCCGAGAGAGCAACGCCGCACTCCGCCCAGCTAGCCTCCTTTCCGCCTTGTCCACCACCTTGTGCCAATAATGCAATCTCGACCTCCTCGCACCTAGTGGCAGCCCAAGATACTCGATTGGGAGAGAAGAGGGAATACCTCCCAGAAGCTCCCCACAAGCCGCTGCCGAGCCCGCATCCCAAGCGAAAGGGACCACTTTGGACTTGGAGTGCTTAATGAGGAGCCCCGATAGCTCACTAAAAATTTTCAACGTCATCGCCATCCCTCTAACCTCTTCCAATCCGCCCTCGATGAAGACAATAGTGTCATCCGCATACTGAAGTGTAGGAACGTTCTGGTAGCCGCACGAGAAGCCCATGGATAGGCCGCGCGCCACCACTCTAGCCGCCATCCTAGGCAGGACACCCGCCGCAATAACGAATAACATGGGTGCCAAAGGGCACCCCTGCCGCACACCCCTTCTCGGCTGAAACCTACTGCCGACGACCCGACCATTCAACATAACAGAGAAAGAAGCAGTAGTAATGCAACGGCGCATCCACGCAATCCACATATCAGGAAATCCACGAGCCCGCAGCACCCTCCACAGAAATTTCCAATCCACATATCAGTCGGGATGTTTCGTTCCGCCAACGATAGGGAGATAACGGCTCCTCCTTTCACGAGGGCGGGAGTTCCGAGAGATCTGGTGGGCCACTTGGAACTCCTCGTTGGGGGTGGGGCCCCTTGCATCCTGCTGGGGGGATCCGGTTTTGCTGCTAAGCGGGTAGACCCGATTATGGAGTATGGCAAATTTTTGGAGAACCGGGGATCCGCGAGCACGCCTTTTTTCAGATCCGGTCAGGAAGAGGCTTCCATGCAGCCCACTCAGAAGGAGGTTCGGTCGACTCCCTCAGGTACTGTTGGCTGGGCTCCGAGGGGACCGACTGTGGAAGGTCGCGCCGTCGCTATGGCCGGAGCTGATGAGCAGGTGGCAGGAGCTGATGAGCAGATAGACGCATGCTTCTCTACTTCGCTTGTGCAGGTCGGGGTGGCCCCTGATGTCCTGGTGAGGGAACCCAGGGTCCAGGAGGGCGATTCGCTGCAGATCATGGGGTCGAACGAGGCTGAGGCGGGTACCGATCAGGAGCCTCGGTCGCGCTTTGAGGCTTGCTACTTAAGGCGGGACATGCTGCGTCCGTCAAGGCGGAAGCTCCGGCGGCATCGCGAGCACAAGCTTTCGAAGATGACGGTACTCGTGAGATTGAACCTATTGGCTTTACGAGGTCTCGGCTGGGAACAGATTCAGCCTTCTAGATAGAGCGGTGGCGGAGAGTTTGGGGGTGGTGCCCCCGAAGGAGATGGGAAAATGGTGTCCCAAATGAAGGTGCTCTCCTGGAATGTATTGGTCGGCCCGACAAGCGACTGGCGATCAGGAACATGGTGGACGAGCTGATGGTCGATGTCTTCCTACTTCAAGAGACCAAGGCTTCTAGCGGTGCGGCTGAGCTGCTGGGGGTGCTCGGTAGAGGCGGTAGATTCAGAGTGGCTGACCTGGAGGCGTCCAGTGCTTCCGGGGGCTTATTGATGGGGTGAAAGGCGGATGCTTTTGATTTGATTGCGGAGTCTCGTCTGCAGTCTTCCCTTTCTGTGCGGCTCAGGAAGCGGAAGGATGGGCTTGGCCTTCTTATAACAAATGTTTATCGTCCCACGGGTCAGGAGCGGGGGCCGTTGGCCGCTGAGCTTGAGTCTATTGGGTCCGAGCGTCTGGCTGACATTTGGCTAGTGGGGGGCGACTTCAATGACACTCTGCTCCCTGCTGACCGTCCCCACCAGAACGGCGGTAGAGACGAGGCCTCGGAGGGGTTGCGGAGATCTATACATACTCTGAGCCTGCAAATTATTGATGCGACGAGTTGTTCTTTCACTTGGCGCAATGCGAGATCTCGATCGAGATTAGACAGATTTTTAGTGCCGATTGAGGGGGCGGAGTTTTTCCCTCTCTCAAGGGTGTGGGTGCTGCCTCGAGCTCACTCCGATCACACGCCCATCCTTTGGTCTTCGGGGGAGGAGGAGAGGCGCAAATTCATGTTCCGCTTTGAGAGGAGTTGGTTGGTGGAGGAGGGGTTCCGGGATGACGTGATTGCTCGTTGGAGGAATTGGAAACCGATGGGGTCGGCGGTTGTCCGCTTCTATGGGAAGCTGGCGCTCTTGCGGTCTCACCTCTCTCGATATGGGAGGGATGTTCGGAGTCGTTGTAGGCTGAAGAGAGGGGCAGCTCAGGCGGGCGTGTCGCATCTAGATGGGTTGGATAACGAGTGTAGCCTGGAGCCGGAAGAGGTGGAAGAGAGGATGAGGCTCTTAGAAGAGATCTTGCTGGAGGATCGGAAAGAGGAGATTGAGTGGAGGCTAAGGTCAAGACAACGTTGGCTTCGTGAGGGGGATGCCAATACGCGCTTCTTCTACAGCATGGCCTCAGGGAGGCATAGGAGGAATTACAGCCATGATATCCAGGTGGGGGATAGGCGCGTGGCAGGGGAGGCAAACATTGGATCTGCGATCCGGGACCACTTTGTTACTTTTTCCAGGAGGAGGCGGCGCGGCGGGTGGGGGTGGTTGGGAAGAGGGGCGAGGAGTTTGAGAAGCTCGCAGGCAGAGGCGTTGTTGGTGCCGTTCTCGAAGGCTGAGATCAGATGTGTGGTGTGGAGTCTGAATGCAGATGGGGATCCGGGCCCTGATGGTTTTCCGGTGTTTTCTATAAAAAATTCTAGGACATCTTGAAAGGAGAGCTTGTTGATCTGATGAAAGAGTTTGCTGAGGGAAACAGGGGGTTTGATAAGATAAACAAGGCTTTTTTATTTATGCTGCCGAAGAAGAAATTTCCAACAAATATCGAGGACTATCGCCCAATCGCGCTCTCTAATGCCTTATATCTGATCGTCGCGAAGACGTTGGCGAACCGCCTCAGAGTGCTTTCATCCTCGGGAGACAAATGACGGATGGCTTAGTGATGGTGTCTGAAATGTGTTTGCACTGGAAAAGGTCGAAGGCGAAAGGTGCTCTTTGGAAGATTGATTTCTCCAAGGCTTATGACTGCGTAGACTGGAATTTCATGTGGACATCTTTGAGGCGGAGGGGTTTCCCGGAGATGTGGATCGGGTGGATGAAAAGATGTATCATGACGGCTTCATTCTCTGTTTTGGTTAATGGTGCGCCGGAGGGCGGTCCCTTTCAACCTCAAAGAGGGTGTGACAGGGCTGCCCCCTTGCCCCGATGCTCTTTGTGATTGTTGCCGATGCCTTGGCCGTTTTGTTCAAACTGGCTGAGGAGTATGACTTGTGCGTTGGTTTTCAGCTGGAGGATATATCTATACATGTGCTTCAGTATGTGGATGACACGCTAATCCTGCTTGGGGGGTCGGAGGTACACATGGTGAATGCGACGCTGCTGGTTGACATCTTTGGTGAGCTCTCCGGACTGGTCATCAACAATGTGAAGTGCAAGGTGATAACCTTCAGGTTGACTGACAGTGAGAGCGAAGAGGTGGCGACTATAATGCGCTGCTCCCTGGGTTCGTTGCCGCTGACATATTTGGGTTTGCCATTGACAGATAGGAAATTGAAGAAATCTGATTGGGATATTGTGCTACAGAAGATGGAGCAAAAGATGATGGGTTGGAAGGCGTCCACTTTGTCCAAGGGGGGGCAAGCTTGTCCTGTTGAAGCACGTTCTTTCAGCGATCCCACTTTTCTTTTTTGCTACGCGTGTCCTCCCTGTTGGTGTACGGAAAAAGATAGAGGCGCTGATGAAATTTTTTCTTTGGTTTGATGGCAAGCAGCAGCAGGCGGGGCTCCATCTTGTGGGTTGGAAAGAGGCGACGAAGAGGAAGAAAGACGGTGGCCTGGGCATTCGGGATGTTGACTGCATGAACAAGGCACTGTTGGGTAAATGGGTGGCCCAGATCTGGGGTCCCTCGTCCTCGTTGGTGATTGGACTTCTCCGTAAGATCTATGGGGTCCGGGGAAGCTGGAGGCTGGAAAGCTGCGGTGGGAGTTTCCTTTATGGTCCGGTGTTCGGGTTATTTTCCCCTCTCTCACCCATTTTTTGGTTCCGAAAGTGGGTGATGGGCGCGTGTTTCGGTTCTGGGAGGACGATTGGACGGGGGAGGGAAAGCTGAGCTCCATATTTTCGAGATTGTTCGCTTTGGCGACTGATTGTAGTGGCACTCTTAATCAGGTGGGGGGGACCGGCACTTGGGCGCTACTGTTCGTCAACGATCTTCCGAGCCAAAGATTGGAGGAATTTCTAGAGTTGCAATCTGTCCTGCCATCGACGTCTGCCATTTTCCAGCATTCCCACACCGTGACTGGGGATCACATCGAATGGAGAGGTCTGAAGCTCTCCACCAAAGCAATTTATGATCATCTGAGTCGTTCCTCGGAGCCGCTTGACTCGGATCTCAATCAAGATTTAAGGGTGGTTTGGGCAGCAAAGATCCCTACGAGGGTCAAGATTTTCCTTTGGTGCTTAAGGAGGGATCGCATTTGTGACAAGATGAGGCGGGCAAAAATCTTCGGTGTTCGGACGTGATTTGCGACAGGTGCCATGGTCAGCAGGAGGACGCGGAACATATTTTTTTCAAATGTCAAAGCTCATCCGAGGTTTGGCGTGAGCTGGGACTGTCGTGGCTGCGGTGGGAGGACACATCATCTTTTTTGCAGTCTATCAGAAGGGTGGGGCAGGGGTCCACGGCAGATGTCTCAATAGCTTTCGTTGAGTTGTGGGCGATCTGGCAGGGGAGAAATGACAACATCTTTAAAACCAAGTGTTCTACTCGGAAAATGCTTCTATACATTGTAAAGCCCTTTACAGCTTCTGGTCTTCTCGTTAATGTAACACCACCGTTGGTATTAATCAATTTTTAAGGCGGTAGCTCCCAGCTTGGGAGTTTACCCGTGGTTGGTTTCAAAAAAAATGTTGTTAATTTCATATTTGGTAACTGTATAATTTTCAAGGTATACCATGTAGGTAAAATATATGAGTTGTTTTTTATTACAAAGGTTTAATAGAGTTGTACTATTTGCTTGTTTCATATACATAATTTTTTCCCGCATCAAGTATTTATGTATCTTCGGAGTTGTTTCAAGTAATATGATGTTTAATTCTTGATTAATTGTATGAATTTAGTCTTTTTAAATGAATTGTACTTTTTAAACTTACAACACGAGATACTAATGAAGTTTTGAATTTTTATTATACATGTATTTGCTATCTGGCTAACTTGCAAGTTATACCACATAGGTAAAATAGATGGGATGTTTTCTGCTAGAAAATTTTTATAGAGTTGCACTATATACTTATTATGTATGCATGTGTTCCTCTAGATGAAACATTTGTGTAGATTTGAAGCTGGTTTAAGTAGTGTGCTGTTTTATGCTTTATTCATTTAAAATAAAACTTTTTAATAGAAGTAGTGTATCTTAAAGTTATTGTTTGTGGGTTGATGAAAGTTTACATTTTGTATATGTGTATGTTGTTAATTTCATATTTGGTACCGCTATAATCTTGAAGGTATACCAAGTAGGTAAAATATCAAGTTGCATTATATTACATATGTTTAATAGAGTTTTACTAATTTGTTATTATGTATACATGTTTCTTATTCTGTATAAAGTACTGACGTATCTTCAAAGTTGTTTGAGGTAATATGTTGTTTCATTCTTGATTAAATGCATAAAGAATTTTCAAGAGTACTTTTGGTCTACTTTCCTTAAATATTTCACTTTGTTTTTTACATCCAAATTCTCTCTTTGTTAACTTTTTCTCGCATGTAGAACAACTAAGTTATTTCAATATGTCTGTAGTTATTTTGATGGTCGTTGAACTTATATGTGATAAGCTTTTTGACTTAAACTAAATTTTAGGTAGTCATTTCTGAGAAAAAATAAAGTTTTCCATTGTCATGTATGGTATATTTCAATATTTTGGAAAAAATGGTTTTCTGAACCAATTTATAAGTTAATTTCTTATTACCACATAGAAATTCCTCTTCGAATTTGCAAACAAATTACGCTAGACACACCATAACAAATCAAAGATCTGGTGAAATTTGGATTCTGTTAGTTTGAATTTTTATTGTAATAAATCTCATAATTGTTGTTGTTCTCGATTCAACTTAACGTTTTAGTAATTCAATCTCATAATTGTTGTTATTTTCAATTCAACTTAACGTTTTAGTAATTCGAATTTAGTTGGCTCTATATACACACATAGATAGAGAGAGAGACCGGTGATAAGGATTCACTTTGATCATGTTGAGCCTTTCAATCCGCTGCGAAGCGCGGGCTCATACACTAGTTTCTTCTAATATGGGTATCGCATGTTGAGCTAGTTGTATCAAAAATTGGTCTAACAAAATCTAGGGCATGTTGTGAAACCACGAGAGAATGCCTCTAGGGCTAGCTATTGCATTAAGTTTCTCAAAGGTTACAACGTGTGCATAGCTCTATATATAAACCCACCAACATACCAAAGTCACGTCAATAGTCGATGTGGAACTAAAGATGAGTATTGTAACTGGATCTTAGAGAGACCAATTATCTATCTAAATTAGACTCTAAGACTACTCCTCAAGCTGAAGTTGAAAATACTGCAACTTGTTACAATAGAAAATACACAACTCATCTTCATTTGATGCATATTTAAAGGAGCGGGGAGGAGACCCGCTCGAAGTAGTTGTTGTGAGGAGATCCGTGCAGAGAAAGTCGCACTAGGAGGAGACCCGTGCCGAAAGTGGATGCTCAGTAAAGATGGCTGGTATGGAGTGAATGTGTTGAAGTGTTGATATGCATGCAGTTGATCGACATAAAAAATATGAAACATTCCCAAGTAGTAGCAGAAGTTCATTTGAAGTAATTAAAATCGAACATCAGAAGTAGCATGATCTTCTCCCGTACAGAGATATCAAGAGTGGGTTTTTGTACATAAACCTTGAGAAAGACCTCTCTCATACATATTTTTTGAGAAGGAAAAGGGCGGTCTCCCAAGATGGGATCCACTGTGCTAAAATAAAATAGAATTAATAAGAACAAAATAGAGGACCTGCTTAGGTTACATGGTTCCAGGCCGCACAACACGCTATACAAAATTCCAAAATATTCTCAAAATAGAACATCTGCATGCCTGTTAAAAGCACATTCATTTCTGCCGCACCAAATCGCCCACAGGAGGGCAAAGGGAAAGGAGCTATCTTCATGCCCATTGCCGCACACCGAACGTATGACATTCCAGAATCCCCTCTCACTGGCAGTATCAAGACATGAAATCTCCGCCTTCCTCCAGACCTGGATCGAGTGGTTGCAGGTAAAGAATAAGTGGCCAAGATCTTCCACTCCATCCCCACACCTGTCACAAGAAAGATCCCCGACATGAAGCAGCTTGCTCTGCGGATCCTTGGAAAGCACCCTCCCTTCTCTAAGAAGCCAAAGGAAAACCTTGACCCTATTCGGAATCATGCTCTTTCAGATGATTTTGTAATCCATTATATCCTCCTCGTGTGATGCATCCCGCTCTCCAACCAAAAAAGAGAGCTTTTTTCACCATGAATTTGTCGTCGCTCCAGACAAAATGATCCATGCATCCCTCTGATTCCGTCAGCTCGCCATGCATTCTCCAAACATCGCCAAAGCTCTAATTCAACTCTGAGATAAAGGAGGGCATCCACACCCCGTTCTGCCAAACCGCATTTGACCAAAATGTTCCAATCCGACGCAAGTGCCAAGAGCCTAGAAAAGTGTGCCCCAACAAATCCGTCACCAATCCAATCATCCAACCAAAAGTGAAAGCTCTCTCCATCCCCAAGCACATGCCATATTCTCGAGGCAACCTCAGGCACAACCTTGTACATACCTTGCCACGACGAGGAGGGGTAGCGGATGTGAAACGCCTCCAACGAACCACGGATTCCATATATCCTCAGCAACCTACACACCAAATCATCAGAATTCCCCCACAACCTCACTGCCCATGTCGTCAAAAGAGCCTTGTTCATTTCATCTACTCTCAGGACCCCCAGCCCTCCCTTCTTCTTCTCTACCGTAACCCTCTCCCAAGAGACCAAATGGAGGCTTGTCCTCTCACCCAGGCTAGATCCGCTTTGAATCGAGACTTCACCGTCATGTCAAGCTCTGAGAAGGACATCGCCTGGTTGAGCAAAGACCTGAGGTAATACTCCTCAACCCCTAAATGCATCCTTCACTGAAAAAATCCCCTCGTCAAGGTCTCCATCCTACGACGATCAGGGTTCCAAATTTCACGAAATTTCATCTAAATTTCGATTTCGACACCCTACCGAAACCGAAATCGAAATATACCTTTTCTTCACGAATCTAGGCAGATTTTGGCCGAAATTGGCGAAATTTCGACGAAATTTCGAAATTGTTTCATTTTTTCACCATCTCGAAACAAAATCGAAATCGAGATTAAAACCTTGACGATGAATACTGGCAAGGAGCAACCGCGTGGAGCAGAAAACGTGGGGATAGCCGATAAAACGTGCTTAAGAAGAACTGGTTTGCCCCCTCTTGAAAGTGTCACCGCTTTCCGCCCCGCCAACTTCCCCTCCAACCTGTCCAGGACTGAACTCCACTCAATAATCTTCAGTTTGTCAACCACTTACAGCAGCCCTAAGTATGTAATCGACACGGTCTCACGCGGACACCTCAACACATGCACAACATGTTGTTTCTCATGTAGCGTAAGACTGAAAAGCACAACAACCGACTTCTCCCTATTGATCTGCATTCCAAAGATGTCGCCAAAGATGTCCATGGTCTGGGTAGCACGCCTGAATTGTTCCGCTTCTCCCCTCAACAAGATCATCGTATCATCCGCATACTGCAAAATGGGGATCGCCAAATCTCCATTATTGTATCCAAACCACCCGCCATCGATGGATGTCAGTCTCATAATATTCGTCAAAGAGTCAGCCACGATCACAAACAAAAGCGAAGCAAGTGAGCATCCCTGTCTGACCCCACGCCGAGGTTAAAAAAACCACCTTCTAGTTTTCCATTCACCAGCACTGCATAGGACGCAGTTATGACGCATCACTTCATCCAAGCAATCCAGATATTCGGGAAGACCCTCTTCTCTAAAAACGCATAAAGAAAGCGGCAATCCATACAGTCATATGCCTTAAAGAAATCCACCATACAGTCATATACCTTAGAGAAATCCAGCTTCCAGAGCAGACCCTTAGACTTCATTCTCTTCCAATCCATCACCATCTCTGTCGCCAGGACTACTCCATCTGCCATGAAACCCCCAGAAACAAAAGGTGTCTGCTCCGACGATATAATAGAAGGCAACACTTGCCGAAGACGATTCGCCAAAATCTTTGCAACAACAAGATAAACTGCATTGGAGAGGGCGATCGGTATGAAATCCTCTACTCTAGTCAGTGTATCCCTCTTGGGCAGCAAGAAAATAAGCACCCTATTGAGTCGCTCAAACGCCCAATTGCTTTCCCTGAACTCCTGAAGGGCCACCATCAAATCGCTTTTAATCGCCTCCCAGAACTCCTTGTAGAAGACCACCAAAAAATCATCTGGTCCATGCGATCCATCATCATTCAACTGAAAAACCGCCTCCTTGGCCTCCGCCTCAAAAAACTCAGCGATCAAGGAACCCACTTGCATCAAAGTGAGTTCCTTAACTCTGTTGCCGCGCCAGCCCCATCCCTTTCGATCACGTCTCGTACTAAATTCAATGAAATTAGAACGCAAAGCCGCACCAACCATCACATCTCCCTGAAACACCTCACCCCCAACTGAAATAAAATGAATGTAATTCACACGCCTCCGACCACTAGTCATCGAGTGGAAAAACAACGTATTAGCTTTGCCCTCTTTGAGCCATTTCTGTCCAGATCGATGTCTCCATTCAGCCTCCGCCTTCCTATACTCAACATGAATCTCCTCCAACTGCCTTGACTGCTCCAGGATTTCCTCCACCGCCGGCTCCCTCTCATCCTCCAGGCTCCAGCTTGTCTAATCTGCACACATTCTCCTGCGCACGAATCATCCTATCTTATCGTTGCAACCGAGCATTCTTGGTGTAACTCAGCAACTGCTTTCGCAACTCGAACAGCTTGGCCACCATCCTCGTCGTGGCCGACCCACTCAGGTGACACTCTCTCCAAAACTCCTCTATCATATCCTGAAAACCATCCTCCAAGAGCCGCGACCACTCAAATCGAAAAAAGGATCTAGGCCGCACATCCTCCTTGGAGCTCTAGATAAGCGACGTGTGATCGAAATGAGCTCTAGGGAGTGCCCAAGCCCTACCAAAGGGAACTGCTGCAATACCTCAGAAGACACCAAGAACCGATCAATGCGTGATCGAGACAGAGTTTCTCCATGTATATCTGCAACCCGCCGCATCCAAAATTTCAATCCCAAACTCACCAATCAGATCAATCATCTTCGACGAGCCCACATCGGCACCACCGCACATCCCCGACCTATCATCCAGGAGGAGCGTGATATTGAATTCACCCGCTATAATCCAGAGGATGGAAGGAAATCTAGCACACACTAAATGGAGATCCTCACAGAGCTCAGCCACATTGGTACAATTGATAGCCCCGTAAACATTGGTAACGATTAAACTGACCTCGTCAGCTTTCCTTTTCAACAAGATTGATAGACAGTGCCCTCCTGACTTCTCCTCCACTTCCAACAAAAACTTGTCGGCATTCCATCTAGTCAACAAACCCCCCTGAAGCACCTACAGATGAACTGGATCAGTAACCCTGCATGTGAGAGACACCAATATCATTACAAGCATGATTAGCCTCACCAGATATCTTTGTTTCCTGAAACAACATGACATCAGCCCTGGCATCCCTCATCAACCTCCGAGCAGCAGCTTGTTTTTCCAACCAACCCAAGCCACGTACATTCCACGTGATTAAATTCATTGGGGGACGGCTTCAAATCCCACCGGGGGTACCAGACCAATGCAGTCCAGCACCTCCTTCTCCAACCAGACACCCAGAACGGCCCGCATCTCAGAAGCGCACAGACCGTCGAGTATCAGAGGGATCAGAGATCGGATCTCCCGAGCACTCCTCCGGAATAATCAGTTCAAAAATCGATTCTGCAGAATCAGTCCACCTCGCCTCACCCGATTCTAAAATCGGGTTTAACCTTTCGGGCCGATTAGCAAGCGGTTCCGCGGAGAAGCATTAAGCAACCAAGTCCACCCTAACGTTCTGATAATCCAGGATCTCAGATCCGGATTCCGTGCCATGCAAGCTGCCGCCCGACTTTGCATTCGGACCACCCGAAATCGTAGGTGCAGGTCCACCCATGTACTCCTCACCTCCGACCCGCCCTGAGATCTCCTCCTCCAAGCCGTACAGCCTGGGTAGGATTGTGAGCGCACAACCTCTGCGTATGATGCCAAAAACTTGGTATGCATGCCATCTCCACCGCCTTGAGATTCCGCCAAGTTTCTGAAAAGCGCTGCCCAAGAAGGTCAACAGGTGGCGTTGCTTGAGCTTCCACCTTGGCAGACGATACCTCCGGCCAACACTTCCGATCGTTGGGCATCAGCGATCTGACCAGCATGCCCCCATCGTCTGCAACAAGCTCTTCCGCTCACCAACGGCCTCCACGCATGTCCAGTCGTTGCGCTCCTCTGCCATCATCAGACTAACATGAAGATCCTTGAAGCAAGCCTCAACCTGACATGGCATCAAGCGCACCACATTAACCACCGAAACTACCATATCCAATGTTTCATCAAAAAACTACCAAATCCAATGGTAGACCAGGTCTTAACCCATCGAAGATGATGCTAAGGACCCGGCCAACATCCACCAGTGACATGCGTACATCGTCAAAACCTCTGGACAGCAAAGGCATAACACTGATATGCAATGTCTTCACCTTTGGGGCATCCAAGATCCCATCACGTGGTCGCGGCCTCCTTTACATGAAACCTTGAGAAAGACCTCTCTCATATTTATCCATGCAGTTTATCCATGTGAAGTCTGCAACTTTAGTTAAGGTCAGAAGTTTATCCTCTACCTGATAATGTCAACAAGTGAGTCCGTGTCAATACTTTTTCATGCCTAGTTAAGTGCAGATAATCCATATAAGAATACATAAGAGTACATCCAGGTTTACTTTAAACTAAGTTCTTGCACAAATACGAGATCCATGGAAAATTTTGAAGTTTTTGATACAATTCACTAAACAGCATAATCCAACTTATAGCTAGCAAATAATGCCGCAACACTGCCAACAACTACAAAATCCAGCAATATCTACCTCTTGGAACCCAAGATTTCCTGCCGGCATCCCTATTGCCTTTCCTGCCGAATGTCGTCATTATCCCTATTATGACCTTCATCCTCTTCCCCCTGCTCTCCGGCGAGTGCTTCGGCACGAACCCTTCATGCCTCGCTGCTGAGAGCTCCATTTCCAGAGCCACCAGTCTCTTGTTCCGGTCCCTGAACAAACCCCCAACCAAATACACGTGAATCCCACGGAAGCAACTCCTCAAATCAGTACTAGTAACAACATTACTCAATCTTCACCTGCATCCCAGCAACTTCAGAGTATCATCCACAGTAACCGCCGACTGCCCCTAAAACCAAAACAAAAAAAATTGGAAATACATTCACATCATCAAAAAGATCCTATGTTTTCACGCGAAAATCGCCAAACGTGCAGTCCAAGAGAGATCTCCGTACCTTACCGCTTCTCCTGTCGAGCTCCTTGACTAGATAAACCCTATTCTCGGCATCCTGCCACAATCTGCACCAAATCACGAGACGAAACCCGTCAATTGGATCAGCGCGAGTCCAAAAAGGGTAGGGATCAGGGCTCACCGGCCGGCGACATAGAAGGAGGCCATGGTGGCGAGCATGGCGAACATGAAGGTGAAGATCGGGGAGCGGAGCTGCAGGCGGGCGGCAGACCCCCGGCCCTGCATCGCGCGGGATCTCGATCGCCGGGGAGGGGATTAGGGTTCTTGAGGAGGTTGGCGTTGGTGTTTGGGATCTGACGACGGGGTGGGGGGGAGGTTCGTGCCGTCATGCGAGGGCGACGACGGAGCGGGGGTGGGTGGATTATGACGTGCGAGCGGGGAGGGTGGAGGGGGATCCGACGTGGCGGGAGGGGATTGGAGGAGTCAAGGTCGTAGTCGTTCTAAGTCGAAGGTGTGCTGTGGCTCTGTGGGTGTAAGCCGGAAAGGGTAGATTTGAATGGATTTTTATATGGGTGGTAATTTGTGTGTGGAGAAATGCCAGACCACAAATTATTACATATTTGTCGGGATAAGTTTGCTAATTTGCCCCGAGGTAAATTTTTCAAGCAATGATTGGATGAGGCAAGGTGAAGGTCTTCTCAATTTACTACAATCCAAAACAATTAATTCGGAGTAAAAGTGGTCATGTCTTTAGTGTATCATTTATTATTTATTCATTTATTTCTTATCTTTCAAATCAATTAAGCAACAATGAAGATGACCATCACCTTAGGTAAATTATCAAAAAAATCCAACTATACATGATTTCCCATTAGAGGTCTTGTTTTTCAACTGTAACAAAATGGAGGGTGAATTTTCAATTTAAGGGTTTACCGTCGACATATAAGGCTCATTGAAGCTTATGGAAGCCTGAATCTTTCTTGAGACAAAATCAAAAGATAAGTGACAATTAAAAAATGAGGTCCTTAATTGAGAATCAAGGTATAGTTGGATCCTTTTTTGTAATTTGTCGTACTTCTAACTTGTTATTCCTTATCCGTCATCTGAATGAAATCTTTCCATTCGGAGGAGGAATACAGAATAAGATGATATGAGGGATAAGTGAGTTTATAACTCGTTCCTGTTTAACAGGTCTATCTGATAAAGAGTGGATAAATAACGTGATGTAATCATGATATAATTACTTGCTTTGGAATAGTTTATTTAAATAAAGTTTTTTTTCTGGAGATTATAAGAACAATTTACTTGAGATTCCAAAGAAACGAAGATAGGATGGTTTTAGAGAAATGATTTTGTCTTAAGACATTATTCGGACGGTAAAATAAGTTTGTTTTTGAAGAAATTATAATTTTGTTCGTATCTTCGTAATTTTCTATTACATCAACGAATAAAATTTTTAACTAAAGTAGATTCATTTTTACAAGCGTGGTTATAGTATCAATTATCATTCATTATATTAAATTAAGAATAAGTAATTACTTAAGTCAAATTCAGGGCATAAGAGGACAGAAGAACTCATCTTCTACCGTACCTTTATTATTTTAATAGTGATCCTGCTAAATGTGAAAGTACATGTGTTACGTAACATCATGGGCTAAGGATCCTAGTCGATTATCGAGAAAAATTGATCATGACAACCTGTTGGATTCAGGCTCGAATTGACCGGTTGACAACGATACAAAATACTAAGTCCAAGTTGTTAGGTAGTATACGCACCACTTATAGCACTCACCCACACTTCGTCAATTTTAGATGTGGGACTATATTCAGAAATTGAGGTGTTACAATATAAATATAAGAATCGGTAGCTAAAAAGTATTTGGCATTTTGGATTGATGTACGTACATGCTAAATTCAAATATCTTTGATTACGTTAATTAAAATTTGTAGATATTGATTTCGTTGTTAATAGAATTTGCGCCAAAAAAATTCCAATAATTCAAATGAGTTTTTTTTTCAATTGTATCCTTGCAAAATTTGTCAATAATGTGTGACTTTTCTCATTTCATATTTAAAAGATAAACGTCATAAACAGATACAATTACGAGTATACACATGCACGAGTCAAACGTTAGAGATAATTATCAAAGTATAATATAATAGAAATATTTACAAAATAACATCAACACTACACAAGCCCTTCTTCTCCCTTCTTCAGCCATTATATATTCTTGTCATTCCAATTTTAATTAATTATTAACTATTTATTCTTGTCCTTCTAAGGAGTGACGGTGAGGATGAGCATAGATCGGGTCTGAGTCTCGCCCTCAATCTCATTTATTTTTTTGGGCTTTGAGCCATACTTAAGTCTACTATTTTGTGTTTTTGATTGTCCAAACCCAAGCTCGACCTAGTTATTATGGATCGGGTATGGACCGGGCCAGCCCCTGTAATCTGGATCATTTTGTGTAACACATTTTCCTATTAAAATTTTTCAAGCTGAGAGTTGTCCTAATCCAACATCTAATGATCTAATGTGTTTATTGATAAATAAAAAATCTAATTTGGCATCAGAACTTCTTCATATGAGATCCAAGTCATGGAATGCCCGTAGGTTCTAGGGGTGCGACTCGGGAAGGTGTTGAAGCGGGTTGGTCGGTCATGGAGAGGAGGCATCAGCGTTCGGGGCCAAAGCCGAATGGGGTTTCACGGGTGGTCTCTGTTGCAGGAGTACACCGTTTCCAAGGCATCAACCTTCACTCGAGGGGACGCGGCCATCGGGCAGATGGGTGCAGGGACCCTGTCAAATGCTTTGCATGTGGGAGGAACGACCATCGTCAGTTTCAATGTGACAAAGTAAGAGCTTGGACTCGTAGAACCTCTGGGGATGTTGCGAGGGACATCCTGCAAGTCCTGGTTGGGGTGTGCGGAAGGGAGAAGAATGGCTTGGCAGACGTGATGGATGATATTGATTGTGTCTCGAGGTGTAGGTTCATGAGAGATGCCATTAAGATGGTTAGACTTTTGATCTATATATATAGCCTTACATCGATCGATGTGGAAAAGTTACTGGATTCCATGGGGAGGGCAGAGGCTCGAGTGCACTAGATGTACCACTGTTGTAAAAGTGACGGGCCGCAAATCCAGCCCTTTAATAGTGTGGAATTAACACTCAGCGGTCATTGCAGTCGGACTGGATTCGGTCCATCAAAAATTATCTAATTTAATATGTCAATTGAATCAAATGATTGTATTTATATTTTACTTGCGCAAGCCCAAGGTCGAACTCAGGGACACGAGCCTCTTTCGTGATATTTAGACTCTTATTAATTTTATTGCGTGTTGGATCAATAAAAAGTAGGTCAATGAATGCACGAGGACCAGACAATATTGTCGCGACCCCAATTCCGGGCCGTCAGATCCTCCCATAACCAGATCTGGTTACTCATCAATAATTTATTCAGCAATCACAACTAGCATTCAAAAACAGACTGCAAATAAAGTATATTCAGAAGAAAGTATTTCAACACTTTTCCATTCACAAAATAAAGTTCAGATGATACATTGTCCCACTATAACCATTTACATGTGCATCAGCTTGAAAGGAAAATACACAAAAGATTACTAACTACCTTACAAAAGTAAAGCTATTGTAGCGGGCTGGATGTCTAATATGTAAGCTGGATGGATTTTTAAAGTCCTTGCGATGGCTCACCGACACCTATTGGGTTTTCCATAAATCATAAGATAAAAATTAGCAAATGCTAAGTAACGAAGAAGAGAAAAGCAAACAAATTGTGTAATTTTGCAAAACTTGTTATCACAAATGTTTCTTTCCTTCTCATTAATTTAAGTCCTATTCCTTTTCTATTTCACGTCAGGGATTAGTCCAGGGGAAACCCACCATTCTTGGACTCCGAAGCTGTAGACCCTTCGGGATTGGAGATTGTGTTGATCTTGGTAAGCTTATGTTGCTGCACGTCGCCTCAACCAATCCTCCAATACTACCCTGACAAATTCCTTTTCTTTTATTAAACATGGTCTCAAACCCTCAGCCTGAAAAACAAATGAGCACACCGTCCTCGAGGACTCGGTTGCTTAAAACCTCAGGCTAACATTTAATCATATAACCTAGCCGCTTTAAATATATATTATCGTGACCCAGCCGCTATTGAACCACCCGTGCCTCCACATGGTACAACCACATCTTCCGTCGTTCCAACCCGAATATATTGGCTCCCGCTACCACGCGTTGTAAAACATTCAATTTGTGCGCACTTATCATAACAGGGCAACTGTGTACCACCTAGGTAGGGAAACGCCAATACGGGTTCCTTCCGACAAACCTACAGGTTACGTGCCCGACATGTAGTTCTACTCCCAGTCATCCTTATCGTGACACATGATCCTTTTCAGGATCCAACTCAAACCACATCAATTCCCATGATGTAATTCTTTCGTTAAGTCTTCGATTTGCATAATCAGCAATACTTAGTATAGACTCACATATATATTATTCATATACATATATACTCGTATTTATACCTGTTTTAACTTCTAAATCCTAACTTTCAAAGCCACCGCATCGATTTGATGCTTAAACCTTATTTTAGTGGGAATTACAAAGCAACAGTTCAGACTTTATAAAAAATAGACAAAATTAGGGTTCTTTATAGCACAGAACTTAAAATCAAGAATTTCAATAATCTCGTTTGAAAACCCAACCGCAAAAGGAAGGATTTCGTTACCTAATCGAGCTCTCTCTCACGTATGCAGTGCTTTATCGTGTTTCATTTTCAGAAAAGATGATTTAAGGCTCCTGAACGATCGAATTTCATTTTCGTATCAAAAACGCTAAGAACGTGCGAAGAACGAACGAAGAATACGAAGAACGCGAAGAACACGAAGAACGCCAAGAATATATTTTCTCTTGAAATTTCGACAGAGCTTCCCCTTATACGGGGTGATATTTCTAGGAAAATTTCAGCAGAGTTTCCCCTTATATCGGGACATATTTCTCGAAAAAGTTCGGCAGAGTTTCCCCTTATATCGGGACATATTTCAAAATAAAAACGAAAAGAGTTTCCTCTATAAAATCAATCGTGAGGAAAAACAACAGCAAAACTGAAAGAATATACTCAAATAACAAGAGATGAAGAATAGGTAGACATCACGCATCTTAGGTGAGTGAATGTGTGACGAATCACAGGGTTCACTGACGTACATAGCCGCCCACACCTAAGTAGGGTATTACACATATTTCTCCATCAAAATAACTATAAAAGCATAATTGAAAGAATAAAAACATAAGCGATGTAGAATCGGTAGACACCACGCGTCTTAGATGAGTGAATGTATGACGAATCACAGGGTTCACTGACGTGCATAGCCGCCCGCACCTAAGTAGGGTGTTACGCAGATTTCTCCTCGAACCACAACAGAAAACGAATCGGAAAGAAAGATGAATCAAGAACAAAACTTGGAAGAAAAAAGGATGAATTGAAAGCGTAGCTTACGAAGCAAACTAAGAGAGGATCATACCTTCCTCATCCTCGTTCTCCCGGTAGCGCTTCGCTAGCGCTCTTTCCCCGCCTCTCACTCCTCCTCCCGACCTCTCAACCCTAGCCCTTGGGTGGTGGTGGTAGTGGAAATCGTAGAGAATGAATGGGTAGGGGTATTTATAGGCTTCAGAAAACCACTAATCATGGTTAGAAAACCATAGTTTAGACCTTAATCATGGTTTAGCGACCCATGGTTTTGGCCTGTGGTTTTGGCCAAAGCCTATCTCAAACTTGGGACTTAAGTCAGAACATTCCAGATGATTCTAGATTCGCTAATGACGCTTAATTAACACTAATCGTGATTAGCTTTCACTAATCACGATTTAACTTTCGTGGCTTACGCTTATCTTTTGCTAACTATTGATTAGTGTTTGCTAGTGATCATTAGCAGTTTTCAATCCATCATTAGTTTCTTTAATCACACTTAATTAGTTTTAATGACAACAATTATGGGTTAATGACTTCTTAACCCTCCTTACTTCTTTTTCTTCCGAAAATCATAACAAATCGAAACGAAGTCCGATTCACAAGAAACAAATTCCGTTGGTTTTCTCTTGATAAGTCGGATCTTATGATATAGGATCTGAGGGATAACAAATTCATGGCTTTACAATATGCATTATGAAACATGCATTTTTTTACTTGATTTTTATCATGCGAATAGATGTGATGAAATGCAACACAAAAATATGCCCTAGATCAGAATAAAATGATGAGCAATTGAACAATGAGTTAATTTCGGGTTTAATTCAAGTAACAAACTTGAATATGCCATTAAAAAGTGCACCAATCAAGCTTTGAAATGAAACTGAAATCGACTGAAACAGAGATACGATGCTCAAGATATGCTTAAAAGAAGACAAGGGCAAAACTATAAGAAAACATGAAGATAAATAACAAACAGGTCCCTGAGAGGGACTAAAATGTAAATAAAAGAAAGTTTGGGACCTTCCCTATAAATAACCCACACGCACAGGGGTATTTTTGCAATTATTAAAACTCGTGAGGGCATAAATGCAAAATACCCCTAGTAGCACGTGTTCTGCACGTGGTCTGGACATGTCTGCAATTTTGAAGAATATGGTGGGCCTCCCTGCAAATTTTCCCAAATCGCACGCATGTGGTCTTCAGGCTCGGTGAACATCCAGGCTCAGAGGAGGATTGGGGCAGCTTCGGCTAGTCTCGGAAGGTACGGACCTCCAGGCTAGGGCTCGGATGAGGCTCAGTGAGGCTCGAAGCTTTGGGGAGGTTCGGGATAGGTTCGGGGCACTCGAGTCTGTTGGTCTGGTGCTGAGGCTCGGAGAAGCTCTGGAGATGACACGTGGACCATCGAAGACCGTTAGATCGTGAGGATCCTACGATACCTGTAGGCTGCGTGAGATGGCGACGTGGCTTCTTCTGAGCCGTTGGATGAGCTCCGGGGGGAAAGCATCCTACGACGGCTGCTTCTTTCTCCTCGGCTGCAATGGGCGGCAGAACCAGGACTCCGGCGAAGGAACCCAAGCTCCGTCGCTCTTGCTGTACACAGTGGAGCTCCCCGGAGCTTCCTTCACGTTCGTCGATGAAGCTGGAAGCTTGGGCACGCTGCGGCAAGGTCTGGAAGAGGCCGTCGATGCCCAGCTGTCGGAAGCGGAGTTCGTCAAGAGAAGCTTCGGCAATGATTTCGACTATTGGTGATTGAGTACCTACAGGTGTTAATTTGATAGCCGAAGCTTTATGCGAGGGGGGGGGTGAAGTGCGTGAGGTGGTCGGCCATGAGGGGGATGAAGAAGGCAGTGGCCGATCAATCTTCTCCAGCGAGCCCGGAGGAGTTGGGTCGGATGTGATCTGGGGCTATGGAGGGTAGGGAGGATGGTCGGAGGTGAGTGCGTGGATGATGGAGATGAGGCGGAGCTGTAGGAGTGATCAATGGAGGACGATGGTACGTGGAGAAGCCTAATTAATTACGAGAAAAGAAGTAAAAAAATGCAAAGAAGATCAGAGAGCTTACCTGAGGTCGGGCGGAGCGGAGCTTAGGCTCGAACGTCGGGGTGGACGATCTGGTCATCTCTAGACCTCCTCAGCCACTGGAGGCAGCTAGGCGGGGCGGAGCCACCGCAGTCCTGGCCTACCATGGCCAGGGGTCAACACCGGAGGAGATCGCCGTCGTTGCGCTCCTTGCCGCCCCCTCGCTGTCACCGGGGGGCGGAGGCTTGCTGGACGACTCCCCGCATAAAGGTGGACGACGTGACATGCGGAGGACATGGTGTATTTAAGGAGGAGAGGTGGTTGTTCTGATGGCCGAGGCTCGGATTTGGGTGGAGGATGTGGAGCACGATGGGCGGTGTCGTGACGGACGTGGGTTCATACGAGGATAAGGGATGACCGGGCTACGTCGTGGGGTTGGTGGTGAGTGGAGATGGTGGCAGAGATGACGGGAAAAATAGGAAGGGGGAAGGTGGTCCGTGAGCTGGTGAATGTGCGAGAGAGAGAGGGTCCGAGGTAGACGACAATGCTTTGGCTGTTGGATCTTGAGATCCAACGGCCATCCAACGGCTGACAGACGAGCACTAACGAGCGGTTTGGATGAGATCTAAGGCGGCTGGATCGGAGGGTGATTGGGCGTGCCACGTGGTGTGCTAAGAGCGCAGCGCTGGCGGGCGGCCCAGATCACATCTGGAAGGTGATCGGGGGGTTGAGTTTGAAGTGGTTTGGGCGGTTGAGATGGAGAAGATTGGGCGGAGGAGGATGTGACGCGTGGCTAGATGAGGAAGAGGCGCTAGCAGACGGTGGCGATGGTATCTGGAGCTTGATCGGATGGCTAGGAATAGTTGCGGGAAGGTGTGATGGAGATCTAAGCTCCAGAAGATGATCAGACGGCGGGCAACAGAGGATGTGTGGCATGTAGAGGAACGGGTCGCGTGGCACAACCAGATGGCACCACGTGGCCCAATCAGTTTATTCGAAAATAGAAAGTGAATTATGAGGGAGTAGATGGCCGAATTTGGAAAAAAACTCAAAACATGAAAGTCGTAGATTTCTATGAGATCTACAAGTTTCATGTTGACCAAAAATGGAGATGAGGTCACTTAAGGGCAGAAAATATTTTTGAGGGTATTTTTAAGGTTAAAAACACCACGGATTTTAATTATGCCATTTTTTGTGTTTTTAATTTATTCAATGACTCTGATATTTATAAGACTTTGTCTGGTTTTTATTGACACAAATTTAAGCAAGGGGGTGAAATAGGCTAATTAAGATGATGAAATCGAGTTTCATCAAAAAGTCAGCCGACTGGGCTGATTAGTCGATCCGACTAGTCGAGTCGGGGGATAGCCGGTAGCCGACTAGACTAGACCTAGTCGGCCATTAGTCAGTCAACCTGACTAATC
The DNA here is from genome assembly GCA_037367405.1 of Ottelia alismoides. Taxonomy (NCBI): domain Eukaryota; kingdom Viridiplantae; phylum Streptophyta; class Magnoliopsida; order Alismatales; family Hydrocharitaceae; genus Ottelia; species Ottelia alismoides. The sequence goes on along the minus strand of JAZKJV010008792.1, from coordinate 270,003 downwards.
TGACCAACTAGTCAGCCTAGTCGGTGGACTACTCAGCCGACTTTTACATAGACTTTTTTATTTTTTTTATTTTTTTGCTTTTTTCTAAAGCAAACTTATTCTATTATGCTTAATGTTATATTTAAAGTCAATTACTTCATTTGTTTCATTATGATAATACAGAAAGTGGACAAATATTCTTTCAAAAAAAGTATACAAATCGATGCAAATATTAAGAATGTATGTATAAAAATGATTTATATATTTAAAATAATTAAAAAAATTCAAAAATCAACTAATGACCGACTAAATCTAATTAGTCGCCCAACTGACGATTAATCCTTAGTTAGTGACCCCACCGACTGAGTACCGACTACTGATTTCTACAACACTGGAAGGTACCCTTGAGCATGCGATGGTATGCTACCATGTATGATCTTGATCAAGGGCTTTCCCCTGATCGGGAGGGGTTCCTAGGCCATGGCTTAAGTGGTTGGGCCGATGATGCGAGTTGTGAAAATTCTCTCGGGCGACCTCAACTAGGACCAGTGGCTTGATGTACTTGTGTTGGCATCTGGTTTAACTCGTGTAAAGTCTTGAACTTGGTCATCTCTCGGATCCTACATTATAAGATCCGGCTCGTCAAGAGGAAACCAACGAAATTTATTTCCTATGAATCGGACTTCGTTTCGAATTGTTATGATTTTCAGAAGAAAGAGAAGCAAGGAGGCTTAAGATGTCATTAAACCTTAATGACTATCATTAAGACAGATTAATCGTGATTAAGAAAACTAATGATGGATCAAGGATCGCTAATCAACATCAGCAAACACTAATCGTAGATCAGCAGAAGTTAAGCATAAGTCATGAAAGTTAAATTACGATTAGCGGGAGTTAAATCGTGATTAGCGAAAGTTAATCACGATTAGCACTAATTAAGCGTCACTAGCGAATCCAGAATATTCCTGAAAGTTCTAACTTAAGCCTTAAGTTTCGGATAAGCTTTGACCAAAACCATGGGCCAAAATCATGGGCCGCTAACCGCGGTTAAGAGCTAAACCATGGTTTTCTAACCATGGTTAGCAGTTTTTTTGAGCCTATAAATAGCCTCCCTACACATTCATTCTCTACGATTTCCACTACCAACACCACCCCAAGGGTTAGGGTTGAGAGGTCGGGAGGAGGAGTTGGAGGCGGGGAAGGAGCGCTAGCGAAGCGCTGTCGGGAGAGCAGGAAGAGGAAGGTACGATCCTCTTCTAGTTGGCTTCGTTTCGATTCATGTTCTTTTCCAGTTTTATTTTTGTTTCATCTTTATTTCCGATTCATTTTCTATTGTGATTCGAGCAGAAAGCTGTGTAACACCCTACTTAGGTGCATACAAGTATGCACGTCAGTGAACCCTGTGATTCATCATACTTTCACTCACCTAAGACGCGTGGTGTCTACCGATTCTCCATTACTTATTGTTCTATTCTTTCTTTTCCGCTTTTATATTTATTTTGATGGATAAATCTGTGTAATACCCTACTTAGATGCGTGCGGCTATGCACGCTAGTGAACCATGTGATTCGTCACACATTCACTCACCTAAGACGTATGGTGTCTACCGATTCTCCATCGCTTGCAGTTTGATTATATTCTTTCAGTTTCGTTGTTGTTTTCCTCTCGATTGATTTTATAGAGGAAACTCTTTTCATTTTTATTTTGAAATATATCCCGATATAAGGGGAAACTCTGCCGAATATTTCCTAGAAATATGTCGTGATATAAAGGAAAAGGCTGCCAAAATTTTTATAGAAATATATCCCAATATAAAGAGAAACTCTATTGAAATTTTCCTGGAAATATCACCCCGTATAAGGGGAAGCTCTGCCGAAATTTTGAGAGAAAACAATTTCTTCGTGTTCTTCATGTGTTCTTCACGTTCTTCATGTTCTTCATGTGTTCTTCACGTTCTTGGCACGTTTTAATATTTTTGATACGAAAATGAAATTCGATTGTTTCAGGAGCCTTAAATCATCCTTTCTGAAATGAAACATTATAAAGCATTGCATACGCGAGAGAGAGTTCGATTAGGTAATGAAATCCTTTCTTTTGCTATTGGGGATTTCGCTTTCTATTGGGTTTTCATACGAGATTATTGAAATTCCCGATTTTATGTTCTTCTCAATATTTATGGTTATGCAAATTGAAGGCCTAACGGAAGAATTTCATCATGGGAATTGATGTGTATTAAGTTGGATCCTGAAGAGGATCGTGTATTAAGTTAAGGATGACTGGGAGTAGAACTACAGGTCGGGCAAGCAACCTGTATGTTTGTCGGAAGGAACCCGTATTAGCGTGGCCCTACCTAGGTGGTACACGGTTGTCCTGTTATGATAAGTGCGCACGAAATAAATAAATTGCAACGCGTGGTATTGGATGCCAGTATCTTCAGGATTGAAAAACGGAAGATGTAGTTGTGCCATGTGGAGGCACGGGTGGTTGGATAGCGGCTGGGTCATGATAACATGTATTTAAAGTCGCTAGGTTATATGATTAAATGTTAGCCTGAGGTTTTAAGCAACGGAATCCTCGAGGACGGTGTGCTCCTTTGTTTTCCAGGCTGAGGACTTGAGACCCTGATTAATAAAAGAAAAGGAAATTGTCAGGGTAGTATTGGAGGATTGGTTGAGGCGACGTGCGGTGGCATAAGCTTACGAAATCAATGCTATCTCCAATCCCAAAGTGTCCATAGCTTCGGAGTCCATATAATGGTGAGGTAATTCCCTGGACTAATCCCTGACATGGGATAGAAAGGAATAGGATTTAAATTAATAAGAAGGAATAAACTTTTTATGATAACAAGTTTTTGAAAAAATACACAATTTATTTGCTTTTCTCTTCTTCGTTACTTAGCACTCGTTATCGTTGAGCCATAGCAAGGACTTTAATAATCCAGCCAACTAACATAATCATCTAGCTAGCCACATTATCTTTATTCTGTAAGGTAGTTAGTAATTTTTTTGTGTTTTTCCTTCCAACTAATATACATGTAAATGATTATAGTGGGATAATGTATCATGTGAACTTTATTTTGTGATTGGAAAAGTGTTGAAATACTCCCTTCTGAGTATTTTTAATTGCAGTATGTTTCTAAATGTTAGTTGTGATTGATGAATAAATTATTACTGAGTAAACAGATCCAGATATGGGAGGATCCGACGGCCCGGAATTGGGATCGTGACAACTCACTCGCTCTCGTTCTTCATTCATGCAAGCTCTGGTGGCTTTCCCCTGCACCTGGAGGTCCAGGAAGCTGTGACGCTGTCAGGGGAAGGCTGAAAGCCACCACAAGCGGTGTTAGAAATGGTGATGCCAAAAAAGAAGTTTTTTCTTCAAATACGTTAAAAGTCCCTAGGGAGGGTCTGAAGCTTCTCAGATGGGCACGAAACACGAGATTGATGGGAATATCTACTACTGCACCAAATCTTCATTTAATGTGATCATCTTTACTCTCGGGTCCTGTTTGATAACAGGGTTGGGTTGGGTTGGGTTGGTTTGGAGTAACCTCGTGTGAATAGTAGTTGTTTGGATGGTTATGAGGGTTGGAGCGATAAATGTGATGTGACATTGATTATGTGTTATATTAATTTTTGTGATTATAATATATTTTTATGTTAATTTTTTTATTAAAATATGGTTAAAAAATATTATAATAAATAAATTGTGTTGTACATACAACTAATTCCAACCTAAAAATGCAAGGATGGCACAAGGGGTATGCCCCTGGGGTAATCTGGCAACCAAACAAGCCCTAGGTGAGTGGAAACGTCCTTGAGGGCTTCGACTGGACATGGGTTGGAGTGTGGTGGGCCTGGATCTGGCGGTGGTTCCTCTGCAGCCTTCATGGGTTCAGATCTGGTGGTGGATCCAGAATATAACTCGGATGCTTTCGAGTTGTGAGTGGTGGATCTGATTATGGGATCAGGAGAGGCATCCTGGCGGGAGGGGGTATAGACCTGTTGGGGAGAAAGTGTGTTTCTTTTCAGGCAGGGTAAGGAAACCCGATAGCATGCATCAGTATGGATCCTCCTGTGGCAAGGGCATGGTCTCGTCGATCGGGTACTCCTAAGCTATGGCGAAGGAGAGAAAAAGGCCCCTCAATAATTAGTGGGACTCCCGTCGAGCTCATGTGGCATGACGATAGTGCGGAAGGCTCAACGAGGTGGCTCGATCGAGTTGGGGTGTTGCGGTGTGAGGGAGAGAAGGTGGAATAAACACTTGGAGAATACATGAGGATGGAGAAGGCAGGTGGGTTATGGGCAGCAAAGTTTCTGCAGTGTGGTCGAATGACAGGGGAGGATCTTGATAGGGGAGGTTATGGGGTGCCGCATTCATGGGAGATTGGGATCTCATCTGAAGGTAGGCAAGGCTCAGTTGTGGGGCCAGATCTGGAGGTGGGGTAGGTTTTGATGGATGACGGGATGGGGGACGTGGAGGTTGGTGGTGCGGTTGGCATTAGCGGAGGGGGGTGGGGGGACTGGCGTGTTGTGCAGGGGCTAGTTTGGGGACGCCAGGGAGGGCCTTGAGGTGGAGGTGTTGGAGTGTGTGGGGATGGTGCCTCCAACTAGATATGGGGTTGTATTTGGTTCCAAATGAACCTTATTACATAGAACGTGAGAGGCCTAGGGTGGTATAAAAAGAGAAGTGTTGTGTGAGATTTGCTGATGGAGCGTGGGACGGGTGTTATCGTTTTTCAAGAAACTAAAATATCTATAGACTTCGAAGCTATTTGGAAGGATATTGGTGGTAGCAGGTTGATGGAGTTTAAAGCGACGGACTCAGATGGGGCTGCTGAAGGCCTATTCATGGGGCGGAATGGAGATAAATTCTCTCTGGAGGAGGAGGAATTTATGGGCACTCACTCGATTGTGGTCCTACTGAGGCGAATGGTGGATGGGCTCAAGGTTCATGTTACCAAAGTATATGGGTCGATCAGTGACGGAGCTTTGCATAGTTAGTGGATGACTTGCATTTGACTCAGGCAAGACACCTTTCAATCATGTGGATTATAGCAAGAGACATTAATGTGACTCATCAACTGGAAGATTGCCTTGGAAACCATAGTGGGTGTGATGTGGGGTCGGTAGAGCTGTCAGACGTGGTTGGTGACTTGAGGTTGCAAATAGTGGATGCCTCGAGCTACATTTACACTTGGAGGAACTCATGATATATATCTCATATTTATCGATTTTTATTGTCCTCAACGATGTTGGATGCTTTCCTGCTAGCAAGGGATAGGCCCTGCCTAGAGAGCACTCGGATCACACGCCTCAACTTTGGTTCTCATAGGATGAGTTTCGACATAGATTATGGTCCTACTACGACGAAAGGTGGATGGGCTCAAGGTTCATGTTACCAAAGTATATGGATCGCTCAGTGGCAGGAGCTTTGTGTAGTTAGTGGATGACTTGCATTTGACTTAGGCAAGACATCTTTCAATCATGTGGATTATAGCAAGAGACCTTAATGTGACTCATCAACTAGAAGATCGCCTCAAAAACCATAGTGGGTGCGACATAGGGTCGGCAGAGCTATCAGATGTGGTTGGTGACTTGAGGTTGCAAATAGTGGATGCCTCGAGCTACATCTACACTTGGAGGAACTCAAGATATAGATCTCGTATTGATCGATTTTTATTGTCCTCAGTGATGTTGGATGCTTTCTCACTAGCAAGGGATAGGCCATGCCTAGAGAGCACTCGGATCACACGCCTCAACTTTGGTTCTCATGGGATGAGGTTCGGCGTAGATCCTTTTTTCGGTTTAAGAAGGTGTGTCTCCTAGAAGGAAGATTTACAGAAACAGTTACGGCTTTCTGGGAGGATTGCATGCCTTCTGGGTCTGCAGTTGGTCAACTAGTTGTCAAGTTGGTAGAGTTGAGGAGACATCTGATGGAGTTTAATAAGAAGATTCGGGCGCAACACTGATCCAGAAGAGGGAAGGCCCAAGAGGAAGTTAGCATTCTAGACATGCTAAAGGATGAGAGGGTGCTGACGACAGAAGAGTTGGCAAAGAGGAGTTCACATCCTGATGAGATTCACATCTTAGGCGTAAGCGACTGATGACAAGGGATAGATGCATGAGGCTGCTAGGGGTTATTTCGGATAGGTGCCTTCTTTGCAACGCGGCGATCGAATTGATAGAGCACTTATTTTTTTCGTTCCCCATGGTATCTCAGGTGTGGATGGAGTTGGGACCGGCTTGGTGCAACAACGGTGACTTCCAATCTTTTTGGGAATCGGCACATGCGAACATTCATAGACCGCGGGGGGAGCGGGTCATCCCCATGGCCATTCTTTGGGCGGTTTGGAGGGGAAGAAATGACCTCCTTTTTTCGGGTCAACGTTTTTACAAAGAAAATGTGTGTGTGCTTGTTAATCGGTTACTTCTCGATTGGAATCTGTAACGGGTGGGTTGTGGTGTTGTTTGACCCGTTTGTTCCTGCTATTTTTTTCTTTGGTTTCTAATATATTTTGGGAGGACACCACTGAGTGTTTCCCCCTCCCTTTTAGACTTCAAAAAAAAGATGGAGAATTTGTGTGGCGGTAGAGATCCAGGAAGTGGTAGCTGAAGGAGGAGGATGCTAATACATGGTTCTTCCATGCCATGGTAAGCGGACAGAGGCGCGAGAAATTCATTCATTCCATTTCATTTGGGGGAGATGTTGTACATGGGAAGCAAGTAGTTGGTGAGGTGCTTCGGTCGCACTTCAGGCTTTTAATAGGTGACGTATCCATTTTGGTTGGAGATGGTGGGGGAGAGGGGTGTTGAGGATCATCGAAAGTCAAACGAGTTCTTTGATTCACAAGTTTATAGAAGAGGGAACCAAGAAGTTTTTGTTCAGCTTAATGCAGATAGTGCACAGGGGCCGGATGGCTTCTCCGTATTGTTTTGTCTACACAAACGACATTTGTATCGGGGAGTCTTATGGTAGATGGTCTTGTGATGGCATCAGAAGTGGTGGCAGACAGGAGGAGAAGCAAGACGAAGGGGTTGCTTTGGAAGGTAGATTTTCTCAAAGGCTTATGACCGCGTGGGATGGCATTTCCTCTTGACCTCGTTGGAGAACAGGGGATTTCATGATGTGTGGATCTAATGGATTAAACGGTGTGTTACGACTGCCCCTTACGTTATGCTTACTAATGGAAGACCAGAGTGAGGCTTCTTCTAGCCTCAGATGGAGGTTAGACACGAGTGCCCACTTGCCCATCTATTGTTTGTCATAGTTGCAGATGCACTTGCTATCATGATGTGAGTGGTGATGGATGCGGGTTGGTGCGTTGGGTATAGCAAAGAGGATATCTCTACCCCACTGCTGCAATATGCTGATGACACTGTGTTGTTCTTGGAAGCTGACAAGGAACAGATTCATTGGGCGTTACTTATTATGAACATCTTTGGAGACGTCTCTGGACTGCAACTTAATAGGGAGAAATCGGTGGTGGTACCTTTCGTCTTCTTGGACCAAGAGGTGAGAGAGATCGGTGAGATCCTGAGATGTCTGGTGGGTATCTTACTGATTACTTACTTGGGGTTATCCTTGGTGATTGAGAAGTATAAATCAGGGGGCTGGAAGCCTATTTTGGACAAATTGGAGGGGAAGTTGGCCGGCTGGAAGGTGATGGTGCTCTCAAGGTGGAAAAAATTGATTCTGTTGAAGCACATTCTTTCTGCGGTCTTGATCTTCTTCTACTCCACGAGATTGTTGCCAGCTGGGGTCTGTGCGAAGATGGAGGCTTTGATGAGGAGATTATTCGGTTCTGATGGTCGTCAAGAAAAGAAGGTATTCCACATGGTTGAATGGGGCATGATCACGAGGACTAAGAAGAAGGGAGGCTTTGGCAGTGCTGAGGGTGGAAGAAATGAATAAGGCATTTATGGTAAAATGGATGATGCATCTTTGGGGGAATTTCTAGAACCTTGTCTGTCTCATTTTGAGAAGAATTTACGGGTTTTTTAGATCCTTGGAACCATACGGGGTCGCGCTCCTTCCTCTCTCTGGAAAGGTGTGGCCATGATCCTTCCAAAACTAGCGGGCAAGATGCAACCCATCCTTGGTAATGGAGAAAAATTCAGATACTGGTAGGATGATTGGACAGGAGATGGTATTCTGAGAGAGTGCTTCCCACAATTCTTTGCTTTAGCTCATGACAAAGATGGTTCGGTTCGGTAGATGTGGTAGCAAGGAACGTGTAATTTATCCTTCACTACGAGGTTGTCATATAAGAGACAGAAGGAACTTTCTGCATAGTGAGTTGGCATCAGAAGACGGGTTGAATGCTAGCAAGGACCATTTTGTATGGGGGATGAGAGGCTCACGGTGAAGAAGGCGTATCGCTTCTTTGTGGAGGATGGGGAGGTGGTTCAAGAAGAAGCGAGAATTGACGATGGTATCATTTGGAGAAGTCGAATACCGAACAAAGTAAATGTATTTCTTTGGTTGGTTAGACTTGGGAGAGTCCTGACCAAGTATCGTTGGGGTTAAATGTTACATATCGAGGACCGAAGCTGTGACAAATACGGGTTGGTGGTGGAAGATCTTGATCATCTATTCTTCTCGTATCTTCACTCTACGTAGGTGTGGGAAAGAGCATCATTTTCTGGAGACGCATTCAGTCGGTATGTAGTAATGGATATGAGGACGACTCATACATGTTTGTGATCTTGTGGGCAAATTGGTGTGGTAGGAATGATGCTATCTTTCATTGCTAACTGCTCTGAGAATGTAATTGAGCATTGTAGGATGCTATGCATGTCATGGAGCAGATAAATTGATGTAATTTTACTTTTTCTTTTTTTTTTGTAAAATTTTATATGGTGGGTCCAATCTTGGGATACCACCCTTCCTCTTATAAAAAAAGTCATGGATGCCCTATGAAATTGGTGGGCCCATAAAATCAAAGCAATAATGAGGCCAAAAGAAATGTATGCCCTATCACGTAGAGAAGAACTTCAGCTAGTGCATCTTAATAATTAGTCAATTCATTGCATTTAAAGAATTAAAAGTACATAAAAGTAGACAAAAACATGTACATTTACAATTGCTTACAATATCCACTAGCACTAGGGTTGGGCATGGGCCGGGCTGGGCCGGGCCCTGAAGGGCCCAGGCCCAAGCCCATCTTAATAGTTCGGGCTTTGGGCCGGGCCTAGGCCCGCAATTTTTGTAAATCTTCGGCCCAAGCCCAGGCCCGGCCCAACTTCTTCAGGCCGGGCTTGGGCCGGGCCGGCCCATCAGCACACACACACACCCAACAGACTTTCTTCTTCTTAATTATAGTACCTACTGCGCACTGCAATTAAAAATAATATAATTGGGTTTTGGTATTCGGTGCTTTCAATAATTTTTTTTGTTTGCAAAGATGACCTGTTTGGTTCGAAGCCATAAAAAAACTTGACTTCAAGTGTCAATGGGATAATAAAATCTTTTGCATGCACATAAGACACGTGTTTGGTCTTTAGAGGTGATGGATAGCTTCTTAAAATTGAAAAGTCTTGCTTAAAGATTTTGTTAGTATATGGTGGAAGCATTTGCTTAAAGATGTATATTGTGATGTTGATTTGCTTTTAACAGACACCACATTAGACAGTCCTTGTAAATCTTGTAATGGCTACTACAATGCCTATCATGGTGCCTATTATGTGATGTCTGTTTGGTTTTAATCTTCACTGAACTGGACAAATTTGATAACATATACGTTAGACATATATTGTTGAATTGTTGGTCTATCGTAGGAATTCTCTTCATATTAGAAACTCAGCACATAAGTTATCTGCCAAACCTCTTTAAGTTTAAAATAGATGAAAGCTCTTGACATGTGTATAAATTGAAAAAATATAATAGATATTTAATAGAGGAAAGCTAACCTCCTTACTTAGACATCCATGAGCCTCATAGCAACTTGATGAACGCGAAATTCGCCTCTTTAATAAATATAAATAATGTTGTAGTATAGGAGGCGAATTCGGTTCAGCAAAAACCACAATCTTTGAATGTTGTGGACTATTTTTACTTGGCAAGTTTACCAAGGTCGAACACAGGGACACAGCTGCTTAATTATGGCTTTTGAATTTTGATTCGTGAAGTTTAATGTGATTTAATCTCAAATTCAGGTCCATATGCATTTTATGATGCACTATAATATTTACAAGGCGATGCCATGATGCATGCATTTTTATTGGTTTTTATGCAAATTAAAGTGATGCATGGGCAAATAATGCAATGGAATATGCAGGATGAATCAAATGCTACAATTATACCCTAAAATCTGAGCAACACAATATAGAATGAAGTTAGAGCCATTTTGAACACATCATTAAAAATCGGTCATGAAATCAAGCAAAACAAGTAGAGCTAGGTCCCATTTTTAACATAAAAATTCACTTAATTTAAAATAGTGTCAAATGAGACAAATAAGTATACTAGATTGTAGAGGACAAAACAAGGATCAAAACGACACTAAAATCATGCAATTTGGACCTACGATACTCAAGTTATGCTAAAAACAGTGCAAGGGCATAAATGTAATAAAAATGCAAGAAAAATAAAGGATAAATATTGCATTTAGGTCCCTGGAGGGACCTAAATGCAAATACCAAAAACCGCCTGGACCCAGATGTAAATTTTCCAATGCGCGCAGGGGCATATTTGTAAATCTTCAAAATCTAGAGGGCCTCCCTGAAATTTACCCAGGCACGCACGTGAGGCACGTGCCTGGGGACCAAACTGCTAATAGAGATTATTCCGGGGTCTTCTCTGCAATTCACCCAGGCCTCACGTGCGGTGCACGTGAGGGCCCAGGCTCGAAAGGCGGCTCGGGAGGCGGCTTGGGCTCGGGGCCACGTGGCGTGGTCTGGAGGTATGGCTCTAGGTCCGGTTGTCCCGAGCCTGCAGGTCTGGAGAGGAGGCTCGGGACACCACGTGTCTTCATCCTCGCCGTCCGATCGAAACGATCGGACGGTAACTGCTTTATCTTCTTCCGCCGTGGACGACCGGAGGAGGCGGGGCTCCGGCGTGTTGGGTGGAGCTCCACCGCCCGCCATAGGCTCGCCTGAAGGTCGGTGTAGGTTGCTGAGCTCGCGGCGAAGCCCGTGGGAGCCAGGCGAAGCTCCGTCGACGTTCAGGATGGCGAGGCGGAGGTGCTCGTGACGCGGCGGAGCTGGTGATCGGCGATGTGGCGAGAGCTCCGACCATTGATCTTCGATGCACCTGTAGATGTTAGATAGCCGAGGCGTGATATGTGCGGTGTTTGTGAAGTGAGTGGACGGCCGTGGGGGCGTCGAGAGGTGGTGGCCGTAGCCTCTTCTCCGGCGAAGGAGGGGAAGAGGGGAGTCGAAGCGGGAGGGGCTCTGGAGAAGGGAGAAATGGGCGGCGAAGATGATGGTGGTTGGGTGAATGTCGGAAGATGGTCAGGTGAGGTTGAGAGATTGTGTAGGTGATGGAAAAAATACGAGAAATAACAGGAAAAGTCACCTCGTCGGAGCGAGGTGCTGGTGGAGGAAGCGACCTAGGATTGAGCTCCTTGGGGGCTCAGGGTCTTCGCCAGCGTGCGCGGCCGGTGCACGAAGCTCGATGGTGGCCGGAGGCACACCGAAACACGGCGGAGTTGGCCGTGGGTCGACACCAGGAGAGACCCATCTTCGCCTCGACATTCCGCCCCTCCGCTGTCACCGGAGGGGCGGAGGAGGCTAAGGTCAAACCCAAAGACGGTGGACAAGTGACTCCGGTGACGGGGTAGGGTTTAAATAGGCGGAGGGGGTTGAACGTTACAGTGGAGCGGAGTGATTTTGATTGAGGTGTTAATGGAGAGGGGGGTAACGGCGAGGGAAGTGGATGGTGGCGCGAGGAAGGCGGAAGTACGGGCTGCGAGATGGAGGTGTTACGAGTGGAGGTGGGTGGTTGGTACGGTGGCTAAAAATGGAAAGGGGCGGCGAGTCGGAGAAGCGTTACGCCTGGAGTCGGGGTGGCTTCGGAGGTAGGAGATGATGGAGAGCCGTTGGATCTTGCGATCCAACGGTTGGGATTGAGGCGCGAACGGAGGGAGGAGATTAGGTCCTAGGGTTAGATCCAGCGGTGTGGGTTTAAAAGGGGGACGTGGCATGCTGGGGATCATTGGATGAAGAGGGATCGGAGGGTTGTGGGCGAGGCGCGAGATGACGGTCGTGATCAGATCAGGGAGATTGATCCAAGGGCTGGGAATGAAGCGGAGTTGGACGGCAGGGATGGAGGCGATCCGACGGTCCAGAAAGGGGCCGGGTGGCGGGAACGAGAGCGGGCCACGTGGGCGGCCCAGAGGGCGCCACGTGGCCCAATCAGATTAATTTAAAAATAAAAACAAAGAAAAATATAAAAGAAATAGTTAGAGGCCGAATTTGGAAAAAGTCAAAACATGAAAGTTGTTCGTCTCGACGAGATCTACAACTTTCATGTTGGGTAAAAAGCCAAAAGAGGTCATATGTACAAAAGCTATTTTTGGGGGTATTTTTAAAGGGATAAAAACACCGATTTTGTGGTTTTAAGTTGTTTTTGTATTTTTTTAGTGGTTTTAAAGGTCAGTGAATTATAGACAAAGTGTCTACCTAATTTTTAGGAAGTTTTGAGTTATAAAATAATTACAGAAAAATAAGGACAATTAAAAACAAATAATTAAGGGTTAAATATAGACAATATAGTACATGATAAAAATAGAGAATTAGAGGATAATTTTATTGGCTTGTTTAAGCAGGGATTTTAATATGTGACTTTTAGCATGATGAATACGAGATTCATCATACCCCTATACTTAAACCATGCTCGTCCTCGAGCATCTAAAGAATGAAGGAGTTGGATTAATTCCTGACAGTGCGTGTGAAAAATTCAAGGCTTGATCTTTCGAAGACCCTTGACCTGAGTGATCCTAAAATTCTGGATTTATCCAAGCCTTAGTCAGAAGGAATCCAACTTCTATGGTTATCAGACTCTCATTTTTTACATAATATAAGGATATGACATTTAGTGTACTGCATTTCATGAGAGCCGAGTCGAAGCATCACCCAAAGTTCCAGTCCCAAAGACTCTCATCTAGACCTAATCCTCAATGCTAGGGAAGAAGTCTACTCTTGCTTCAGTCAACCATCTCTTTAGTTTGTCAGACTTTAAAATGTAGATGGACGGCCAGATGATGGGATTGTGTCTAATTTTCTCACCCTCACATTGGAACAAGGGGCCTCTCGAGTGCCTTTTACTCAACACTTGTGAATTATTATCTTGTTGATCAATGTGTCCGTCAAGAGAGTTGGAGTCGTCTGCACTTGTTTTTCTGGGAGTACACCGGGGTGTGTCTTTTCTGAGTATCTAAGATACCTTCGACACCCAGACTTGTATCGCTTACGATGCAGGGCCCTTTTTGTGGTGTCAGCCCGACTCCTTGGTCCTAATTAGCGCTTGGTCCAAGTGGACACTTTGAAAATGGTTGGGAGCGCTCGCCATTGGTGGAAGCTCATTTGGAATTGACTTTGATTTTAGAGCTTTTCTTTGACATTTCATTTCTTTTGTTGGCTAGCTCCACTGCTTTTACCAAGAGATTGGCGCACACTGATCAACAAGTTTCTTTAAGTTTCATCACACCCTGGCACTTTTAGGTAAATATCAAGAGATAGCATATGAATCTTGTTCACATACTGGCTAGGGTTTTTGCTGACACTCAGGTTTTCTGAAGCCTTCATTAACTTTATCCCATCCTCGAATATCATAAGATCGGGTCTAATTTTAAATCTCTGATCCTAGTTTCTCAAGTGATATCTCATCTCAGCTCATCAATCATGCAGTTGTGGAAGTGACTGTGCTGATCATATTTTCTTGAAAGTAGAGATAAAGAGTGCAATATAGCACTCAAATCTTTCAAACCAGAGGAGTGTGGATATTTAAGTCAGGAAAACCCTAATGACTAAGGCATGTTAACTCAGACTCTCAAGATCCCAGAGATCCAGTGTCCTCAAAAATCCTCAAGCCTTGCGTGAGTGTGATTGTGTCAGGAATACACCAACTCCACGGGTTAGTGAATTTTTGTGTGATTTTTATCTTTTGCAAATTTTTATGGGTTTTAATTTTTTTTTATTCCTCGGAGAGACAATGACTGGCCCAGGCTCAAATAAAAGTATACACTTTCAGCCAGTATGGGTGTAAGTACGGGCCGAGGCCCGTGTTACTTGAGGACGGGGCCGTATGCAATGTCCTCTAAACCACCCACTCTGCTAAGGAAGACCGAGGTTCCCTCACTGAAAATGCCTACTAAACCTAGTAGTCAGAGTCAACCTCCAAAATTTTTTTTATACAGGAATAATTACAAAAATTAATCCCTCAATTTTTAATTTTTACAGGTTTTTACTTAGTTCACTAGTTTACCAAAACCCAGCCCGAAAAATAAAATTTTAAAAAGTTTTAAAAACACGAGCTAAGGCTAAAGTAATATACAATAATATACGGTATACCCCCCTATACTTAAAATTTGCTATGTCCTCATAGCACAAGTGCCATGAAGCCAAGGCTCGGTTCAAGTACAGGGAGATATAGCGGAACTGAGGAGGAGAGTCCCCCTATACTTAGGCCAAAATTGGCATAAGTACAAGAAGACAGGACGAGGGATGGAAGAGCAGGCAGGTCCCCCCTATACTTAGGCTACAAATAGCCTAAGTAAGGTCTGCGTTTAGGGGGGGAGGGGGGGTTCTATGATACAAGGGAGAGGGGGAGGGGGTTCGTGAAGAGTAGATATACAGAGAGAGAGAGAGAGAGAGTAAGAGAGAGATATTCAGGGGGCGGGTTAGGGTGAATGTGTGCGGTGTAAGTGTGTGTGTGAGGGGGGGGGGGGGGGGTTTGTACAATAATGCAATACTGGAAATAAATATGCAGATGCAAATATTTTTTTTTTACAATATGCAATGCAAGTTGACTGCTAAAAGTCCTAGAATTTCTTCACGGTTTCCCTTGTGGCCTCTTCAGCGGAAGCTCCCGACTTCGCGCCTCCATGATGATCAGGCGTCCCCGATTTTTCATGGGCCCTGCCACAAAAGATAAACGTTAGAAAACCAGAGAAATTAAATCCGCAAAATAATATGCAACTAGATGATGTATGTAATGAGGACCTATAAATAATTGAATTAATTAAAAAAATCAAAATTCAAAAATTAAGCAAAGCCGTATCCCCGGCAACGGCGCCATTTGATGAACGCGAAATTCGCCTCTTTAATAAATATAAATAATGCTGTAGTATATGAGGCGAATTCGGTTCAGCAAAAACCACAATCTTTGAATGTTGTGGACTATTTTTACTTGGCAAGTTTACCAAGGTCGAACACAGGGACACAACTGCTTAATTATGGCTTTTGAATTTTGATTCGTGAAGTTTAATGTGATTTAATCTCAAATTCAGGTCCATATGCATTTTATGATGCACTATAATATTTACAAGGCAATGCCATGATGCATGCATTTTTATTGGTTTTTATGCAAATTAAAGTGATGCATGGGCAAATAATGCAATGGAATATGCAGGATGAATCAAATGCTACAATTATACCCTAAAATCTGAGCAACACAATATAGAATGAAGTTAGAGCCATTTTGAACACATCATTAAAAATCGGTCATGAAATCAAGCAAAACAAGTAGAGCTAGGTCCCATTTTTAACATAAAAATTCACTTAATTTAAAACAGTGTCAAATGAGACAAATAAGTATGCTAGATTGTAGAGGACAAAACAAGGATCAAAACGACACTAAAATCATGCAATTTGGACCTACGATACTCAAGTTATGCTAAAAACAGTGCAAGGGCATAAATGTAATAAAAATGCAAGAAAAATAAAGGATAAATATTGCATTTAGGTCCCTGGAGGGACCTAAATGCAAATACCAAAAACTGCCTGGACCCAGATGTAAATTTTCCAATGCGCGCAGGGGCATATTTGTAAATCTTCAAAATCTGGAGGGCCTCCCTGAAATTTACCCAGGCACGCACGTGAGGCACGTGCCTGGGGACCAAACTGCTAATAGAGATTATTCCGGGGTCTTCTCTGCAATTCACCCAGGCCTCACGTGCGGTGCACGTGAGGGCCCAGGCTCGAAAGGCGGCTCGGGAGGCGGCTTGGGCTCGGGGCCACGTGGCGTGGTCTGGAGGTATGGCTCTAGGTCCGGTTGTCCCGAGCCTGCAGGTCTGGAGAGGAGGCTCGGGACGCCACGTGTCTTCATCCTGGCCGTCCGATCGAAACGATCGGATGGTAACTGCTTTATCTTCTTCCGCCGTGGACGACCGGAGGAGGCGGGGCTCCGGCGTGTTGGGTGGAGCTCCACCGCCTGCCATAGGCTCGCCTGAAGGTCGGTGTAGGTTGCTGAGCTCGCAGCGAAGCCCGTGGGAGCCAGGCGAAGCTCCGTCGACGTTCAGGATGGCGAGGCGGAGGTGCTCGTGACGCGGCGGAGCTGGTGATCGGCGATGTGGCGAGAGCTCCGACCATTGATCTTCGATGCACCTGTAGATGTTAGATAGCCGAGGCGTGATATGTGCGGTGTTTGTGAAGTGAGTGGACGGCCGTGGGGGCGTCGAGAGGTGGTGGCCGTAGCCTCTTTTCCGGCGAAGGAGGGGAAGAGGGGAGTCGAAGCGGGAGGGGCTCTGGAGAAGGGAGAAATGGGCGGCGAAGATGATGGTGGTTGGGTGAATGTCGGAAGATGGTCAGGTGAGGTTGAGAGATTGTGTAGGTGATGGAAAAAATACGAGAAATAACAGGAAAAGTCACCTCGCCGGAGCGAGGTGCTGGTGGAGGAAGCGACCTAGGATTGAGCTCCTTGGGGGCTCAGGGTCTTCGCCAGCGTGCGCGGCCGGTGCACGAAGCTCGATGGTGGCCGGAGGCACACCGAAACACGGTGGAGTTGGCCGTGGGTCGACACCAGGAGAGACCCATCTTCGCCTCGACATTCCGCCCCTCCGCTGTCACCGGAGGGGCGGAGGAGGCTAAGGTCAAACCCAAAGACGGTGGACAAGTGACTCCGGTGACGGGGTAGGGTTTAAATAGGCGGAGGGCGTTGAACGTTACAGTGGAGCGGAGTGATTTTGATTGAGGTGTTAATGGAGAGGGGGGTAACGGCGAGGGAAGTGGATGGTGGCGCGAGGAAGGCGGAAGTACGGGCTGCGAGAGGGAGGCGTTACGAGTGGAGGTGGGTGGTTGGTACGGTGGCTAAAAATGGAAAGGGGCGGCGAGTCGGAGAAGCGTTACGCCTGGAGTCGGGGTGGCTTCGGAGGTAGGAGATGATGGAGAGCCGTTGGATCTTGCGATCCAACGGCTGGGATTGAGGCGCGAACGGAGGGAGGAGATTAGATCCTAGGGTTAGATCCAGCGGTGTGGGTTTAAAAGGGGGACGTGGCATGCTGGGGATCATTGGATGAAGAGGGATCGGAGGGTTGTGGGCGAGGCGCGAGATGACGGTCGTGATCAGATCAGGGAGATTGATCCAAGGGCTGGGAATGAAGCGGAGTTGGACGGCGGGGATGGAGGCGATCCGACGGTCCAGAAAGGGGCCGGGTGGCGGGAACGAGAGCGGGCCACGTGGGCGGCCCAGAGGGCGCCACGTGGCCCAATCAGATTAATTTAAAAATAAAAATAAAGAAAAATATAAAAGAAATAGTTAGAGGCCGAATTTGGAAAAAGTCAAAACATGAAAGTTGTTTGTCTCGACGAGATCTACAACTTTCATGTTGGGTAAAAAGCCAAAAGAGGTCATCTGTACAAAAGCTATTTTTGGGGGTATTTTTAAAGGGATAAAAACACCGATTTTGTGGTTTTAAGTTGTTTTTGTATTTTTTTAGTGGTTTTAAAGGTCAGTGAATTATAGACAAAGTGTCTACCTAATTTTTAGGAAGTTTTGAGTTATAAAATAATTACAGAAAAATAAGGACAATTAAAAACAAATAATTAAGGGTTAAATATAGACAATATAGTACATGATAAAAATAGAGAATTAGAGGATAATTTTATTGGCTTGTTTAAGCAGGGATTTTAATATGTGACTTTTAGCACGATGAATACGAGATTCATCACAACTGCAATGCTATAAATTGAAGCTGAATCAGAACCAATTCCAAGGTTTGAAAATAAAACTTCTACACCAGCGGCAGCCTGCTCAAGAATTTGAGGTGTGTAGTACAGAACACCATTTACACAAGCAAACTGCAAAGGATCAACATATATTACTATCAAAATAGGTGCTCTGCAATTACTCTCAAAAGAGGTGCTCTGCAACTTAATAAGATATGGCACATCCAACCAAAATTCAACAGCTAAGAGAAAAAAATTATTACCTTTATTGTAATGCAACCTCTTCCTATGTCCTGAATTCATTAGTACACAGAGAAAGAATGCATGCTTTCCTGGATTCTTTAGGGAATGCAAGTTCGGTTCCTATCTCTCAAATTCGGCCTCCATTCCCTGCAAAATCTCACACACAAGCACACACATGCACATGTATATGTTTAAGATAACTAACATCTTAAAACAACAAAACATATAATAAAAAGGACACCAATGTTATATAGAATGTCGGCCAAAGGCTACAAAAATATAACATGATTCAACTTTCAAAGTACACACAACTTTCAAAGGACACCATCGTTCGTGGATGCATTATCAACTGTTATTGTGCACAAGTTATGAATGTTCCATTCACTCAGACGATTGACAATCATATCAGCAATGTTCTCGCCTGTGTGACGTGAAGGAAGGACACAAAAGCAAATGATCTTTTTGTTCAACTTCCACATATTATCAATGAAATGCGCCGTGATAGATATGTACCCCAAATTTTGATTTGACGTCCACATGTCTGTTGTGATGGAAATTCTACCTGTTGATTTCAACAAATCCATCAATCTCTCCTTCTCCACTTCATACAATTTCAGACAATCCCTTTTTATGGTATACCTTGAGAGAACCTTATACCTAGGTTGCAAATTGGAGATTAAAGTTTGAAATTTAGGATTATCTGCAATACGGAAGGGGAGTTCACTGGACACAATCCATCTGGTAAAGTCATCCCTGCTCCGCTCTTGATCAAATTTCCATGTTGCAAGCACGCCTTCTTGTGAAAGCTTACTAAATTTCAGAAGGCTCTGAGACTTCGATTGTTTATCGAAAAAGGGACAAACGACATTTAGGTGTCGATCAAGGTGACTAGTCCCACCTTTCGAACCACAAGTGAGATGTGTTTTGCAATAATTACATCTGCACATCTCTTTCCCATCAACAATTCCAACTCTTGTCATATGTTCCCAAACCCATGATTTGAATTGTCTTTCTCGCTTTCGTGAAACAGGCGTATCCACATCTTGTTCACTCTGAGCAGTAGGAGGTGAATTTGTGGATTTCTCATGTGGTCGTGCTTCTGACATCTAAATATATTAAATAGACTATTACTTTAAATGATATCTGAATTCAATAACATTCTACTGATTATTTAAATATTTGTTTACAATCATATACAATAGCATTCTAGTGACAAAACAATCACATAAATCCATGACATATTTAAATTTAATTCTTCAACAACTATATACCTTGAGTGGTTAGGCTGCAGTAGAGAGGGCGCTGACGTGGGGAGTGGGCTCCTGAAGCCTCCACAACACCGCTAAGGATTGGGATGCCAATTACCCTGTGGTCCTGTGGATCATAGAATGATCTAATGACTATAACTGAAAATTCGTCACTAATGACAAACATCAATTGAAGTGACAGAAAGTTATCTGAATTGACAAAAAAATGGCTAGATATGCTAATTCAAGGAAAATCATAGCTTCAAAAACAGTATCGCATCTATGGTCATGCACTGAATTTTAGGTGGTATTATGATACTTTCATGTTTAAAATCTTTGACATTGAGGATATTTGCTGTCATTTATTTAACCAAATGCCCCATGAATACATGTCAAAAACCATAAGATGAAAGTGGAATCTATATATAATCAAAATGGTACGGAAGTAACGTTAGATATTTGCTGTCATTTATTCAAGATATGTTCAAGTTGCACATGCCACGAGGTTTTTTTTGTGATTTCTGAATCATTACACTGATGTGTGCTTCATCACAATCTAAAGCATCTCCGCTGCATATGTTTGGTTATCTCTGTTGTCACAACATTGTATATACGTATGATACTGGTTTTGCTATTCGTGGATAAAATAGAAACCCCGTTGATTATGATCAAGAGTCTATGGTCGGTTAACATCTCCTAACAAAAAGGTTCACTTAGTAGAGAAGTCCATCATGGGAGGCTCACAAATAAACGATGCCAAATAAATCTGAACTTCCCCTTGCAGTATATAAGTCCAGCAAACAGATATATTACGCCTAACAAAGGAATGCCCTGAAAGGCAGCAAGTTGTTCATAGCAGTTCAGAACGTTATCTATATATACAACACAAAACGATCAGGCAAGGAACATTGTCGTGGCAGTTGGCGGAGCCGCTGAGCACCGGAGCCTTGAGTTGGAGGAGCACGACCGCGGGCTCTGGTAGGGAGAGGGAGGACAGGAGCGGCCCTGGCGAGGGAATGGGAGCGGTATGGGCGGCGGCGGCGGGCTCTGGCAGGGAAAGGGAGGAGTGGCGCTCGCGAGGGAATTAGAATCGGGATGGGTTAGGGCAAAAGGGTTCGGGACCTCGGGTTAGGGCTAAAGGGGGGAGGGGTCTTGGGTCAGATGTCGGGCCAATTATCGGGCCGGGCTACATGGGCCCAAATCGGGCCAATTGTCGGGCCGGGCTCGGGCCAATCCTCGGGCTAATAAACGGGCCGGGCCTCGGGCCAAGTCGGGTTGGGCCGACCCAGGCCTGAGCCCGGCCCAAACTAATTTTGGGCCCAGATTTTAGGCCCAGGCCCGGCCCATTGATATATTGGGCTTGGGCCGGGCTGACTTTTTTGGGTCGGGCTACGGGCTGGGTCGGGCCGGCCCAGCCCAATGCCCATCCCTAACTAGCACCACATTGAGGGCGAATCTAGACCATCTCGCTCCCTCACGAATCCCAATTGCTAGGGGAGTTTACGGTCAACGGGTACCGACTTGATCGATGCAAGTTGACCTAAAACTCATGGGTACCTGTTGGAGAATATTGGGTCGGGTATCTAGTATATCATGACTCATGACCCATTCAAAAGCCCATTTGAAAAAATTAATAACCAGCGGGTACCCAGTTGAAAGCTTTTACTACTAGTGCGGATCATTATGCTCAAACTGCCCCAACCCGAGAAAGATCGGATCAGGCCTGTCATTTTTTCTCGAACCATAGGTCATTGTGCGGCACACATTTTTTGAAAAATTGATGACTCGGGCATGGCTTAAGACCCATGGTTCGAGCCGGGCTTGGCACGTGCCCAACAACGTGTAATAGATTCATTTATTGTGTTCGATCAGGTTTGTTGAAATTCATATACCATTAATTGGATCACATTGTATTCAAATGAGCTAATTTAAATAAAATTTGAACTTTGTCATTTATCCATAATTGACAACTAAATTACCATAATATAAGTAGTCAATTCGGATTCAATTATACAAAATGTTATTCGATATTGTATATGAGAAACAAGGATAAAGCAACCCCACATATGTGATTTAAAAATATCTAAAGAGCCAGGAGATTGCAATCTTATAAAATAGTAGGTAATATTAGATATGATAAATCAATCGATTTGGAATCCGATAATTAAAACTGTCGAGTGAATTTGGAATCCGACGATTAGATATGGATCGATAATTTTAAGCTCAATTCTCAAATCCGGCAATATGGATATATATCACGATACATGGCTAAGTATGAAAATTTTATTACCAAATTCATGAAAATATCTAGAATATGAAATTGATGTTGCTCAGATATGGATAATAATATAAATATATAAATTAGCTTACATATATTAGATGGCTTAAACGTGGGGTGGAGCATAAGGTCGGGTCGGCCCAGACCCAATGCTGACATGAACCTCAAAAGCTCGGACGCATTCCGCACTTGAAATATATGTGACCAGGTCTGAATCTTAATAGCGTCCAATTTTCTAGCACGGGTTGGGCCCAACCCAAACCCAAGGTGACCCAATAAAACCCAACCCGACTAGCTATATGTTCACGTGCGTTTTTTTTTGCATGAGATTTGCATGCACCGGGCAATGCCCGGCCCTCGCCCTACTATCATAAATATTGGGCATGAGTTTTGCATGCATATCCATAAACCATTCACGCATTTTTTATTTATGCAAAAAATCACGTCCTTATCCATAACGTGACCTCACATTCTTTTGTTTATATACATCTAAATATAGACATCTTAAGTGCAACTACGTAAATATCCACACATCGCATCCCAAATGTAAGCTCACATTCTAATGTTTACATCGAGAATGTGACTTCCAATACATACATATATGTTAGAGAGAGAAAGAGAGGGTTGATCATGTGAGAGTCAAAATCTGTGAGATCACGAGAGCAAGGATCACTAAATTCTGACATCTCTCTCCTCATTGATTACAGGAGGAGAGAGAAGAGAAGAATCTAGTGGTCCAAATTCACTGCTCTCATGCTCTCACAGATTTTGGCTCTCACAGGATCAGCTCTCTCCCTCTCTCTATATATATAGGGAAAATGAAAGCTACACCAGGGGGTGCAGCCAACTAGCTACACCCGATCATTTTTCTTATTGATTTTTTTATTTTTTGAAGGAAACTTATGGGGATTTACTTAGTTTATTGAGTGGAATATGTGTTTCAAATTTCATGCAAATCAAACAATCGTAACATGTCCATCTAGATAGGGTCAATTTCAATAATTCTGATACCGTTAAAATGTGATAGTCTTGATGGAGATGATAGAAGTGTCGAATTTAGTTGAAATTAACATGATATCATGGTGAAATATGGTGATTTAAATCCCCCCGGTGCAACTTCCCTAGCCTGTTATACATACATACATACATACATATAAGGTTGATCCTGTGAAAGCCAAAATTGTGAGAACATGAGAGCAGTGACTCTGGACCACAAGATTCTACTCATCTCTCTCCTCTTCAAATCAACCAGGAGAGAGATAACAAAATCTAGTGGTCCACAATCATTGCTGTCATTCTCTCACAATTTTTGACTCTCACAGGATCAACCCCTCCTCTCTCTCTCTCTCTGTTTGTATGAGGAAAGGGATCCTACTCCATGGAGTAGGTTATTTACCTACTTCATTTTCATTTTCTCCACTTATTTTTATTTTTTTTGAAAAATGCTTCCATTGGTTTTCATAACTATACCCCTCTAATATGTCACTCAAATTTCCTCAGAAACAGAGACTCCTACGGCCTCCATCAAGAACAGGTAAAATAGAACAAATCTGTGACCGTTAAAAAATGATTGTTTAGGTCGTAGGAGTCTCTGTTTCTGACGAAATCTGGATGACATAGAGGGATATAGTTATGAAAATTCATGGAAGCATTTTTCAAAAAAATAAATAAAATTGAAAAAAAATGAAAGTGGAGTAAGTAAGTTACCTACTCCATGGAGTAGGATCCTCTCTCTCTCTCTCTATATATATATATATATTAGCTTGATGGATCAAAATAGCCAAATTCCGATTCTTCATAGCTAGGGATGAGCATTGGGCCGGGTCGGCCCAACCCAGCCCAGCCCGAAGCCCAACCAATGTAGCCTGGCTCGGCCCAAGCCCAAATAAAAATTAAACCGAGCTTGGGCCGCGATATTAGGCCCAAAATTTTTTTGGACTGGACTCGGGCTTGTCTTGGCCCAGCCTGTAAAGACCGAAAGCCCAGCTCGATAATGGACCCGCTTCTTGGCCCGCGAGCCTGGCCCGAATAGACCCAAAGAGAATGAACTCACACCCAAACCAAACCCCTTCGGCCCCTTTCCAGGTGCTGCCCCTGATTCCCGAATGCACATACCACCCCCGTTCAACTCGAGTCTCGACCCTTCCCACCCATGTCCCACTCCCTTCCCCGTTCTCTCCTTACGTTAACCCACCACTTTTGTGGCGTGACAGTGCCCCCAACCCCTGCTCGCCACTGCCAATGATGTCACCACCAGCTCCTGCTTGCAACCATTATCATCTTCTCGCCACTGTTAGATGCACCGCCATCACAACGTATCAGTCACCACTGTTGATCATGTCTTGAGCAGGGCATAACGAGCACCCCTCTTTCCTTAATCTTTCTTTTTCTCTACCATTTGGGTTCTGGGTTGCTATACAGCTATGTATTTGGTGAAGGATTAATTACTGATGCCTGCAACCATCAGCACAAAACCTTAAAACTATTAGTTATTTGGTTGAGCCCATCTAGTTGACAATTGGTGTGTTATTTCCCTAGCAACAGTCCTTCAATACCCCCATTTTGATTTTGCTTTCATCTGGCTTTTATTAATTCAGATCGGTGCATTGTTCTCTCCAGCAACATACCCTTCCGATTTTCTTTAGGGCCCGTTCGGTTCGGGAATAAGCAGGAATAAGGATTGGGAATAAGGAGAATAAGAGTCTATTCTTTGTTCGGCTGGAGAATAGGAGTAAGGAGAATAATGTGAAATAAAGGTAGGTAAGATAGGATAAAGATAGGAATAAAAGTGAAATAAGATAGAATAAGGAGGAATAATCGTACCACGGGAAACCGTATCGGATGGAGAATAGGCCCCTTATTCCAGAGCCTATTCTCCAAACGAACATGCCCTTAGTGTCTGCATAACATTTACCTTGTCTTATCTCTGAATTGTAACAAAAATAACAACAAACCCTTCCTTTAACTTTGCTTCACAACATCTTTGTTGATCCTTAAGAATCTTCCTTCCAGAGTTCTTGTTATGAAATGTATTACTGTACATTTTGTGGATGTAAGTTAATCCTAGAAAGTCCAATTCAAATGGGAAAAATCATTAACATGAGTTTAGGTCTAAAAAAAGGGAACCATCTCAAGAAGCCTCCGCATACGTTGTTTAATTTAATATCTCCATCAAAGGAGACTTGGTAAAGTCTTCCTCACTCTCAAACCTAAGCAAAATATGTCTTGACAAAATGGGTCATCTCGACCCAAGCTCGGCCCATAAAACTTGGGTCGGACTTGGACTTGGGTCGGAAAAAAGAAAAAAACACGGGCCCTTGGGCCCGGCTCAGCCCGACCCATGCTCTCCCTATTCGTAGCGAAGAACATAAAATCAAGAATTTCAATGATTGCGTATTGAAAAATCAACAGCAAAAGATATATACAATATATAATGTTATCATTCAAATAAATAGGGGTACTTTTGAGAAAATATGAAAAGTTGCTTTGTGATTGTCACTAGAATAACGACTAAACATTGAATTGATGCAGTAGCTTGGAAAGTTAGGGTTTGAAAGTTAAAATAAGTATAAATATGAGTATACATACATATGAATCAATATATATGTAAGTCTATACTCAATGCTGATGAATATGCAAATTGAAGGCTTAACAGAGGAATTACATCATGGGAATTGATGTTTATTGAAATGGATCCCGAAAAGGATAGCATATTACGTTAAGAATGACTTGGAGTAGATACTACAGATCGGGAATGCAACTTGTAGATTTGTCATAAGAACATCCGTATTGGCAGGCCATATCTAGGTGGTACATAGTTCCCATATTATGATAAGTGCGCACGAAATGAATGAATGATTTGCAATGTGTGGTACTCGGTTGTCATTAGCCAATTGACTTGTTGAAGATGTGGTTGTGCCATGTGGAGGTACGATTGGCTGGATAGCGCCTGGGTCACAATAGCATGTATTTAAAGCTGCTAGTATATATGACTAAAAGTTAGTCTATGGTTTTAATATACTGGGTAATCGAGGACAATGTGCTTCTTTGTTTGTCAGGCTGAGGGTTTGAAACCTTGGATACTAAAAGAAAAGGAAATTATCAAGATGGTATTGGAGGACTGGTTGAGGCGAGTGCGGTGGCGTAAGCGCACCAGATTAACGTAATCTTCAATCCCGAAGTGTCCACAGCTTCGAAGTCCATGAGTGGTGAGGTATCCCATGGACTAATCCCTGACGTGGAATAGAAGGAATATGACTTAAACTAATGAGAAGAAATAAAATTTTTTGGCATAATAAGATTTTCTAAACTACACTACTTATTCACTTTTCTCTTCTTACTTACTTAACACTCACTAATCTTCATCATATAATTTACGGAAACCCAACATATGTCAGTGAGCCATCGTAAGGATTTTAATAATCTAGCCAGTTAACAATAGTAGCCGTCTAGCCAGCCACTGTACCATTACTCGATAAGGTAGTTGGTAATCTTTTTGTGCATTTCCTTTCCAGTTGATGTACATGTAAATAGTTATAGTGGGACAATGTACCATATAGACTTTATTTTGTAAATAGAAAAGTATAGAAATACTTTCTTCTTAGCATTTTTAATTGTAGTCTATTTCTGAATGCTAGTTATGATTAATGAATAAATTATTGCTGAGTAACCAGATCCAGATATGGGAGGATCTGACGATCCAAAATTATATATATATATAGAGAGAGTTGATCATGTGAGAGCAAAAAGCTATGAGAGGATTAGAGCAGTGATTCTGGACCACTAGATTATGTTATCTCTCTCCTGATTGATTGGAGGAGGAGAGAGAAGAGCAGAATCTAGTGGCCCAGACTCACTGCTCTCATACTCCCACAGATTTTGGCACTCACTGGATCAGCCATATATATATAGTTGATCTCGTGAGTGTCAAAAACCGTGGGAGCATGAGAGCAGTGAGTATGAACCACTAGATTCTGTTAACTCTATCCTGATTGATTGAAGGAGGATAGAGATGAGCAGAATCTAGTGGTCCAGATTCACTACTCTCATTCTCTCACGATTTTTGGCTCTCTGATGAATCTCGGATTCATCACTCTAAAAGTCATTAATTAAGCTCTAATCCCTAAAAATCATTGGCATTTCTTCATTTATTCTGCATAATTAGCATTCATTCATGTTTTGATAAGAATGGCATTTTATCACTCATTTTTGCACAAAATAAGAAGCCAAAAATCCCAACCAAATTGACCTCTAAATAGCCTAACTTTCCCGATTTTTAACTAATTCATGCTAACTCCAAATGACCTAAAACACCTCCACTATACACATATCACTAACAAGAATAAAGAAAAATACAAAAAAAACTCACTAACCTAAATAAGTAGACCGAAAACCCAAACCCTAGTTCTAAGATTTCCGGACTAAAACCTTGATATCTTCCTCATCCAGTGTCCGATTTGATCCTACTCACTTTTGAACTAATGTACATTCAAATACCTTCAAAGTAAGATCAAGTTCAAGTGAATCGGAGCTCATATGT
The DNA here is from genome assembly GCA_037367405.1 of Ottelia alismoides. Lineage (NCBI taxonomy): Eukaryota > Viridiplantae > Streptophyta > Magnoliopsida > Alismatales > Hydrocharitaceae > Ottelia > Ottelia alismoides. The sequence continues at coordinate 242,610 of JAZKJV010008792.1, read as the reverse complement.
GAAAGTTGGGTTTTGGGCCTCTTTTGTACATTTTGCATTTTAGTAGCTTTGACCTATTATTTTCTGTGCATAATTGACTCTTTTATTTTAATTCTTTTTCATTTATTTTCTTTGATAAAATTTTTATTAAAATACGTAAAAATCCAAATCCAAATTGAGCTTGAAATCAAGGAAACTAACTGAGTCCGAGTCTTCACTAACTATCTGTACAAAAATTATCTTTTTCATATTTATTTTATTTCTTCTTTTTCTTACTTAATAAAAATCCAAAAAATAGATTAATGTGTAAATATTTATCTTTTATTTTCTCATATTTTTCTCGGATTTTTATCCGATTTAAAAATGACAAAAAAATATAAAACCCAAAAATCAAGGTATTCTATGTACATGGGATATCCCAAAATATCACTTTGCACAAATGATTGATTTTAGTTTTGGTGTCTTCTTAAAAGTCGTAGATCTCATCGAGACGAGCAACTTTCGTGAAGAAAATTTTTCGATTTGAGTCATTTACTATTTTTTACATATTTAACAATGTTTTTATTTTTCGATTTTGTGGATCTGACACGTGGCAGCTCCTGGAGCCTCCACGTGTCACCCATTTTTCTGCCTTATTTATTCTCATTTTTTATATAAAAAAATTATAAAGACTCCCACGTGCGGAGCACGTGCCTCCTGCGCACGTGCTCCGCCGGCCTCTCCTCTTGCTGCCATGTGGTGAGATCAGGGCCATCCGATCTCGACCGATCGAACGGTTCTTGTACCTCGTTCCTTTCCTCCCCATTTCCCAATCACACGGCGGTGCCCCCAAATCTCGCCACTACCGCGATCTTCTCCATCGTCGGATCTCATCTCCGATCCGCCCTCCGCCCACGAATCTAGCCGCCACTGCGCCCTCAAATCTCGCCGCCCACCACGATCTCCTCCCCCGCAGATCTCGCGTCTATCTCCCTCACCGATCCTACCGATTCCGCCTCCATCAAATCTCCATCAAATCCCGTCGCCTCCCCCCCCTTCCTTCTCCGACCATCCCGTGTCTCCTATTTAACCTCAACTGCTGTCCCTCCTTAATTTCATCCGCCGATAAACCTCTACATGAGCAACTCACCGAGGTGACAGCTCGGTTCGTCCTCCAGACCGGTGCGATCCAAGGCCTCTTCTTGACGCAGCTTGATGCCCCGCCGCCGCTGCTAACTCTGGCTTCATCGCTGTCGAGCCACATACCTCCAGGTACTCTTTCAACCTCACTTCGCCCTTCTCATCTCTCTCACCTTCTCTCCGATCATCCCACCTCGACTCTGTCATCACCCTCATCACTTTCAATCACCCTCGCATTGAGCCACGCACCTCCACTCCACCGTTCTCCTCCAACAACGATGCTCTGCCTCTCCATCGACGGTCCTGCCTTCACCGGACCTCTGCTCGTCTTGCATTGATACTTCTAAGAGCCCCCCGACTATGCCACCTCAGACCCTCAGCCGTGCTCCGTCGATTACCACCAGTGGTTGCCCCCAACCTTCGCACTTCAGTTGCGACCACCCCATCCGCCAACAACCCATCGAGAAGGAGCTACATCATCGGGCGGTGACAACGCCTTGATCGCCTCTCCAAGCTACGGCGAGATCCGAGGTCGACACCTCGTTGCAGAGCCGCACCATGTGTCTGCCATTGCTCTGGTTTTCCTCCGTCGAGCCAACTACGGTCACCTCCTCCGCTCCACCGTATCTCCACCAGCCTCTACCTCTCAAGCAACTCCTCCGTCCAGCTACATCCACCACTCCCCACAACACTTCACGCCTCCGACGATCGCCGGTCGTGTGTCGGCCAACGCCCCACCTCCGTGCAACACCCTCCTCCGCCTTCGACGGTCAGGCTCGCTGCCCGAGGCCCCCACCCACGTGCTAAGCACGTGCGTTTGGGGGAACTTGCAGGAAGGCCCCTGAAGCTCCACTCAATTCAAAAGGTGCCCTCTACACGTGACACGGACATGTACGAAGGGATAATTGCCGAGGAGCCCCTGAGATCTGCCTGTCTAGTGAAAATTTGCAGAATTCACCCCGGACGACCGCCGAATTGCAATCCGCCCTCGCCGCTCAAGGTTCACGTGCCTGGCACGTGACCGCTTGAGATTTTGCAGAATTACCCCTAGGGGTATACGTATTTACACTTATGTCCTTCTTTGCATACTTTTATTTATTATAATTGCAGTAATACCTTATGTTCCCCCTTGATTTTGAACCTCTACATTGCATTATTTTATTATTCAAAAGTAGCATGACGTTCGTCAATTAATTCTCTACATTATGGCGTATGTTTGACATTTTTGTGATCTGTGGTCAATTATTAATTAATTGTTTGGTGGAAAATTGCATATTTTACCCATTCTATGCTTGGAAATTCATAATTAATTAACCATTGCTTTGAAAATCGTCGAAAATTCACGGATTGAAGAATTGGTTGTATTTCACATCATGCCCAAAAAGAATTGCATTTGCATGTGTCTTTACTCTCTAAAAATCATTTTGCATATTTCGATCTTTAATTTTTAATAGGTATTAAATCTCATATTTCCAAGGTTTAGGATTTTTCTGAGGTCGAACACATAGTGCTAGATCTTGAATAATTTTATCTGTTGAAAATAAACAGGTTTAATATTTATTATAATTAAATATTGAAATTCGCATCTTTTGCATTCATAAATTCATAAAATATTTATCTTGCAACTAAAAATTCCAAAAAAATTAAAGTACATTCATTTTATCATAATTGTCATCTTGGCCAAGTTTCATATTTTTCAGACATCGTTTGAGTGATCTTTACATGTTAGTCCCTAAAATTGGCCATATTTGCATTTTGCACCCCACACTTGCATTAAAAAATAAAAAAAAGACTGTCTCAAAAACCGTACACGAACTTTGATAGACAAATTTTTAGGTTGTTCCTTTACCTCATTAAGTTCGACCTTGGGACTTGTCCAAGTAAAATAAACAAAAAAAACCACGCGATTGAAAATTGATTAAATTTTAGTAGTTATTTCTTGACCGATTCTGATTATCCGCCTACAACAAAACGACATTAATTTTAAACTACGATAATTCATGCAAATTAAGTAGGGCATTTTAGGACTCGTCACTCTCACAGGATCATCCTTCTATCTCTCTCTCTCTATATATATATATAGGGTTGATCCTGTGAGAGATAAAAACTGTAAGAGAATGAAAGCAATGATTCTGGACCACTAGATTCCGTCTCTCTCCTGGTTGATTAGAGGAGAGAGGTGAGCAGAATCTAGTGGTCTGGACTCACTACTCTCGTGCTCTCACAATTTTTGTCTCTCACATGACCAACCCTCATATATATATATAGGGTTTCCTTCAATTGGATGTAGTCCTTCTTGAGTTCGGGAAGGCCGATTCTTTTTTGTAAAAAATACGATGACTTTAGTAGAATACGTATATAGTTTGCATTATAGTGTGCAATTTTAATGTTTGTATTATAATGTGTAGTTTTTATATGTGGTTTTGTATTTATAATGTGGATTTATACTACAAATGTATGTGTATTCTACTATAGTGCTCGTGTTTATACAAAAAAAGGGTGGCATTCCTGAACTCGGGAAGGATTGCGTCTTATTGGAAGGGCTTCCTATATATACACATATAGAGAGAGAGAGAAGTGATCCTGTGAGATGGTGAGATGGGTAATCTCAACCACCCATTTTACCATCATTAACGGCATGAAACCTTCGGGAATTTATATCATTGTATACCATAATGGTGTCATTCTAAATTCAACTTAATTCGAGACTTTTATCTCCTCCATCAAGACTGTCAAATTGTAACGATCTCAGAATTACTGAAATCGACCTACTTCAGATGGACACATTCAGGATGTTTTTTTGTACAAAATTTGAAACACGTGTTCCACTCATTATTTTATCTAAATCCCTCAAGGTTTCATGTTGTTAATGATGGTAAAATATGTGATGGAGATTACCCATCTCACCATCTCACAAAATCTCCATCTCAAAGAATCGCCATTATATATCTGTGTGTGTGTGTGAGAGTGAGCGGTGTGGGGGGCTAAGATGGGGTTGCTCCCATGGGGAGCTAGCTTGGCTCCCCCGCCTCATTTTCTGATTTTATTTATTTTTTTGAAAAATGCTTCCATTGATTTTCATAACTATATCTCTATATCATGCCATTCAAGTTTCGTGCGAAACAAAGACTCCTACGACCTTCATCCAGACGGAGTTGATTTCAATAGTTCTGTGACCATTAAAAAATGATTGTCCGGATGGAGGTTGTAGGAGTCTCTGTTTCGCATGAAACTTGGATGAGATAATATAGGGATATAATGATGAAAACCCATGAATTCATTTTAAAAAATAAAAAATAGGAAAAATAAGATGGAATAAGCCAAGTTAACTCCCCCAAGGGACAACCCCATTTTACCTGACGTAAATCCTTAAATTGATCTTAGCTGGTTCAACCATAAATAGGCAAGACTAGTTTACCAATATGGAAGTTGTCACATGGTCAAAATCCTGCTATCGATTTCGACCGATCCTGTGTGGCGTTAGCTAACCCGTAGCTAACCAGTCTTCTCGAGTAGAACGGTCACGGACGCGCTCCAACTCTTCTCGATACACGTGCTTACTAACGCACCGACGCTCAGACACAAGCACAAGCTCGACTCTACGGATCGCTCAAGAACACTCTCAAGAACTCGCTCAAGAACGCAACCACACGATCACACAAGGCACGGGCAAAAATCTCTTCTCTTATTAGAAGGGGAACTCTCTCTGGAGTGGGGTGACACACTACACTCTCTCGTGTACTCTGTGTACTATGTGTACTTTATGTTTTCTGTGTACTCTGTGTTTTCTATGTACTATGTGTACTCTGTGTTTTCTGTGTACTCTGTGTGTTTACAAATGAGCCACCACCCCTCCTTATATATAAGACTCAAGGCAACCCACATGACACTCATTATTACATTTGCAATAATGATACATAAAGACACAAGAGACCCTTCAAGTTCTTCGGCAATCCTTCACGTTCCTCAACAACTCTTCGTGTGCTCGTCCCTTTGACTCCCTTATTGTCCTTTCATCTTCCTGCACGGTTGACGCCACATCAACTGCCCAGTCATCAGCACACTCGTGCTCCAACGCTTGCTGATGCAGCTTTGTCATAATACACCGAGTGCCACCGAACACTCGATCTTGTGCCAAAATGGAACCCGCATCCTCCAGACCCTCATGCGGTAAACCCTTCCTTAGCGTTCTGCATGCTAAGGGGAAGTCCTCTAGAACTCAGCTATTGTGGCCTCCAGACCACTATCGTACGTGTAATACCGAGCATGTTCGACAATGCTCGTACCCAGCACCTGCAACGCTTCATACCTCCTTGGATCGCCATGCCTTGATAATGATACCGTGCGCCTTCGTGCGTACGCCTATGTGACCGTACCGCATTGCTCCTCGATGCATACTGCTTCACTATGTACCGCCCTTCTGCACTCGCGTATGTACCGCTACATGCATCCACTGTCATGTCTTGCACTGCTGCCTGTACTCATCGCTCACACTGCTACCAGCACACGACGCTCTGCTACCGAGCCAGTGTCCTCTGTGACGCTTCTCCATTGTCACGTACAGTAGAGCCTCCAGACTCTCGTGGATAACCTCCCTAATACCCACGTATTTTGGACTCCTCCTGAAGTCTTTGCTGCATCGATCATTCTCGAGCATCCGCTACCGTGTCTGCACGATCACTCTCTATCACGGCATTTGGGGGTGTGACAGCAGTCATGATTGCCCTCCCGTGTCAGTTATTTCTGTTACGCCCTTTTCCATTCCCGAATATTCACATATCCAGCAGAGACAAAGAGATCTTTCCCACATCTCCCGTCGAAGAGTTCCACATCTCTCTTCGATGGGAGATCGATAATGAACCACCATTCCTCCTCCTCCTCCTCTTTATGTCGTCTCTATCCTGACCGCCTCCCCACTCAATACGATTGTTTCCTCCATCGCACTCGTTGCACTCTCTTCTTCCACTAACTCAGGCATCCACCGCCCCCTCCGTCCCCCGCCTCCACTCCCCATGGCCTCATTTCCACTGTAGACCGCCTTCGTATCGGTAGCATCTATCTCTGCCGTGCCAATTTCACCCATTTCTCCATCCTGTCGTGCACCACCTTTCACCCCTACACCAACCGCCTCGCTCTCGTCTTTGTCTCTAATTACATGCCTGATCCCTATGATATCATGTGTTTCTCCATTGTCATGCAAGTCTTTGACCTCTTTGTGTACGCTCTCACCTGCTCCTCATCCTCCCCCAATCTCACATGCCAGCTCTTGCTTATCGCGATAGGAGATGAACCCATTCATGTGCATTTCGCGAGCGTACCCATGCGGAACGTCACGCTGATATGTGTGAGATACACGCTCGAGGGGGAATGGATCTTTAGCAATCTGCACCTCCCCGACATGTGTACTGCCTGTGGGGACATGCATTTAATAATCGTGGTGGCGAAGGAGGAGGGAGAGGTTGGGGAGAAGGGGGAGGAAGGTTGTTATGGTGGTGGTGTTGAGAGGGTGTGGGTGATGTGTGGTCGGTGGCCCTTGTGGTGGCATCGGGAGTTGGAGCGGGGACGATGTGTAGTGTGAGGGAAATTATGAGGCAGAGGAGGGAAGAGATGGAGAGGCGGTCGACGGAGGCGGAGTTGCTGGGGACTATCAGGGTCGGGAGCAGTAGGCTGCCGGTCGCAGGGTCGACAAGGATGAGGCAATGGTGGAGAACGGTGGCGGAGACTTCTGAGATTTTTTTAAAAATTTAAATTCTACGAGATGATTTTTTTCAATAGGTTGATCTATCAAATGAGCAAGGAGAGGAGTAAGGAGGTTGATTGACATAAAATTTGGGTGAGAAATGAAGTGATGTAATGTTACTTGTAACTATTTTATTCGAGCATGATTGCAGTTTGGCTGGTGGTAGAGCATTGTGCTTACCATTCAAAAGATCGGGGTTCAAATCCCCCTTGTGGGGGCTGCAATAGGTAGTCGACATCCAGCGTAAAAAATAATCGAATCTTTCAACATGGATTTAAGCAAGAATCCATTTAGCCGACCCTACTTATAGTGGGAGAAGGCTTCATCATTTTTTTATAATTGCAGCTTGCAATTCACCCATACAATATATAGATATTTTTATCCCACGAATCCTATAAACTTTGTAAATTACGTCATAGACCTTTGAAACAAGGTAACTCCCCCCTCGACCTCGTAAACTTGTTAACCCTTACTCCATAGACTCTGTAGTTAACCCCCATCCATTTACCTATTAAAACTAACCGGATTCCATTACGTTCTTTTTTATTATACCCATTTTGTTTATCAAACTTACATTAAGTGTCCCTCCCCTTCACCTTCCTCCTCATCTCCCTTTCCCCACCCAACACCGACTACCTCCACCGCCCTCACCATCCGCCTCCCCAACCTCCGCCCTCGCCCTCCTCCTCCCCGACCTCCGCCCTCACCCTCCTCCCACACCTTCGCCCTCGCCCTCCACCTCCCCAGCCTCCACCATCACCCTTCTCCTCCAAGTCCATGTCCATGTCCTCACGCACCCTCGCCCTCCAGTTCCTCCCACGGTCCTCCAGAACTCCGCTCTCGCCCTCCTCCCCGAACTCCACCATGCCCTCCACCTCCCTAACCTCCGCCCTCGCCCTCCTCCTCCAGGTTCATGCCCCCCCCCTCGCCCTCCTCCTCTCTGCCCTCCGCCCCCGCCCTCCCGCCCTCTCCCTCCAGTTCCGCCCGCGGCCCGCCAGCCCTCCCGCACCCTCGCCCTCCTCTCCATCCATCGTTGTCACCACCAAAATCGAGATGAATGAGGAAGCTCCGTTCTGCGATAGTGAAGAAAGAAGGAGAGAGTGTGTGGAGAAGGAAGGAGGGGGAGAGAAGAAGGAGGATGAGATAGTGGAAAAAACATACCATTAGATTTGCTAGGGTTTATTAACTTAATTTAAATCCAAGCTAGTTAACCCAAGCAGTCTCAAATTAACGACATGATCTGTGAGGTGAGATGGAGTAAATTTATGGGGTTAAGAGGGAAACTACATTGTTTCAAAAGTCGAGATGGTAATTTATAAAGCTTATAAGGTTGGTAGGGTAAAAATCCCATATAAATATCATATGAAATTGGGATTGCATATAGATTAAACTTCACAAATCAAACTGATGTTTCCGGTGCTACTCAACAAGTAGGAACCAACTTGATTTGATGAGTCCACCGGAATCCGGGTCAAGCAATTGGGCTCAGGTGGGCACAGATCAGAGAGGGGGAAAGGAGGATCAGAGTATGTGCCATTGAGGATGGCAGAGGCCACAAGCCTGTTCGCGGCTTCCGTGGCGTGGATCCCGTCCCAGCTCACGTACATTTCGGGGTTCACGCAAGCTGTTGCGGTCACCGTCACGCCGTCGATCACCTTGCTGTTCCCACAGTACAGCTTGGGGTCGAAGTTATAGGCACCACCTCCATGTCCGCAGCAAGCTTTAGTCCCATACATCAACCCTGTAAAAAAATCAGATCCTTCGTATTTGAGTCTGCATTTTACTTTATTTTACAAATATGTAATTTCGACTCAAAAATTAATCACAGAACTTCTTATAAGTTACACACATGTTCGGTTGATTTAGCTAACAAACAAAACTTCCAAGATCGTGTTCTTGTTTTGAAAGAAGTGAAAATTATTCAAAGTGCTATGAAATGAACTGTAATCAAATATGAACATGTTCATCAGGTTCATTAAAATTGAGAAAGAACGTATTACCGAATTCATGGGGCTTCCTGAAGAGGTCCAATATGAAGGAGCTAGTGTCGACGTACACGACTTGCACGTCCGGGAGAATGGTCCGAGTCCGTCGGAGCGCCTCGTGCAGCATTTCGTTGTAACGGAGCACCGCGTCGTTGTAGGAGGTCATGCAGCCGTATGCATCCAGGTCGTTGTCGGAGTGAGGGAGCTCGACGAGGAAGGCCGGATAGCAGCCTATCGGCGCGAGGTTGAAGACGAGGAAAATCCGTCCTCCCAGCGCATATAGTTCCTGGAGGTATACCAATCTCGGGTTATATATATAATTTCTATTACATTTGAAATTCGAATCTATGATCTGAAATATTAATTGAACTCACATGAATGGTCCAAGCAATCTGCTCTACAACTTGGGGAAGATATTTCTGGACTCCTTCTATGCCAATGGTGGCTAAATTCGAGGTGAAGTCATTTTGACCGATATTAATCGTGTATAAGGATTTCCCGAATATGTCATGTGCAGGGAGAGAACCTGTAAATTGCATTTTAATTAATTAAGAGGCATCTGTCTTAAATACTAATATGTAATTACCTCTATCATCCGTTGTATCGAGGACCCTAGCCTTGAACTCCTTCATCTGGTTGAGCTGGATCCCAAGGGAGAAGGGACTGATGCCCGTGACGAAGACAGATGTGTTCGGAAGGAGCACCATGGAGGCCAATGTCGCGAAGTTAGCGCCGTGCCGGAAATCCGATCCCACGGATTGCAAGTAAGGGCTCAGCATCGGCATCCCGAGTGCCTGTGCTGCATTCATCTAAACCAAGTTCAAACTCCTTCACCTGACTCAGAACTTAATTCCGTAGCTCACTCGTAAGCTAACTGACAAATTGCGTAAATTATTACCCAAGAAGTCGATGAGAAGGCGGCCATCAGAGGCTCTCCCGCTGGGATTCTTGAAGTATGTCATGCCGAAGGGGACCGACTGGGACGGGAAAGCAGCCCAGAAGCCGCCAGTGTCGGAGTTGGAGTCACCGAAGTTGAAGATGGCCTCTACTCGGCACGACGACACCACGGGGAGCAAAACGGAGCCGAAGACCAGCAGCACTGCCGAGAAAGGAAGGGAGGGGAAGACGGCCATGATAGCCCAGAGGAGGAGGTGAGTGGTGGTGATTAGGATTCGTCGGTGGTTGGATTAGCGCTTAGGTGAATTGGACCGCCGTTGAGGATGTAGTGACAAAGAGAGAGTAGATGCTTTCACGTGCTCATGTCTTCTTGATTATTGATGCCTTCTTTGGCAACTCAAGTGTTTGGCGTTCCTACCCAACGAGGATAAGTAGTAATCTTGTGCTTGGATAGTCAATAGGGATGTAATTATCCTTGGATGTTGCAAATGTCTGTATCTATAACTTATATCTGCTTAAAAATATATACATATCTGATCCTAGATGTATTGATTCCAGTATTAAACTGATTGACAATAGAAATATAATTAATCTAAATGCAACCTGATCATATCCAGGTCCTAACCTGGTTCCACGTTTACCCGCTCCCTGAACCAGCCTTCACACCAATGAATACGATGTATATATCCCTTTATAGACCTCGTGCGGTTGAGGCGAGTACGAGTATATATATCGCGGTATAATGTGTGGAAAACGAAGCTCGCTAATTTAGGAGTTCTGTGCATTCTTTGATCACTTTGCCTCTCTATGGTCCTTCAAGACATCATCTGCAAAAATGGAGGTTAGTTCATGAACCAGTATGTTAGTTAAATCTGTCGCAGGACATAATGGATAAGCATCCATATATACAAGGGCCGCGATGCGAACACTCAGCACCATCCCCTTCAGGCTCAATAATCAGAGCTTTACCAAGAGATGCATAAATTTTACAAGTACAAATAATATTTGGAAAAGAAACAGGTATAAAACAGGGTGGGATTTAATTGTTTTCAGAAGGTACCAAATAATTGTTCACCAGAGAGTATGGCATGATGGATTGAAGATTGCAAACAAATCTGACATTGCACCCAGCAAAATAAATAAATGCGTGTACTTTGACCGCTCCCCATTTCTTCACTTAAAGCAGCGAGATCGACGAACAGTGAGAATCGAAAAAGATTGGGGGGTCATAGCCATGGCTAAGAAAAAGGAAATAATCTTTCAGCTATCTAGTGGAAACAGATGAAATACTACATTACAGCAGCTCTTTCCTTCTCCGGCGCTTGAGTTATTGCAATTAGACATTGCACAGGACGCATCGTAAGCAGATGTACACAGAGTGCAGCGCACAACCCATTTGGCGAAAGATGGATTCCCAACAACAGCATCAGGTTAGATCTGGAGATGATGTTTGCAAATTGGTTCTAGACCATAGTCAGTGAGCTCTCGACAGTGTTAGAATCCACAAAGCTGTGCCAGCCATTTGGTCTTATGTAAGGAGGTTGATGGCTAACTCGGCCCTTAAGTGAAGGACACCATTGATGAAGAAAGGGCTGTCGTCGGCAATGAAGGATGTCCATGGTACAGCAAACAGGTTTCTATAGCCAACTGCCTTCCCACCTGAAAAGGTGTAGGACCCCTTGTACTTGCTGACGAATTCACATGTCGGCTTCGATCTCGCAGCAAACTCGTAATCCACGGCCAAGCTGGCCTGCCCCTTCTCTTGCATTCCAAGGAAGAGCCCAAAGCAGTGGAATGGGCTCTGCTGCTCCATGTTGCAGTGAGCTGAAAGGAAGAACCCCTGCCCACCCAAGTGGAATGCCTGAGAGTAGACACGGCCAGACGGATGTAGACTGAGGCATTCTTCTCTCTTTAGATCGAGGTAGACGATGCATTGTGGCTGAGGCAATTCAAAGTCCACCACCTTTACTGGGCGATATTTATAGGCACGTTCTACAAACCGGTGCTTCACAGACTCGTCTGAAGATGCAAGAGTTCGCTGTCTATGCGGGGCTTCAGCCTTAAAAAAAAGGGCATCCATGACCAACTTGCTGGCAACGTCATGCTCCACATCATTGCATGACAAAACTTTTCTCAACTTTCTACAGCTCATGTATGGGAAACGGATATAAGAGAAAAAGAGAGAGCTCAACACTTGGCGACGTTCCTCCAGCTTCGGATACTGAGAACGGGCCCACTTGAGTACAAAGTCATAGACAGCATCCTCGGAAGCCACTTGAAGGTCATTGCTGGAGAGGATAGCCTCAATTCCCGCAAGAGGTAGATGCATAGCTTCCTCAGGAAACCTGTAGAAGTATAGAGGTAAAGGCAAATATAAGTCGACAATGTACCGAAATAGCATGGGAATGACACTAGTATCATAACAGCATTCTAGGACTCAGGATACATACTTGGTTATGTCCTTGTAGTGGGTGGCAAGGAACTTCCTTGCTGCATTGGCCAAAGGCTGGACAGCAGATGCTGCTGAGATGGTACAAGGCAGCTCCAGGTAACGCAATGCAGATTCTGGTGTCATGGGCAAGTTGCCGAGAAGCTCACTGCAGAACCTCATGCATGAAGCTACCTCAAATTTATCAGCAGCCATAAGAACATCCAGGAGTGCAGGAGCTGAGGTGGTTGATAATTTATTGGTGTACATGAAGCGAAGAAGCTCCATAAGAGCCGCTTCCTCTGTTTTCAAAACAAAAATTTTCAATTAAGCTTTGAATAAGGCGGGGCATCAGAGAATTAGAAGCTCTGCCATCATTCAACAGTAACTTTCATTTAACTTCTACGTGCCCATGCATAATTTAGGTGAAAAGTAGAAGAGAAAAGATAAATTAGAGAACTTTCTGAAAAGCCATAATCTAACATTAAGATAAGCATATCAAAGTAAACAGTGATACTGACAAAACTGCAGTACTTCTCAACTTTTGGATGGACCCTATGTAAATCATTGAAATTGCAGGAAATAATATAACTCATCACACCAGGGCCAAATTTCAGCCATGTATGCACATTTATCTCAATTGGGCAGCATCGCAATTCATAATGCTTCCAAGGAAAAGTTCATGGTTAAAAGAAAACCACCAATGAGCTGAATATGAGGGGCCACGAAACTGGTCCTGACTACTGACAGCAACATAGAAAGACATTACATACTAGTGCTTCCATCTAGATTTTGTAGGTTGGTTTATCGCGATAAGAAAAAAAACTCATAAGGTCACCACATCATATTTGCAATGCTTGCGAAGAAATGATACTGCGCAAAAGAAAAACTATGGACATCCAGGAAATGGACCATGAAACTGCTCTAACAGCAACATAAATAAGCATAACAGACGAGATAAGGCTCACATGCACGGACACCTGCCACGTAGTGTACAGGTGTGGCTGTTTGATCCTTTTTTTGAAAAGGCTATTAGTTGATCATGAGTTCCAGTCTGACATTTATCTAATCTCTACAAGACATGCAGTATCCCCAGTAATCCTGCAGTAATGCACCACTTCCTACCAATCTGATAATTGCTGGATAAGTAAGCCTGTAGAAAGGTAGGCTTATTTACCCGGAAATCACACTTTTCTACTGCTAAGTTCTGAGAAACTCTATCCTGCACTGATGACACGAGACTATCCTACACTGATAACAGACAGCTGAAACATCACCAAGGCAGAAAAATGACTTCAACCCCCTGATTTTGCCTGTTGATCCTAACTTCACAAGCACTCAGACAGCTCCCAATTTGCCCATTACTGTCTTAACCATATCCTTCTCACATATCCGTTGATCCATTCAAATACTTTCCTACCACCCCCATGGGGTTAGTAGTGATTCAAAACTAATTAAAGCACTGAAGTAACGGGAAACACAAACAATAACACATGATCGATCGATTGCATGCCATTCGAGGACAGCAACCAAAGATGACCAAAAGAGGTAGCCCAGTAAAAGGCTCCTGCATAAAGCTACTCTCCCATTGATGCACGCACCCAGGGGCAGAACTAGCAAATAGCTCAGGGGGGGCCATGGCCCCTCCTTAATTGTTACATTTCTTTTATATAATGTTATTAAATTTTGATATGGTCCCTGCTTAAATGTTAAATATAGAGCAGATAATGTCGAGTAGTATTACTAAATGCTGAATGTCTCACTGGCAAAGTGTTGTTTTCTCCAACTAACAAACCGGGGTTCGAATCTCATGTTTGCATAATTTGTTAAAAAAATTAGCTTTACTCACTTTATCTCTCTCTATCCTTTATTTTGTTTAGTTGGCTCCCCTTGATAAAATTCATGGTTCCGCCCCTGCACGCACCAATTAGAAACTGGATCAGCCTTTTTTAGCTTCTGGGTCTATTTCTTAGTTGAAGATCCCTTTTACTTCTATGAATAGAAGGATTAATAGATTTGTTCTGTCCAAAATAGGAATGGGTTGGGGTTGTGAACTTGTAATCATAAAATCAATTTGATAGATTATAAGTTCATTCCATACTAGACCAAATAGGAACAATGTTATGTACATTCTCATTGAGTCATTTGAGAGTATTGATAGACAAGGTTGTAAAAGTCGGTAATCGGTGCTTGATCAGTAGAGTCATTAACGATTAATAGCCAGTCAGACAACGGAACGGATATAGTTGAACTTTAATCAGTTTTGTATTTTTTAGCTATTTTAAACATATAAATAATTTTTATACATATATCCCTGTATATTTACATAAACATTTTCTATAATATCAACAATGAAATCAAAGAAACATTTGAATTCCAATCGAACATTAGGCATCTTGAATTATGTTTGCTTTTAAAAAAAGAAGAAAAAAATAAAACACGGTTCAGTTGCAAAAAACGGCCAACTAGTCAGCCGTTTAATTGAACCGACTAGTGACAGCTTAGTGCATGTCATCGACTCGACTAAATAGACTGACGAAACGACCTAGTCGACTATTTTTTGCAAGCTTGCGTATATATACTATGTTTACATATCTCTAAACCGACCATGACATTCGATTTCAGATTAGGAATTGTGGTTTTCATCCAAATCGAGCACACTATTTTTTAAAAAAATAAATTTAGACTAACTGAGATACCTAAAAATAGCATGGCGATTTCATTATTTAAAATAGGAGACTTATACGATTTGACTAGGGTTTAGTTGGGATTTGTTTACCTGATCTATAAATGAGCTAATAGGTGGATTAAAAACATATTTAATAATTATAAAAATTGGAGTTTCTCCATCACCTCTCTCTGTGTGTTTTCTCCCCCTTTATCATATGCATCTCTACGCTTCTCCACAATAGATACACGCTACATTTTCTATTTTTTTCTCACAAGTGACTTTATTCTACATCAATTAGTACCACACCATGACACCCAAATTATTTTGACGATTTCACGACCCTACTAAATACAAAAGAATAATCAAAAGGCTACAAAGAGTTTGTGCATCATTTTCCTATCATTGAGCATGGAAAAAAAGCCTCTAAGAGAACTTTTGCAGAAGTACAAAATTCTACATCGATGTCCTTATAACAACCATAGATTGAAATTTCGGTTTCGACAAGTCATGGGTATCGAAACTACCCTAGATGTCGATTTTTCGGATTTCGACCAAGATGGGTCGGAATATCGATGATATTTCGATATATCGACCCATATCGGTCAAAATTCATGGTTTTTAGGCCAAAATTTCTCGGATTTCAACCGATATCGGCGAAATTTTGTAGATACCTATGTGAATCAGCGATGTTATCTATGTAAGCTTGATTTTACTACTTATTTACCAATTCCTTATATTAAAACACATAACGATTTGTATATTTTGTTTCGGATCAAGGGCGCTACCCCCGCATCCCGTAAAGGGAGCGCACCTGCTCCCCCTAGACCCCCCAGGCCAGCAGACCGGGCAGCGAGACCCCCGTGTGGTAGGGTATGGTGCGACAGATGGGGTACATACGATGATTCTTCAACTTGGGGAGCTTCACAATCTTTGGGTTTAGCAATGGAGATGAAACAACTATATAGTTTCTAGATATCCGATATAGCTTGTTCGTTTCATTCTATTTGTTATTATCTTCGTAAATAGATCATCTTTACTGTAAGTCTAAGTCTGTAATTAATTATTTAATTCACTAGAACTTTTTCTATGATAGTTATTTCTATGAACTAAACATTGCGTTATTAATCATTATCTACATTTTAGAATCAAATGCTCATATATTTTTATGATCAAAAGGCATTTTCTAAGTGTTGTTAACTTAATTATTTCAATTTACATTTATAATATCTATCAGTCAGCTCAATGATATGTCTGATATGACCAATATGTGCGATAAAAGGCATATGGATGAGAGATATGTGCTATAAGTGTGCATTTGTAAGCCATTGTTGTTTTAAGAACTTGGATTTGATGATATTCATTTCCAATATGTATCAGTCAAAGAATCATCATTAACAACGAAATGGCTGACATGACCAATATGTGTGATATAAGGTAGGGATGAAAATGGATCGGATACGGATCGGATATGCCCATTTCCATATCCATATCCACTTCATCTCTATCGAATAGGAATACCGATATGATTCGGATATGCATCAAGGAAATCATATCCTTAAAATACAGATACGAATTCGAATCGGATATTTATCAAATCTGAAACGAATCAAATAAAGAGCGGATCCTAATACGGATCGAATAAAGAGCCAATGCAAATATGAGTCGAATAAAGAGTGAATCCAAATATGGATCCAATTAACATGGAATCCGAATATAGATAGAATAAAGACTGTAAGAAAATACGAAGCGAAAGCGGAATCAGAAATAATGATAGAAAGCATGAATTGGACACGGGATTTTACATGGAACCCTACTCCGTGTGGAGCGGGATGAAACCACGGGAGAAGGCCTCAAAGGGTCGTGTTTGTCTATTGACTTTCTCAATGGTTACAGGAGGTCTGGGGCTCCTTATATAGCCTCCACAGAGCCTACAATCCCACTGCTGGTAGATGTGGGACTAAATATGTGGATGGGGCTCCAAGATCCATTTACCCTGCTACAACTCATATGGCGCACAACCAAATACTCCAAGCTGGAGCATGCTCAACTTGGACAAACAGAAAGAGACTCAACTCAACGCTACAGGACACTACGGACAATATCAACCCAACGCGCACAACTGCTGCTGTCGAGGACGTTGCTTCTCATGCCGTGCAAGTGAGGAGGAAGAACGGGCTGGAGTGTGAGTCTGTTGAATCTCCTCGTCGGAGAGCATGTGCTCTGAACTACGCCTGTCAGAGACACTGTAACTAGAATGAGTCTCCTCGTCGGAGTACTCTGGCCCGCCACAATAATGTGGACAACTGCTCCATCTCTGAAAAGGGCCGAAATGAAAAAAGGGTTGTGGTTGTGCAATCCTCGTCGGAGTCCACGGTCGCTGGAGAATGGAGTCTGAAAGAAGTCTCCTCGTCGGAGAACTGGGTCTCTCCCATCTGGCACAGAGAATGATACACTACTCTGGAGTACCTATGATACCACATGAAAACCCTTGCCAATATGGCATAGGGAATGGTCCTCTACTCTGGAGTCCCTATGGCTCACATGAAAACTCTGGCCTACAAAACAAGAAAGGATGGGGACCTCTGAACTGATGGCATACATGTGCTCATCTAAAAAGACATCATACAAGTGCGTGTCTGAAAATAAGTCTCTCTCTGGAGAACTCGAAAATGGGCCTCTCATCATGGAGTGCCTCGAACTTGGACTCTGACCAATCTGAATGTCGAGTTTGGATCTGCGCTGTCTTTGTAGAGTCAGAAAATATGGATGGTCTGACGAATCTCTGAATCTGGAACATGGAACAGACCTGTGACTCTACATAATACTCCTCCTTTCTCCCATACTTATCGGAAAATGACATCGATAAAGTTGGGAGAAGACAAAGACATGGGGAAAATAACATGAACATTCACAAAGATTGCTTGCAGCTTTTCAAATTTCTTTTTATAAGCCATCATTTTTTTAACATTTTTATAAGCCGTTTCAACCATTTTTTTACGGCTTTTCTTGCTTTTTTTTGCTTTGCGCACGGCTTTTTTTCGTGTACGCACCTTTTTCAAGAAAAACTTAATTTTTTTTAACAAAACAATCGGCCCATATAAGGTCCACTACTATGCAGCCCCTTTGTTTTTTTTGTCTCTCCCCCCCTTTTTGAACTCTCAGGAAAATCACTCGACATCCTCTGGACCCTTTTTTTAAACAAATATCGGCCCACATGGCCCAAAGATATTGCCCCCCCCCCCTCTCTCCCTTTTTTTAACAGGGCCCTCCTTTCAATTTTTAAACACAGCCCATCTTGGCCGAAAACTGTTGCACAATTTTTTTTTAAACAGAGACAGCCCTTCGGGCTTTAGGGTACCTGTGAACCCTCTTCTTTTTTTGAATCTCCCTCTCTTTTTTTTACTTCACGCACTGCCACTTGGGCCATGTATCAGCCCCTGTTGGGCTTCATAGGACTCCCCTCCTCTTTTTTTCTCTCGGCCCCGCTTGGGACTTAAACAACAAAACAAATTTTTTTATACCGCGAGGCCTCTAGGGTTCCCACGATGGGAACCCTCCCACAAAAGACTTGCCGCCGGAGGGGGGGGCTGCGCACTGCCTTGGGCGCTGGGGACATCGTCGCGGTGAGATCGGGAGGGGAGGAGTGCGCTCTCCTGTCGTTGCTGATGGGGAAAGGTTTCCGCGTGGCTAGGGTTCCGCCTACGCCGGATGCTGCCTACGCTGGGACCCGCACCGCCGCGAGGAGAGATGTGCATCAGGCGAGGATCTTCTCTGGGCGATTGACCTGCTGGGAAGCCAGAGAGGCACCGCCTGCGCGACGCAGGAGCAGAGCCAAGGCTTGCACGCGAGAAGAAGGGTATGTGCCTAAAGCGCCGCCGCATGGGGGAGTTGCGCCTGGGGATGGCTAGGGTTGTGCGCGGCTAGAGGTCGTACGTCACCTGGAGGTGCGGCGCGATGCCGCGCGCTGTGGGAGAGAGATGCTGCTTGGAAGATCGCCTGCGCGCGCACCTGGTGCCTGTTCACGTGCCCCTGGGGTTAGAAAAGGAATCGCGCAGGCGCGATCTGGAGCCGATGAAGGTGCCGCCTTGCTTGGATTCGAAGAAAAACTGCACGCTGGAGAAGAGATGCGGGTGCCTGCGCACATGAGACTTCATCGCCCTGGAGATAGGGACAATATCTTGCAGATTCAGATGTGGTGGCGTGCTTGTAGGGCTTCTTCGGTACTGGAGTGTGCCTGGAGATGAAGCAGCATCGCCTTGCGTCGATCTGGAATCTGGACCCCTTCCTTTAGGGTTCTACAGTGGAAACCCAATTGCCTCATGAAATCGCCTCATGAAATCGATGACGACAGGGATTAGGGTTTCACAATGAAAACCCCAGTTTCCTTTGAACAACATGATCAGAACTGAATATTTGATCAAAAAAAAACTCCACAACCATTGATAATGATCTCGTAATCTTGAACATAAATAATCGAGATGAGAATTCAAATCGAATCTCGACAAAATAAATAAAACATGATTCCTCGAGAATCGAACCCGCCCTGATACCATGTTACAAAATACGAAGCGGAAGCGGAATCAGAAATAAAGATAGAAAACATGAATTGGACACAGGATTTTACGTGGAACCCTACTCCGTGAGGAGCGGGATGAAACCACGGGAGAAGTCCTCAAAGGGCCATGTTTGTCTATTAACTTTCTCAATGGTTACAGGAGGTCGGGGGCTCCTTATATAGCCTCCACAGAGCCTCCAAGTCCCACTGTTGGTAGATGTGGGACTAAACATGTGGATGGGCTAAATGGATCTTCTCCAAGATCCATTTACCCTGCTACAACTCATATGACGCACAACCAAATACTCCAACAAAGACCACATACGAAAATGGAAAACGAATTGATTTTTTCTATCAAAGTTCATAATGATTTTAAAAATGACAATGAAATATAAATAAGTTGCATCATGACAAAAGGGAGCATCAAGATGACCCACGTTCTTGATAGGAAGCAAAAAGGGGGGATAGGGTT
This sequence comes from Ottelia alismoides, assembly GCA_037367405.1. Taxonomy (NCBI): domain Eukaryota; kingdom Viridiplantae; phylum Streptophyta; class Magnoliopsida; order Alismatales; family Hydrocharitaceae; genus Ottelia; species Ottelia alismoides. The sequence continues at coordinate 222,764 of JAZKJV010008792.1, read as the reverse complement.
TTTTAAATTTTGTTTGTGCCCATTCTCAAACAAATGAAAGTTTATTAATATATTAACTAATATATAAAACAATATTAAATATTGTATTCAGATATCCGAGGTCCGGATATTCAATCCATTACCATATCCGAAAATTTTTTACAACTCATATTCATATTCAATCCGTATTCGATTAATATTCGAATACGGATATTTAGATATATCCGTATCCATTTTCATCCCTAATATAAGGGGCATATATGAGCAATATGTGTGATATAAGTGTGTATTTGTAAGTTATTTATAGTTGTAATAACTTGAAGGATCTTAATTTGCAAAAAATGGTCAAAAAATGAATTTTTGAGCCATTTTCGACATTTCCATTGAAACAGTCGAAATTTCGATTTTTGGGGCAACCGAAACGAGATCGAAATCGAGATTTCGAACCTTGATTACAACTTCAAAACACATTGGACTTCTTTTTAGAAATAATTAAAGAAGATAATATAAAAGAGATGCTGACAACACTCCTCGCAATCATAACATTATGGATAAGGAGCAACCACCATCGCTCTTTCAAAATTCATGTCAATGTCCAGTCACACCACTCTGTTAGAATCCCCTCCCACCTACAGGCACCAACCATGATTGTCGTCGACTTTTTCTTGGTACCCTCCGTCACATCATGGTGAAACCTATCGTCTGACTCCTACATCGTTTACCTTGTTGACCTTTCCACCTCATTTTATTGTGATCATCACCAACGATCCACAACTCAACGATCGCATCAGACGATTACCAACTTTCAACATCAATCCCACCATTAGCTAATAAGTCTTGCACAACCACTCAAGTAAACTACTTGTGCGACCTCTAAGTGGTGTCAATGCGAATGTCGTCGTCACAAACGATTCTAGCCACATGTCTACTATGTGTGTTGCATCCATGGGTCTATCGTAGCCCTTGCAGATACGCTTTCATTCACCCGACCAGCTATTGTGCCAATCACCATCTTCGCTCGTCCACTAATAGTCATGGCAACTATTTCTCAAGCCCAAGTTTTCATTGGTGTCATCATCGGCACATCCATAACAAAGCCTTTCCCACAATTAAGTAGGTCCGACTACATGAACTTTTCGCTTTCATTAAGATCGATTTCAGGAAATCCATGTTGAAAAGATCGTATTGTCTTGACGTAAATTCCCAAATAGTATTCTCAGTTGATAACACCAATTCAAAATTTATCTCCGACGATTTTACGCTGGCTGTCAACTGCCTAATGCAACCCTCATTTATTTATCTGACCTTAGGACCAACTAAGGTTGAGTCCATTGTTATCATCAATTTGCAAAAAAATGACCCCTGCCATGCATCCTATCTTTGTATCATATAAGAAAATGGGTTGCTAGATTTTTGGAGAGGTCCCTTCTCCAAAAAAATTATGTAAGGGGTAGAGTTATGAAAGATCTAATTGGAATAGAATTTTCAATTGAATATGGAGAAAAAAATGCATCTATGTTATAAATAATTTAGTTATTTAATTGGGGATATTTTAGAAATAAATTTTGATTTTATAAGGATTTTGTTTCATTTTAGATTTTGTTTCATAAACCAACTATATTATATATATATATATGAAGGGCTTACTGGTAGATTGAAGACAAATTTGAATATTATAAAAATTGGTTCCTCTTCGTTATTTCTCTACTCTTATCACTCTAGCAAAACATCTATATCCTTCTCCACCAAAACTCCGTGTTACATGCACAAAACCCCTCTTCTCAATCTCTATTTTCATCTTCATATGCGTCTTCATTTTGCATCAATTGGTACCAAATCATGGCTTCCAAATCATTCTCACAAAATAACAATCCTACAGATACACACAAAATATTGACATAAAAAGAAGTATTCATTGACCAAAAAATAAAAAAGTGATCATATCATAAGTTCACAACATATTATCACAGAAAAAAGAAATATTTACAATGCATATATGATGCCATCTTATGAGAAACTGACACCACTCACAACTTATTATCACAGACAAAAGAATATTTACAATGCATATATGATGTCACCGTGACACCACTCTAAGGCTCTACCACCAAATATTGCCATATGCAGTCTCATCACCCACCGATGATCCTTGATGATGCCCCTAAAAGGGGGCCTTTTGTAACTTTTCAAGATTATAAAATGAAAGGGGTCACACAAGCCCATAATATCAAGCTTAGTAAATTAAGATAACTTGAATTTATTGCGAGATATGAGTCTCGTATGAGGTTTGAACCATCACAAAACCACCTTATTGAATTCCACCGTGATGGCATCGATGTCTGACACTAGCGTTCGAGAAACCAATGCCCCTTCCAAAGCTTGTTAATAGATTCCATATACAATGCGCTCTCCTAAGGTTGGCTCTCTGATGCAGCATGACCTCAAATTATAGGGCCGAATTTTTAATTAATTTAGTGGTCAATTTTATTTACGTTTTTTATGTCGCATTTTATTTAAATAAGGAGATCATGTGTGATCTCGAAATTAATTAGTTAGTTTAAATTTGATTTTCGAATTTGAATTAGAGTCAAAATAGGATAGAGGTCGATTTGAATTTTAAATTCAAATCAATTAGGATCGGGTGGGATTTTAAATTTGAATTGCTTCTATTTTTGTAATTCCATCTCTACTATATAAAGAGGTTGGTAGCCTATTATAAAGGGCAGTTCAGTATTTGATAAAATTGAGATTTATCTCTCCTTTCTCCTTCTCTCTCCCCACACGTGATCTACACGTCTTCTTCCTCCCCCAAATCCCTCGTGCTCCCGACGAGTTTCTTCTCTCAACCCCTCCATTATTCTTCCACCAAAAATTCTACCAAATATTTTATTTTTCGTCGACGCGCCGAACTGCGTTTGCATCATTTGGTATCAGAGCATGGCATCTAGGTCGTCCTCACGACCTAACGATCCGCCCAGGCGCTCGCACCGGCATCATCGTTCATCCGAACAAACACGACGAGTCATCTCCACCATCGACGCCTTCAACAAGGAGACGACGCACATGATACGTGACTTGCAAACCAACTTCAATTCCATGTTTCGAGATCTAATGGCTAATTTTGAGGCCTTCCGCGACGCCCAATCAAAGCCTCCAACCGTCGAAGTTGCTGCCGCAAGTTTTGATGAAGAAAACTCCGAAGTTGAGGAAGATTTGGTTGTTGTTCAGATCGTAACAGAAGAAAACAACTGTGGGATAGTGGATGTCCAGGAGGTTTCGGCCCAGCCCCCACCGCCGAAAATGTCCCCGACGACGGCTCAGGCACCCGTGCCACCCGGCCTTGGCAGTCCCGCATCCTCGAGACCCCTAACCATACCCACGGCAACCCCAACCCAGCCCACAACCTCGTCGGCACTCTCCCCCACCCCCGTAAAGCCGGCAGCCCAGAACCCGCACCTCCAGCCAGAGCCCGCGCCTCTAGCCCGATCAGCCCTCATCGCCGCCTTCCCACACCCCCTCCTATCGCCTTCCCCCCAACCCCCCCTCCTCCCTGCGGCCTTTTCCCCCTTCCTTCCTCCACCTTCCACGCCCTCAACCGCGCCGCCACCCCGTCACTATCCCCCTCCCACGCCATCCCCCCCCCGACACCCTTTTCCCCCCATCCGACGCCATCCACCACCTGCACCTTCCCGGTACCCCCTGCGACACCCCCACCGCTGTCGCCTTCCCGCCACGCACCCCTCACCCTCCCGCGCTCAAGCCTGCGACGCCGCCTCCCCGCGACGCCGCCCTCGCCTCGCCCCCTTCCCCGCCTCCTCCAGGCGCGACCACGACAGCCCACGACACCCCCCCACCCCCCGCCTTTGCTCCGCCAACCCCGCAGCCCCCTCCCTCGCCGCATCCCGCCAGCGCCTCCTCCTCTCCAGCACCAGTCACCTCGCTGCCGTCCCCCGCGCCACCGCCTCATCCTCGACGTCTCCCATCCCGCGCCGCGCCGCCTTTTGTGGGGGAAGGCAGGAACCCTAGCACGAGCCTTCCTTACGGGAAGAACCGAACTTCCGAAATTCCGGGCTGAAAAATCAAGTGGGGAAAATTGCAATAAAATAACCCCTAAACCTCCTATTTGCAGACATGCCGAAAGGAATAGGAAATGAAGAGGCGCAAAATTTGCGCACACACCCCTGGCGGCAGAAATATTTAAAAAAAAGGGCTACAAACTTGAAATCTGGGGTTCCTCCTTATCCCAATAGGACTAGGGCCTTGGGCTTCCCCTATATAAGGACCCCATGGCTTCATTCCTTGGACACATCTCCTCTTCTCCTCTCCTTGTGCCATTTCTTCACTATGGATTCTCCGAGGGCCATATTATTCATGCCTCATCAATTTTTCCGCAGTCACAATGAGGAGGCCAAATTTCAGAAGACGCCGCCGTTTGCGCCACACATGTTCTTCCACAACGACAGCCGCGCCCGCATCTGGAGCCCGCCATTCGCCCCACACCAGTTCTTCCAGAAGATGGCAGAGCACGCCGAATCAACCTCCAAGCCTACAGATTCAGCAATTCGTCGGGAGACGAATTTTTTAAAGCTGAAGAGAGTTGATGCAGCATGACCTCAAATTATAGGGCCGAATTTTTAATTAATTTAGTGGTCAATTTTATTTACGTTTTTATGTCGCATTTTATTTAAATAAGGAGATCGTGTGTAATCTCGAAATTAATTAGTTAGTTTAAATTTGATTTTCGAATTTGAATTAGAGTCAAAATAGGATAGAGGTCGATTTGAATTTTAAATTCAAATCAATTAGGATCGAGTGGGATTTTAAATTTGAATTGCTTCTATTTTTGTAATTCCACCTCTACTATATAAAGAGGTTGGTAGCCTATTGTAAAGGGCAGTTCAGTATTTGATAAAATTGAGATTTATCTCTCCTCTCCTTTCTCCTTCTCTCTCCCCACACGTGATCTACACGTCTTCTTCCTCCCCCAAATCCCTCGTGCTCCCGACGAGTTTCTTCTCTCAACCCCTCCATTATTCTTCCACCAAAAATTCTACCAAATATTTTATTTTTCGTCGACGCGCCGAACTGCGTTTGCATCACTCTCACACATCGGTATTTCGAAAGTGTCCTAAGCAAAGACACCCTTGTCAACTGCTACTAGAAGCGAGGTTCTGGGACCCAAGACCAGATCGGCGGAGGGCTTAGATAATCCCCGATCGAAGATTGCCGGTGAAAACAAACTCAAAGAGGGGGAAGTCAATAATTCTGGGTTGGTTATAAACTGTCAGAAAAGAGTGTCATCGAATAACAGTCGTTCTACCAAAGGGAAGGGGGCAATCATACGAAAAACACCAAAAGGGCGGTCGTAGGAGGGGCCACCTACTCGAAGAATAACACATGTTGAGCAGGGAATAAAGTTTTTCCCGAGAAAATGTCTGCGAACAGAAACGAGCGAGTGGGAATCTTTGATGCTTGGGAGCGAGTTGAGAGTTCTTGGTGGGAGGTCGCGAAGGGACTGTTAGTGGGGGTGCGTCGGTGTAGGGGGCATCCGAGATCGAGCAGAAGGGTCCGAACGGGGATGGCAGTGTAACAGAGGCGAACGATTTGTAAGGTGCAGAGGGGGAAGGTATCTAGGACACAACCAAGGAAGACGAGGGGAGCACAAAAGAGATGTTCGAGAAGGCAGTCGCATCGATAGTGGGTGTAACGGTGGCGGAGGTCTCCCCCACGATCTCTAGATGAAAATTTCATCTTGGAACATGCTAGGGCTGGGTCAATCGAAGAAGCGATTGGCGGTTAGCTCGATATTAGCTACATGGAAGGTGGATGTGACTTGCATCCAGGAAACATGGGCGGACCACTGGTAGCTGGAAGGATGCGCTTGGCCGATTGGCTACCGGTAGTTGAGAAAATGGAGCAGAAGCTTGCAAGATGGAAGTCCATGTGCTTGTCTAGAGGTGGCAGATTGGTGTTGCTACAATCGATGTTATCTGTGGTAAGCAATTTCTTTCTATCTTCTAACATCTTATCGGTTGGTGTGCGAAAGAGACTGGATTGCATCATGAGGCGCTTCTTTTGGTCATCGCCGTCGTCTGGGCGAGCAAATGGGCTTCCATTGTTAAATTGGAGATTGTCTCACGCTCGAAGGAGGACGGCAGTCTTGGTGTCTGCATCTTAGTAGAGATGAACAAGGCCTTACTTAGCAAGTGGATCACCCGTATTTGGAGAGACATTGACAGACTGGTACGCGTGCTGCTCAGGAGGTTGTATGTCTCTGGCTCTTCTCTCCCCAGCCTTAGGGATCCGGGCACTGCCCCTCTTATTTTTTACATGGAGTCTGCAGTGTTATGCAGGATATTTGCCCCTTTATGAGATCCATTATGGGGGATGGTGCAGGTTTTAGATTATGGACTGACGACTGGAGCTAAAATGGGGTGCTGGGCACTAGATTCTTGTATCTTTTGGCGATGGCTACAGACCCTAATTGTTTTATGGCGGACATTTGAGATAGACATTCCTTTTTCCCCCACTTTACATATGAACTTTCAAATCAACAGTTGGAGAGACGTCTAGTGATGATTACGAAGCTGGATAGTGCACAGGGGTCAATTGATGGCCGAGACCGTTGCAGTTGGCACAACGGGACATTCTCTGTTCACAAGGCTTACACGGTGCTAATGGCCTCAATGATTTTCGACCCCGGGGGTGCATTAAAGACCGTAGAAACAAATAGAAATGGAAAATTCCAATGTTGATAAAGATTTTTATGTGGCTGCTTCAAAGAGGGAGACTACTCACTAGTGAAAGACTTGCTCATTTAGTTCAGGCGATGGATCCCACTTGTTCTCGATGTCGGATTGTGATAGAGGAGGCGGATCACCTCTTCTTCACATGTGGGAGCTCTATGGAGGTGTGGGACCTGTTTGCGAATCAGACACTTTGTCATGATGGTGTTTCTGGCTTCTGGATTTCCATTGGACAAATTGGAATGGCACAAAGAGATAAAGAACGTAATGCGTAGCCATGGTTTGGGCAATTTGGCTTGCAAGAAATGTTGTGGTATTCCGCAAAGAAAGATTTTATGCTGAAAACGGGGTAGCCCATGATAGAGGCTCTAGCTGAGAATTTGGAGCTTGTAATAGTGGTCCGGTCATTTACATGTTTACACGATTGTAATATTTTTGGTGATTAATGGTGAAGTTTTTGGGCATACACCTATACGATGGAAGCCCTTTTTTCTTTCAAAAAATCGTCACCGAACCCCCTCTTGCCCAACTGATAATCTTGATGATGCCCTACTGCGTATCATAGACATAATATCATCAATGATCATTTATCATCAATGATCATTCTCAACAATGTTGCCAAAATAATGCATATCGAACCTTCATCAACTTCAAGCCTCCTCCACCATTTCCTCTGACTACATCAGACTACGCCCTTAAATATCAAGACATGTCGACGACATCATCAATATGTCTGTATCAACAAAACGGAGAAATCAATACCAACCCTACATCTTTTTCTAAGACACTGGCAATATATCATTGATATATCACCGATATCGAAGGTACAAGGAAGATTGAATATTCATTATAATATTTTTATCTTTTTCACCCAACATTGCCTATATACTCTCCATTTCCTCCCAATTCGTGCTCCAGTTGCAGTGAGCATTTTAGACAATTTTGGAACTTTGGGGAGTTATTAAAGCCTTAAAGGCTAATTCTTGAAAGCTCGCTAAATTCAATAATATACGATCTCTACCCTCCAGTTATTGTACAATTGGTGATCGTAGAGTCTACTTCACATAATGATTGAAGTCTTCAATCTTGAAACCTCGTTGAAGATTTATCTAGATTGTGGAAATTATGCATTATAGATGTGGAGGATATTCAAGGTTGGTGGATATGGATCTCAAGTACAGAATGAATCATGTGATTTCTTTTCCTCCCAATTAAGGCTATAACAATAGTGGTGATTACGGAAAGCAACATTATGATGTTATGTCCTTACAAAGTAGTTGGAGATATGGTATATTTCCATATTTTTACTCCGTAATGCCTCCAATTCAACCTCCACAAATGATATCTCCCCGTGCTCCATCTTCACCACGTGGTTCACAAATTCCATCTTCTTTGTGTCGATTGCCTTGTGATTCAATTAAAAGTTATCCTCGGATTAGAGTTCTCGCATATGTGAATAGACATGAATATGGGTAGTATTTGATGGACTATAAAGCCATGTACTCCTATATGTCATGGGAGAATTATGTGGAATATAAAGATTCGATCAAGAGACAACACAGAGGACAACAACAAGCAAGGCAAATGGTTCCAAAAAAACACTCCCAGGTATGATGAGCGATAAATCTTCAACATATTTACATGATTTCTTTTGAAGCAATTTGCATGGCAATTGGTAATTAATGTATTAGTAGATTATTAATTATGAGTTTATTACACGTATTATTTGTTATTTCAACTTATTTGTGCATTCTAAATGAGTAAATTTTACTTGTCTGCTCTGCATAGCACTGCATATCAGCTTGTGTGGTGATCATGATGATAACACTATTACAAAACTTATGTTTAGACCAGCTCTTTAGTAAACAAGTGTGTTCTATCTTATTTTTTATTAAAGACCAGTGAAACCCTTAATTTAGGAAAGAAATAATTTTTGTAGTCATTTCTAGCGTTATCACAATACATCGGCAATATTCCTCAAATTTTCCCTATTCCAAGTTCACACTAATATCGATAACTAAGGTCATGCTTGGAAAAATGTGAGATGTCTCTAGGTGATTCTCCTATAGTCAAGGCAAGACATAAACCTCAAAGCTATCAAGGCGAAAGCCTCGACGTTCAAGAAAAAAAGACCAACTGTAGCAAAATTGTGGTTATAAAGGGAGTTAGCAACATTGGATAATATGTTAAACCAATCTACATGAAACTTCGCACCTTTAAACAATGAATACACGATCACAACAACAAACATGATAAACAACATTAAGCATCAGATAAAAACTAGTCGAATATCTTAGACTTTTTTTAAAACAAATTAAGAATGTATGACATGTGCTACTCAATAAATTGTGAAGTATCCTATATTAAATAAGAAGGGACAAAAATTTCGAGTGCATCTTAGACATTCTAAAATTACCACTACATGATGTTTGATAACATAGATCATCACAAAAAACTAAAATTATCAAAGTCCGTTTTCAAGCAACTCTTTTTGACTAAGTATTCAACATTTCTTATCTATGATATTTGTAAGCAAACTCTAAGATGACCCTTTTATTAAGTTGAACAGGATGTTATCACGACGGTTGTCGCACGAGGTAATGACTTCAAGGCGATGATGGCTCCTTTGAACAACAACAATCAATTCAGGCATAGGCAATTGCTATGAGCAATAAGGAGATAACTAGAGGTGGCAGAGGAGTGATTGTATCATTTAAGAGGGTGTAAGAGAGAGAAAGTACAAGAAAAAACATAAGTGTGTTACTTTATCATTAGAACCATAGTGGATGTTTCTATCTCTTGCCTCAATTCCTCAACAAGTTGAGGTACATACCTCATTGAAGGTGCATCTCATGCCTCGATGATGATGTTTTTCATGTCATGCTAATAACTAACCCAATGAATGCCACACAACCTAAAGCCTCTCAACATGCACCAAACAATAAGCAACTAATCTCATGCAAAGTTGCAGAAGTCGATACTCGATCGGCTGGGTCGCTGACTAAGAATTGATCGGCAATCAATCAACTAATCGGAATTAATCGGGTTTTAGTCAAGTTTGATTTTTTTAGCTATTTTAAATATATAAATCAATTTTTATATGTATATTCTTATATATTTGGCATTATTTGCATAGATTTAGATATTTTAAATAATATAAGGCATTCATAAAAACATAACTAGAATACCGCACCATTAAAACAATAACATTCAGAAAAATGAATAGCATAAGTATAATAACTAATAGCATTAGCATTACTAATACTACAAATTGAATAGCATAAACTATTGATATGCCTTAAATTCTAACCATTTGTTCTGCCAATCCCAGTTGAAGGATCGTTTGATGCACCCCTCTCGATTTTTTTGGTATATGGTTCCATTTACAACATAAATAAAAATACAACATGATAGCATGAACTAAATATGCAACATAAACATGACATACAAAGAAATAACATAACAAATAAGAGGGAACGTGATATACTAAGTTACTAGCTACTAACCAACAATGAATACTAATTTACTAACAATGATAGAAAACAAAAATAAAGGAATAAAAAAAGTGCCATTAAAAAAATGATCAACTATTCAGTTGATTAGTCGGACGACCTAACTAATGGCTGATCAGGCCTGTCAAGTCGGATAACCCGCCCTCCGACTCGACTAGTTAGCCTAGTCGATCAAATTTTACAAGCTTGAGCTCATGTAGTCCCACCATATGGGTAATATAATACTATAACATTAAACAAATTATCACAGTTCCCACCATATCTTGCATAAGATGCAAGACTGGTTTGAACCAAAAACCCACTTAACAGTTCAGTCACCAACCTTTTGTCTAAGCAACCACATGTTATATTAACCTCCAGTAAGACCTTTTACATATATAGCAACAATATATGTCCTGAAAATGGTAGGGTTGTTCTGGAACAAATACCCACTCCATTTATACATAACCCGACCCAAACCATGTCGATGGATCAACAAAATCCACCTACTCCATCCAACAAAACGGCTATCTGCTTCATTGGACCCCTGTTATATGAAGCTAACGATGGGTTGCCACAAGTATGCATGGATGAAGGATAGCAGACATCTACCACCTTATATCATTTTATCGTTGACTAAGTTGAAGTGTTTCTTAGAGGAAGGTGGGAGGGGGTTACGATCGTGCGTCGGAATGGATACATCCTCATCGAAGGAATTATGATGACACCAAAGTGAAGTCAACATATTCAGAAGTGTTGTTGGTAAACCAGGCATAGATATGTATTCACCAAGTTATGATCAATAGAGTCGGAAGTATTTTGGCACTCAATTAAGTTTTCTTTTGCCAAAAATATTGTCATGCAAAAGTCTCAATACTTCACATTTACGCAATTTTTAGCGCTTGAATACTATTCATGTTTTTGGTCGATTACGTCGAGTCATGTATTAAATGTTGTATTTTTTACAATCCATATATATATAGTGCTTACAATATTCTATAACAACATTCTTAATACATATATACACGTATTTAATCACATGTAATTTTTTGAAGCAATTTTATCATAGCATTTGTCTATATATTAAGCTAGCATTTTTCATGTTGAATTCATATGAGGGGATTGTGATCATAAATGGGGAGTAGACCTTGTCATGATCAATGGAGTGATGCAATTCTCGGAGGACATCTGTTGGTGCTTCGTGATCAAGGCATAGGCGTTACCTTGAGGTATCCTCATCTATGAGTTTAAAATTGCTTCTCGATGGAGTACATACTACATATAGAAAGAATGTGTTATTTCAACATGTAGTATATAACTTGGTGCATGTGAAACCTCTTAAATACACTTCTTTTTCAATTATAAATATGCATTTCCATCTCTCTTTTCAAGTAAAGACCATTAATAACCTTGATTTCCAAAGAAAACAACGAGTCATTTCCATGCTTTCAAACCTTACCAACAAAATAGCAACGAAGATTCCCAATATTTCCCTTCTGTACTTAGTAAAACAGCACCGGTGTGTGTGTGTATCTAATGTTGTAATCTACAAGTAGAGAATAGTCTTCGAGGAAATCACCTCCTAAAGACATCAATCCTCCTTGTCACCTTTACATGCAGCTTAAAAATCAAACCAACGAAGCTTACCAATATTTCCCTTCCATACTTGATGTCTATATTTACCATCGATGTCTATATTTAACGTTCTGATTACAAGTAGAGAATGGTGTTCGAGCAAATCTTTTCTAAAGACATCAATCCTCCTTGCCACCTTTACATGAAGCTTAAAAATACAAAGAGCCTTCACAGATCAAAACATCCCTCAGTTGATCATTGCATTTGCATATCATGCTTGCAAAATTTCCTCAACCAATGGAATTTCCCTAGAATCATTTTTCCGCACATTTCTTGTGTTAGCTCATCATGCACAACTGAACCATGTGTGAGGTGCACCTAATTTTATCTTCAAGTACTCCAATTTCAATTATAAATGTAATGAGCTATTTTTTTCAGTCATTGGGAGGGGAGAGTTCTGATTCTCTTATAACAAGTATCATTATTGTAGAACAAGAAAGAAGAAAACAGGAGTTGACAGTCCCAATGGCTGCCTAACTCCACAAGAGAAGGGAGTGTATCAGTCAACTATTCATAATAATCTTCTCAAGGAATACAATAATTATCATATTATTACCATAGCCCCACCAACATTTTTTTTGATGTAAAAGAGGGAGATCTCCCGAGGCGGGAGTCACCACAGCAACACTTTCATTAAATAAAGGTAGAGTACATCAACGTGAAGTCCAAAAAATTGTATAGAGCATTACAATGTGACACAATATTCTTCGAATACAACCTCTGGTTTTTAAATATCATCTCATTCCGACCAATCCAAAGGGCCCAAAGCACTGCAAACGGCTTTGAACAGTCATCTGTCAAACCAATGCCCACTGCGCGAACCGATCTCCAAAACACCTCTAACCCGCTGACCTCTACCCAAGAGATCCATGCCGCCCTCCAAACCTGTGCCGATGTCGCACAACCGAAGAAAAGGTGATCCGTGTCTTCCACTGCGCCCTCACACCTGTCGCAACACGTGTCTGCCAAGCTGAACAGTCTCCCCCTCCTCACTTTATCACACAAGCGGTTTCTTCTCAAACACCAGAGGAAAATCTTCACTCTGCACGGGATCCTGGTGGCCCAAATAACATTCACATCCGCGCACAGCTCCTCGTCTCGCACCACAGCTGTAACCCGTTGAACCAATGCCAACTGCGCGAACCGATCTCCAAAACACCTCTAACCCGTTGACCTCTACCCAAGAGATCCCTGTCGCCCTCCAAACCTGTGTCGATGTCGCGCAACCCAAGAAAAGGTGGCCCGCATCTTCCATTGCTCCCTCACACTTGTCGCAACACGTGTCTGCCAAGCCGAACAGTCTCCCCCTCCTCGCTTTATCACACAACTGGTTTCTTCTCAAACACCAGAGGAAAATCTTCACTCTGCACAGAATCCTGGCGGCCCAAATAACCTTCACGTCCGCGCACAGCTCCTCGTCTCGCACCACAGCTGTAACTCGCTAAACCAATGCCCACTGCGCGAACTGATCTCCAAAACGCCTCTAACCCGTTGACCTCTACCCAAGAGATCCCTGCCGCCCTTCAAACTTGTGCCGATGTCGCGCAACCGAAGAAAAGGTGGTCCGCATCTTCCGTTGCGCCTAGGGCTGGCTATTGAGTCACGGCTCGATGAGCCAGGCTCGGGCTCGGCTTGATAAGGGCTCGTGAGCATGGCTCATTAATCTATTGAGCTGAGCCTGAGCCAGAATTTTGGGCTCGATAGCTTAACGAGCCGAGCTCGAGCCAAGCCGAACTCGGCTCGATAACTCAATAAGGGGCTCGATAAGGAATATATATACATATAATATTTATATATAATACAAACAAAATAAAAGTAGCCCTTTGCAATTTTTCCTGTACTAACTTTGCCCTTCCCACGAGCCACGAGTCATGACCCAGTTCTCAAAATCCTATTCCCGCACACACATTTGCCCCCGGCCCACGTATTACAAAATTAGTAATTTTCTTCTTTTTTATAAGCGAATAGAATGTTACAATATATATTATAATTAAGATTTTGTACATAACTTGGATAGTGGCCTACTAGTAAGGAACACGGTCTTAGAAAGAGCAGGTTTTGAGTTCGAACCCGTGCATAACACTTTTCCACCAAAAAGTACCCATTTTCCATAACGAGCTTGCTTTGGGCTCGAGCCCAGACCGAGCTCGATAAGGAGCTCGGGCTCGATAAGGGCTCGAGCTCATCGAGCCCGAGCCCGACTGGGCTTATCGAGCCTGAGCCCGAGCCAGGGGTTGGCTCGGCTCGTTGGGCTCGATAGCCAATCCTAGCCGCACCCTCACACCTGTCGCAACACGTGTTTGTACCCAAGTCCCGCCAATAAACAATGTGGAACTCTAAACATGATAACAGTGTAAATATATCTTAGAGAATTCTAATTACCCATCTATATACATATTCTAAATTAGCAATCTTATTACTCATTTTCGTCGCACCTCCCTCAATGTTTTCCCCTTCACTATATCAGTCCACCCTGACTCCAGCATGGTTATTTGTCTCCACGTTTTCATCTCATACTATGTTTACATGATTCTATTTTTTTAGCTACATTCCTTAGCAAGTGGATTACCTTAAACAAATTAGACAATGTCTTGAAATTGTTTTTTAATAGGAAGTTGGCCCCAAGTGATACATGCAATTAATAAGGTCGAACAAGTCTATATCATAGATATTGTTTCAGGTACCTGCAATGAGTAGATATGGTATCATATTAGGATGTCGCTACCATCTATTTCTTGTAAACTCATATGTACAATCGTGGATCATATTTCAAGGAACATAAACTTAGAAAGTGTTAGATGAAATAAGAAAAAAATTAAACTTTTTAGTTTTTATTATATATAATTTACTAACACTAAATCTAGAAAGACTTCATATTTAATCAGAAGATGCCCTTCTTAAAATATGTGTTCAGATTGATGCATCGTGAATGTCAAGCATACCTTAGTTTTTCAAATCATGATATGATGCCAATACCATATATGCTAATTTAGGGGAAAAAATAACATCCACTGCTTTGTGGTTCAGATTTTTGGTTTTTTACCAATAAAGCGACAGAACATGTACTTGTGTATTAATTGATTTTAATATAGAACCTAAGAAAAACAAGTGAAGAATAACATAGTTCAAGAGAAAAATGTAGTCAAACAAATAGAAGAGAACTGAAAATAAAAGAGGGGGATAAAATACCTGAGGCATATATTCTAAGAGCTGCATGTCTCTGATCTGATTCTCTCATACCATTGGAGAAAAGCTACGTATGGGAGAAAAAATTCCATTACACAGGAGAAGAATTAGCTAGGAAAATGATCTATCACAAGCAGAAGCATCCTCTAAAAACATAAGTTATTTGTTCCTTACCTTGAAAAAGAATCGACTTTTTGCAGCAAGTATTGCTGAACTGACATAAATTGGCATTACTCTCATAGTAGTAGAACTTTCTGAATCCCCAACAACTTCTGTAGCTTCTTCAACTTCATCACCTGTGTAGCATCACCATGTATGGGTTAAAATGCTAAGTCATGCAATTAAAGTTCACCAAACATCAGTACCAATGGTAATGTTACCAAGTCATCCAAGGAAAATCCTGAGAAGAAGACCATCAAACACCGAAATAATGGGAGGAAATCAATACCTGATCCTTCAATCATAATTTCATCGTTGATCTCATAGACCTCACCATCCTCTATGTCAGGCCGGTCATTAATAAGAACCGCATCACCTAGATCCACTTCAGCAGCTAAAACCAAAAAGGAAACCCTTCATCAAGACCTATCAACGGGTACACCAAAAACAGCAATAATGGAAAATCCATCTAAAACACATTAACAAAAACAGCAAGCATCCCCTGCATTTTAATCAGCTAGAAAGAGATCCTTAACCTGCAATAGCAAAACCACACGCACTCCGATATTATCAATTTTTATTTAAAAAAAACTATTAATGCATCCATAAACTAAACGCAAAAATAAACCATATCTACCATCCAAATGGGATATAATGACCAAATCAAAACCAAAAACAACTATATCTTCAAAACTCCCAATCGCAAATGACAACCATAGAAACCAGCATCAAATCAAACCCCCGATCGATCCCGACCAGCAATTCAACGTGTAATATTCCTAATCCAAACCCTAATAACATCAAAATGCCCTTACCGACCAACCACAAATACCTACTTTCTCAGCGAAGAACACACAACGCATAAAAAACCAACAATCCATAGAACTCAAAAGCCAGCGCCGGTTGAAACCCCGATCAATCTCAACCACCAGACGAACGCCCGATATCCCCAGACTCAGAAAACCAGACGTTTCGCATACGACCGACACCCAACTCTCCCCTCCTCACCACCGTTCTTCCTCCTCTTCCGGTCCGATCCCCTCTTCCTCTCGGGTTCATCCGCCATGATCTCGATCTGCAGCACCCGATCGGAGAAGATGCTGGAATTAAACGCGAATTCGAAGTTTTGGTCCCCGTCGGAGCACGACGAGCTCGGATCCATAGCCGTCCGCGAGAAACCCTAGAAGATATTCGACCTTTTCCCCCTTCTTCTTCTTCTTCCTCCCCCCTCTGGCTGCGGAGAACGAAGACGATAGGGAATAGGGTGCTCGATGGGAATGGCGAAACTCGAGGGGCCTCCAGCGATATCGAGGGAGGGGTAATTGACGTTCTAGCCCTCGTAGTTTTGGAGTATCTGTGAGGTGAGGTCGACAGGGCGTAGACCGGTAAAGGGGGTCTGTTCGGGCTGTGCGCTGACGGCAGTTGGGGTGGAAAAGGTGCCCCGTCAAAAAAGGGCCGGTTGGCGTTTTGGTATCCACATTCCACAATTCAAAAGTATTGAATTTGATCTTTTCTTTCTCTAAATTATTGTGCTTGATTAGTTTTGTCAGATTATTTTAAACGTGTTTCCTCCTTATGGAATTAAAATATGACCAGAATGATGGTTAAAGATAAGGACTCGGTTGAAATGCTGAAGGATTTTCAAAATATTAAACTAATCCTAATTTATACAATAGACCAAGATTTTCTGATTTATAATGCGTATGTTTCTTTATACCGGCAATCCCTGGAAAATTAATGAGGTACGATCATAATAAAGTTTATAAATTCTTTTCAATTGAATTGAAGACAAAGTGGGATCATTTCATGAGATTGCGCTCGGTAGACCTTCCCTTTCATCATACTGATGTGGATTACCTCGAGAACTAGTAATATAAATTGTCGAAATTTGTGGTTGGTGGTGTAATCGGAAAATACATTGCTTCTAACATAGGTACTGCTAAAAGTAAAATTTAATAGAAGAATCATTCGACGGGAAATAGAAATACTTCAAGCGGTTATGCAGATGCATCTTGTATTGCTTGAGCATCTGTCCTTGCATAAAATAGGTATACATGCATTTCAAAAATGAATATAGCTCGATAAATTGGAATTGTTGAACTGAGGTACTAAGTCCAAATCGACGCATGAAATGTTGAATTGAGATAGTGTCCAATAAAACATCCAAGTTGCCAAATTAGAATTTATACTCTAAATCGGTACTTGAGATGTCTTTTAAAGATTTCCATTTAAAAATTGTATTTTAAGATGATGAGAGAAATCTTGTGACATATTGAAGCAAGAGTCTTGCTACTTGATGATGCATTATCCATGAATAGAACTAAACGCCATGTCGAAATCAAGTAATGTCTTTCAGGATTCCAAGATTCAACCAACCACTGGCTTTAAATGACGATGATCATTAACGATGGACAGCGTTCAATTATCATCTATCTTTCGCATTTTTAAAATTATTGTGCTTGTGAATTTAAACAATGGGTAAATTGCAAAAAAAAGTCCCAACTATAACTTGATTCACAATTAAGGGCCTTATTTTAAAATTGTAACAAATAGTGGCCCGGTCTTATGTTTTTTATCTCAAATACATGTCTCCATGAGCTTCAACGACCCTTATATGCCGACATTAGTTGGAAGTTCATATCCCTATTTGTTACAATTGAAAAATGAGGCCCTTGATTGAGAATCAAGGTATAGTTGGGGTCTTTGTAATTTACCCATAAAGCAATCTCTTGTTTTTTATAATGACTTAATATAAATATGTGTATAATGCATTGTACAGTATATTGCAAGATTATTGAGTTGAACAACCTACAATGTTTGTTTTTTTATGACTAGCCATGTAGCTAAATGCCGTGATAGTAGAAGTTTTAGTTCATTTTGTTTATCATAACCAACTTTAGCCATGTGACATGATGTTACAATTGCCGCGGGAAATAAAGTTTCTAGAATGAATTATGGAGCTTTTGAATACTTCGGCTTATTGTTACCGAAAAATGATACTTGTGTGGTGAACTAACAATACTGATGGTGAGAAGCTTTTGAATGGTGTGCAAAATATCAGGTAACATGTATTTTGCTCCATAAAACGAAGGAATGTTGTGTTTTTCTTTCGAAAAAGATCCTGATCAGAGCAACTATGAATTCCTTTATCCATAAACCCATATGATAGGTAGCCATCTCCGACAGCAAATGGATCCCCTGCTTTAGCAGCCCCTGCATGAACGCAAGGGATCCGTTGGATGGGGATCGGACGGCCCTCATAGAGGGCCAGGGATGGTCGACATGCATTTCGAGGCCGTTCGATCCCTATCCGACGAATCTGATAACCACAATAACTTCAGCGAGGGTCACCATAATAAATGTATCAAGTGTCACTGAGGCGACCGCTCACCAAACATTGGCTTGACCAGCAATTAACCCACAATAAAAGAATAAAAACAATTGAGTCCCAAAAATGTGAATTAATCTTTATTACTCTACCATAAATTGTATAGTGAACAAGCATGTAGAGGTCGAACCACAGAGAGCAATACAAAATACCATAGCCTACATATATCTCAGAGTCATCCTTGTGTGAAGTGGGTTTTTGAATTTTTTTTTATTTTTTTATATATTTTTTATTTTTATTTTATTATATATATTATTTTTTGTTGTTTTTAATAATATAATTAGGTACTATATATATAATATGAATTTATAAATATATGTATACCCATAGAGGTTTTTATATAGCTTGTAATACATACAATATATATAGGTATATATAAGTATGATAAAATATATTTTTTTGTCTTTTTTTTATATTAGGGTTAGTAAATAGATATATAAATACATATAAATAGTTAGATATGTATATATGTTTTTTTTTGTTTTTTGTTTAGGAAATACATATGTATACATAAAGGGGTACTATAATATTTATAAAAATACTCAAAAATATTCAAAAATTCAGGAATAAAGTTTTTTTGGAATTTTCATGATTTTTTACTATTTTTGTGATTTCTGGGCATTTTTGAAAACATTTTTAGTATTTTTAAATAGCAAAAAAAGAGCAAACAGTGGAATAGGGTCTGGTTGTCAGAAAAATAGGCATTAAAAATAGCTAACAGCAATAAAAAATTTCCACACTATTTTTCTAATAAAGACAATAAAATATAGCAAAAATAGGGACTGAGTTCATATTTTTCTGATTTTTCTTTGATTTTATATATTTTTTGGAGTTTTTGGGTATTTTTGAATTTTTAAGGTTTTCCTTTTGAGATTTTTATGGATTTTTGGACTGACACTGAAATAGGTCAAAATACACCATGGCTAATTTTTTTGGGATTTTTCGAGGTGTTTTACTATTTTTTTGGTATTTTATAAGTTAGATAGTGAATAAAAGACATGTTTTTGATTTTTAATAAATGTGAAAATGCAACAAAATTGAAAACTAAAATTATGGCATGCAAGAACAACCAAACAGGAGCTTAAGTCTATTTTTGCAAAAATTTTCGAAGAAATATGAAGCACAAAATAAATAGACAAAACATTCCAAGAATAAATGGCCTGACAGGGGTGTTTTTGCAAATAAAAACATGGCAGGGGCATACATGCAAAAATCACAATAAAAATGAACATTGACTTTTATTTTCAGGACCATTTTACAAATACACAGACACGGCGGGGTTTAAGAGCAATTTTCACGTGCCTCACATGGGTGTTGCACGTGAGGCGCGGAGGGACCAAACTGCAAATCTACAAACATCAGGGGTCTTTCTACAAATTATACAATTTATTTACAACTTGACTTTTTATTTTTAGTATTAAACTACAAATAAAAAAAGGCGGGGACTAGATGTGAAATTTACCCCCATAAGGCGCCATCCTGTGGCGCTAGATGCGCCACTTATCCACGTGTCGCCCATCGGACGGTCGACGCCGGTTCGCCGATGAAGGGTGCTGATTAGAAGCTCTCGGCTGATCTGACGGTTGGGGCATATCTTCATCGGACGGCTCCTGTGGGATCTGGGACGAGCCTCCTGATCCGACAGCGTTAGAGCTCCCTGGAAGAACAGGGAAGAAGCTCGCGCCTGGCGAGCTTCGATCGAGAAGCTCGGGCTCCTCCGGGGCTCTCCGGTGCGTCTGAGGTGGTCTGCACATAGCTGGAAGCATCCCGCGTCGACTGATGGGTCCATCATGGCTCCTGGAGGTCCGAGACGTCCGGTCGAGGTCGATGAAGCATAGGACCTCCAGGAACCTCTTCCTGGTTCAATGCGAGCCCAGATGGGCTCCATTCCTCGTGATACCTGCATAGGAAGAACCGGGGGCGAGAGAGCTACCTCCTCGACCCGGGGTTTTGAAGCTGTGAAGCAAAATGGAGTGGGGCGGAGGGGCTCCGCGAACGGCGGAGGAGGAGCCCCGATTCGCTAAGACCGAAGGTCCTGGGTTGGACCAAGATGTGCATTTGATGGAGAATGTGACGCGGAACGAAATGGGATGCAAATGGCGGGCGGATACAGTCGGTTTCACCGTGAAGAAGTCGCCGGAGCGGAGCTCCGGCGAACTTCGAATTTGGGATTCTAAGCTACAGGGATTAACTAAAACCTAATCTAAGAACTGGAATTGAAAGCTAGCATTAAAACCTAACTAAAAAGCATAAAGAAGGGACAACTCTTATACCTGGGGGCCTCCAGGGAGCAGGGCGGACGCCGGAGCTCCGCCGCGACAAAACTCTCCTTCCTCCGGTCGATTCGAGACGCCAGCATTCCCCCCTTGTCACGAGGAATGTCCCAGGAATGGAATCGAGGCTTAAGGTTGGAATGAAAATGGCCAAATTCGCGGAAGGAGGCGGAGCTACTTATTTATACACATTGGCAAGGAGCCTTATTAACCGGCGATTATTGACTGATCCAATGAGTATCTGATTGATCTAAGATTTTGGCGGGCATCATGGATGATCAGAGGGCAATTCTTGTAAAGGAAGCGAGCTTGAACGATGGAAGGGATGGCCGCAAAAATTGGAGGAAAATCGGGGAGTTGACAGTTCAGAGGCGCCAGACAAGGGATGGGATAGTTGACCAGGGGGTCAACGAAGGTCGGCTCCCCATTGGTCCACGTCAGCCGCTAGATGCCAAAATAGGAGATCTGATTAGAAATTGATTTATTATACATAGCAAACGATTTTATTATTTTTTTCTTATAAAATAAAAAATGTGTATTATTTCATCTAGTATTTATTTATGATTTTTATTGAATTTTTCGAAGTAGGTTTTTGAATTTTAGAATTTTTTTTATTTTTTTATTTATATATTTTTTATTTTTATTTTATTATATATATTATTTTTTGTTGTTTTTAATAATATAATTAGGTACTATATATATATAATATGAATTTATAAATATATGTATACCCATAGAGGTTTAGTATATAGCTTGTAATACATACAATATATATAGGTATATATAAGTATGATAAAATATATTTTTTTGTCTTTTTTTATATTAGGGTTAGTAAATAGATATATAAATACATATAAATAGTTAGATATGTATATATAATTTTTTTGTTTTTTTAGGAAATACATATGTATACATAAAGGGGTACTATAATATTTATAAAAATACTCAAAAATATTCAAAAATTTAGGAATAAAGTCTTTTTGGAATTTTCATGATTTTTTACTGTTTTTGTGATTTTTGGGCATTTTTGAAAACATTTTTAGTATTTTTAAGTAGCAAAATAAGAGCAAACAGTGGAATAGGGTCTCGTTGTCAGAAAAATAGGATTAAAAATATCTAACAGCCACAAAAATTTTCCACACTATTTTTTTAATAAAGACAATAAAATATAGCAGAAATAGGGACTGAGTTCATATTTTTCTGATTTTTCTTTGATTTTATACATTTTTTTGGAGTTTTGGGTATTTTTGAATTTTTAAGGTTTTCCTTTTTGAGGTTTTTATGGATTTTTGGATTGACACTGAAATAGGTCAAAATACACCATGGCTAAATTTTTTGGGATTTTTCGAGGTGTTTTACTATTTTTTTGGTATTTTATAAGTTAGACAGTGAATAAAAGACATGTTTTTGATTTTTAATAAATGAAAAAATGCAACAAAATTGAAAACTAAAATTATGGCGTGCAAGAACAACCAAACATGAGCTTAAGTCTATTTTTGCAAAATTTTTCGAAGAAATATGAAGCACAAAATAAATAGACAAAGCATTCCAAGAATAAATGGCCTAGCAGGGGTGTTTTTGCAAATAAAATAATTGACAGGGGCATACAAGCAAAAATCACAATAAAAATGAACGTTGACTCTTATTTTCAGGACCATTTTACAAATACACAGACAAGGTGGGGTTTAAGAGCAATTTCACGCGCCTCACGTGGGTGCTGCACGTGAAGCGCGGAGGGACCAAACTGCAAATCTACAAACATCAGGGGTCTTTCTACAAATTATACAATTTATTTACAACTTGACTTTTTATTTTTAGTATTAAACTACAAATAAAAAAAGGCGGGGACTAGATGTGAAATTTACCCCCATAAGGCGCTTCATCCTACGGCGCTAGATGCGCCACTTATCCACGTGTCGCCCATCGGACGGTCGACGCCGATTCGCCGATGAAGGGTGTTGATTAGAAGCTCCCGGCTGATCTGACGGTTGGGGCATATCTTTATCGGACGGCTCCTGTTGGATCTGGGACGAGCCTCCTGATCCGACAGCGCTAGAGCTCCCTGGAAGAACAGGGAAGAAGCTCGCGCCTGGCGAGCTTCAATCGAGAAGCTCGGGCTCCTCCGGGGCTCTCCGGCGCGTCTGAGGTGGTCTGCACGTAGCTGGAAGCATCCCGCGTCGACTGATGGGTCCATCATGGCTCCTGGAGGTCCGAGATGTCCGATCGAGGTCGATGAAGCATAGGACCTCCAGGAACCTCTTCCTGGTTCAATGCGAGCCCAGATGGGCTCCATTCCTCGTGATACTTGCATAGGAAGAACCGAGGGCGAGAGAGCTACCTCCTCGACCCCGGGTTTTGAAGCTGCGAAGCAAAATGGAGTGGGGCGGAGGGGCTCCGGCGAACGGCGGAGGAGGAGCCCCGATTCGCCAAGACCGAAGGTCCTGGGTTGGACCAAGATGTGCATTTGATGGAGAATGTGACGCGGAACGAAATTGGATGCAAATGGCGGGCGGATACAATCGGTTTCACCATGAAGAAGTCGCCGGAGAGGAGCTCCGGCGAACTTCAAATTTGGGATTCTAAGCTACAGGGATTAACTAAAACCTAATCTAAGAACTGGAATTTAAAGCTAGCATTAAAACCTAAATAAAAAGCATAAAGAAGGGACAACTCTTATACCTGGGGGCCTCCAGGGAGCAGGGCGGACGTCGGAGCTCCGCCGCGACAAAACTCTCCTTCCTCCGGTCGATTCGAGACGCCAGCACACCCCCCCTGTCACGAGGAATGTCCCAGGAATGGAATCGAGGCTTAAGGTTGGAATGAAAATGGCCAAATTCGCGGAAGGAGGTGGAGCTACTTATTTATACACATTGGCAAGGGGCCTTATTAACCGGCGATTATTGACTGATCCAATGAGTATCTGATTGATCTAAGATTTTGGCGGGCATCATGGATGATCAAAGGGCAATTCTTGTGAAGGAAGCGAGCTTGAATGATGGAAGGGATGGCCGCAAAAATTGGAGGAAAATCGGGGAGTTGACAGTTCAGAGGCGCCAGACAAGGGATGGGACAGTTGACCAGGGGGTCAACGAAGGCCGGCTCCCCATTGGTCCACGTCAGCCGCTAGACGCCAAAATATGAGATCTGATTAGAAATTAATTTATTTGACATAGCAAACGATTTTATTATTTTTTCTTATAAAATAAAAAATGTGTATTATTTCATCTAGTATTTATTTATGATTTTTATTGAATTTTTCGAAGTGTTTTATTATGGTTTTAATTTAATAATGTGTATATGCATGTATTTACATGTATTTTTGGGTATTTTATTTTTAATTTGTTTATTTTCTTTTATTATTTTATTGGCTTCTTTTATAAATTTATAATTTATTTTTGTGAGTATAAAGGTATTTTTATTTAATTTTTAGGGGTTTATTTACATTTTTAAATAAATAGGTATATGTATATGTAGGTATCCTTATAGGTATTTTACCTATGTATTTTGTATTCTTAATTTATTTAATGTATTTTCTTGATTTTTATTTTGGATTTACGTTTTTAATGAGTTATGTATAATGTATACATTATTATAAAAGTATAAAAGAATAAAAGAACCAAGGAATAAAATCCTTTTTATTTATATATTGATATATATCATAGGTATTTTGTCTATGAATTTGTAGACTTATTTTATTTTACAAATTATTTTTGGTTTTCTTTTACTTCTAATATGTGTATGCATTATATGCATTATCTATAAAATTCTAAAAATATGAATTTATAAAAATAATGAATATTGAATAAAAAGAATATTTTAATCAATCCTATATACAAGGAGGGCCAAAAACCTAACTTCTGCATATGGACTCCAAAAATTATGAAACCATTTTATTAAATAGTTCTTGGAATGCTATATACAATTAAAGGTGAGTTTGGTTGATTTGGAGTTTTTATTTGCAAGATATGGGTCTGTGAAGTTGAGATTTTTGCTTTTTATTCTGTGTATAAAATGTACATTGAGTATTATTTTTACACAAACTCATTTTTGTATTTTTATTTACATTATTATCTACAACTTTCATGTACAAAGTTTCTTTATTTGATGAGTAAGTAATTATGTATAAAATAGGTGTTAAAAATGCATAAATAAATGCATGAATAAATGAGGTATGTATTGTACACTGGCCCTTATCTCCCCCTACTTTATTCCTTGTCGACCAATACCATGCTGGCCTTGGTCTCGGGGTTTGGGTCATAAAATATTTGCAATATTTTATTCCTTTTTCTTTTCTCCTCTTTATTATATAATTTTGGCATTAAGAACCTTATTTAATGTGTAATTAATACAATGAATCATGAATGCTATTATGTACACTTTGATACTATTTACATGCATTTGCTGGGGTTTTTGAGGCCAAAATGATAGAATAAAGGTGATGAAATGGAGATTCATCACCCCCCTATACTTGCCTTTGCTAGTCCTTAGGAAACACTTATGCAATAAGTACAAAAAGAATAAAGAAAAGAAAAAGGAGAATGAAAGAAAGATAGAGTGAATAGGGGTGCTTTCAGTGCAATGCATGTCTTTACAAAATCTGAATTTGGAGCTCCTGTCAGACCTGGGGTGCGAATGTGTGTGGAACCTAGTCGGAAACCAGCTCTAAAATACAACAGCCTTCGATAGTCACAGAACTCGGTTTAACCCACCTCAATAGCCGGGTCAGAACTAGTCTACATCATACGCAAACCCTTATAACTATGAAGCTGACTTGTACGGTGTAAGTGACAGTGGCTCTCCCCAACTGAAATGACAAAGGAACTGACTTCTCCAGAATGACAACCCAATGATTCCCCAATCCAACAGCTCTTTCCTCGAGGAGCAGGGTATTCCCTTCTAAGTTCAAGTGGCAACCAGCTCAAGAGGAGGGGGTGAAGAGAAGAATGGACGGTAGCCAGTGTAGCTACCTATCCCGGGATGCAAGACCAGTGTAGTCAAGTCATCCAGCTGCAGGCTCACATATTTGACTTTGGAGCTCAAGCTTGCTTATTGGCTTTACAACATATGTATATACTTTGCAGGCATTTTTTTTTCAACATACTATTCACAACAGCATTTACATAAGGAGTTTTTCCTCTTGAGCCAGTAGACTATCCCTCTTTTGAAGCTTTATCGCAACCCACAATCTCCTGTCTTTAGACCTCATGGCTATTGGACCAGGTTGGGGTGCACTTCCCTCCCTAGACGAGGACGAATGTTTCCACCCGTGTGCGTCTCAGACTGGCAAATCCAACCCCCTCACCACTCCAACTGAGTTGAGCCAAGTGAAAGGTGCAAGTGTCCAAGTTAGGTCACGGTCGACAAGAGTCATACGTGTGTCTCGAGAAGTTCTAGTTAGTCCACTGAGGTGACTTGAACCCAGCCCTGATTTCTCAAAGAATTAAGTCTGTGTAGACATGAAGTACCTTAGATCTAGTTCCCATAAGGTTCCAGTGCAGTTAGGTGCGGTAAGGTCCAACCAAGCTCCAATTTGAGACTTTATCAGACTGATTCAATCATCAAGCTCACTCAAAAAGAATATGACTGGTATGCTTATGCTATGCACAATGAATGATGCAATTTTTCACAAATAATTTGAAAGAATCAAAGAATATTTTTACACAAAGAATTTTTGCAAACAAACTAAGAACTGGACACATACAAAAAGTATATACAATTATTTACACAGGCGTGCCGCTTTATTTACAAAATGTGTGAATTTCTAAAAACTTTACAGGTTTGAATGAAGTAGTTTATTTAGAATTGTATAGAAAGAATCGTATGTGTTTTATTCAAGATTTACAAGTATTTGTAATGGTGTTCGTATTAGTTTTTGAAAATAATTTTGCAAACTATAGTACACAATAATTTTCGCAATCATTTACGCACACATTTGAAAACTATTTTTGCAAAGATTTTTCACGCTATATATAATTTTCACAATAGTTTTGACAAGCATTTTTCCAAATATTTGCACATAGGTTTTTCAAATCCTTTCTTTCGCACAAAGAAAAAGTTTTTCAATCAAAACATTTTCACACATTTGAAATCATTTCACATCAAATTTTTCAAAACTGGTCACACTATTTTTCAAATCATATTGTATAGGTATCTGATTTATTAATCAGTATGTACAAAAAAAGAAAAATTGTATTTGATGTACAATATGATTTTGGTTCTTATAGGCTTTATTTGAACTTATTTCTTATTTACAAATGAGAGATTTTTGTGCGGACTCCTCAGACTTATTTGAGAATCATTTTCAGAAGGATTTTGAAAACTATAGTCCAAGATAATTTTGCAAACATGTTCACGCATTTGAAAATCCTTTTACAAAGGTTTACACAGCATAGATAGATTTTTCAAAACAATTTTGGCAATCAAATTTTCACAATCATTTGCACACTGATTTTCACACATTTTGGTTTCACTCAAAGAAAATAAATTTTACACACAAAACTGATTTTTCAAAGGTTGAATACTTGTACACACTATTTTCAAACAAATTTCACAAGATTTTTCAAAGGAGAATGTTTTGCACAAAACACTTTTCTGACTTACTAATCAGTACAAGTACAAGGAGTCTGAGGAACTCACAATCATCTTTCATTATTATAAAGCTACTTTTTTAAAATGTATTTTATATTGAGGTGATCTTTTATTTTTCAGTATGAGTTATGGCCTTTAGTATATACATGGTATATACGACCCCCTATACTTATCTTGAGCTATGTCCTCATAGATCGAAAGGAAAAGCAAAGACATAACTCGTACTGAGTATAGACAGATCTAAAGAATAAATACGAATGAAATGAATGAATGAGAAGTTGACCGTCCCCCCTATACTTAGGATCAAATAATCCTAAGTATAGCAAACTGTACAAAAAGCAGGGAGGGTCAAGGGTGGGAATATACTGATCGTACTCAGATTGTCTCCCCCTATACTTAGGGTAAGATACTCCTAAGTATAGACAAGAAGAGGAGACAATGGAGAGGATCGGACCGAAATGAAAAACTCTAGGTGCACATCCCCCCTATACTTAAGACAAAGTACATCCTAAGTATAGAAAACTGTCTACAAGGGCAGCACCTTTTAGATATTAAAAGAAAATAGGAAAAGAAAAGAAGAAAAGAAGAAAAGAAGAAAATCAGATAAACAGTGGCTGGAGTACATCGTCTGAATCTTTCGATGCCGCAGGTGCTGTGGAGATGTCATCGTGGTGCACTAGCTGAATAAAGTCTACAACGGCCAAGAATGCATCTGGTTCGAGGTAAGGCTTCAGTAATTGGTCGTTCACGACGAAGGGTTGTGCGTCAGGGGACAATTCTGATATAGCGATGCTTCCATTGTCACACACTTCACATACTCGAAATGGCCCTGTCCACTAACTCTTTAATTTACTTGGGAATATCCGCAACTTTGCATCAAATAGCCACACTTTCTGTCCAACGTCGAAGGTCTTTCGTCTGATGTGCCGGTCATGCCAGCGTTTCACCTTCTCTTTGTACATCAAGGTGTTATCGTATGCATAGTCTCGAAATTCCAAGAGCTTGTTCAGATCGTCTTTTCTCTTCTGACCACTTCTTCGTGAGTCCAAATTACAACTGTTGATTGCCCAAAGAGATTTGTGGATCAATTCCACGGGCAGATGGCATGGTTTCCCATATACAAGACGATAGGGCGACATGCCCAAGGGAGACTTGTAGGTTGTTCGGTAAGCCCATAGAACTGAGTCCAAGAGTTGAGACCAGTCTTTTCTGTTTGTCCTAACAAATTTCTGCAGTACAGTCTTGATTTCTTTGTTGGATAACTCCGCCATGCCATTGGTCTGCGGATGATAAGGAGACGCGACACGGTGATCGATGACGTACTCCTTCGTTAACTTATTGACCTCTTTGTTGATGAAGTGGCTACCCCCGTCTGATATGAGAATCTTTGGTATCCCAAACCGCGAAATGATGTTCTTCTTCAGAAACTGGCAAACTGTTTTTCTGTCGGCGGCGCGGGCGGGAATAGATTCAACCCAACGACTCACGTAATCGACGGCAAGAAGGATGTGCTCAAAACCTTGACTGTTAGGGAAAGGCCCCATGAAGTCAATGCCCCATGCATCGAAAACGTCTGCTATCTGAATGATTTTCAGAGGCATTAAATCTTTGGCAGTTAGTGTTCCTTTCAGTCTCTGACAGTCAATGCATCTTTTGATAAACTCGGCTGCATCCTTAAATAAAGTGGGCCACTAAAAGCCACACTGAAGTACTTTGGCTGCCGTCCGATCTCCAGAGTGATGTCCACCAGATTCGAGCGAATGACAATGCTCGAGGATACTAGATTGCTCCGTCTGAGGGATGCACCTGCGCCAAATACAATCTGCTCCTTCTCTGAATAAAAGAGGATCTTCCCATTGGTAGAAGCGGATGGTCGACATGAATTTGTTCTTTTGGTTCTTCATCCAATCCGAAGGTATTACCCCAGAGGCGAGGTAATTGACTATATCGGCATATCAAGGAAGAGAATCCACTACTAAGGTGGCTTCGCCAGGGAAGGTTTCTGTGATAGGTGCATTGATCAGGGGAGACTCATGTTGTTCTATTCTGGAGAGATGATCTGCTACCACATTCTGAACTCCAGGCTTGTCCTTTATTTCCAAATCGAATTTCTGGAGGAGAAGGATCCAACGAATCAGTCTTGGCTTGGCATCCTTCTTCTGCTGTAGGTACCGGATAGCAGAGTGGTCCGTGAAAATTGTGAGCTTTGATCCCAACAAATAGGATCTGAACTTCTCTAAGGCGAAAATCACAGCCAGCAATTCTTTCTCTGTCACTGTATAATTTCTCTGTGCTTCATCTAATGTTCTGCTGGCATAGTGAATGGCATAGGGTGCTCTGTCTTTCCTCTGCCCAAGAACAGCTCCGACTGCAAAATCTGACGCATCGATCATTATCTCAAAGGGAAGAGTCCAGTCAAGAGGCTGCAAGATTGGAGCCTGAGTGATGAGCTCCTTCAATTGATTGAAAGCAAGGAGAACTGGCTGATCAACAATGAACTCAGTCTCCTTGCACAAGAGTTCTGTCAGAGGTCGGGCAATGCGGCTGAAATCATTGATGAATCGCCTATAGAATCCCACATGCCCCAGGAATGACCTCACATTTTTCACTGACTGAGGTGGCTGAAGATTTGAAATGACATCCACCTTCACCGGGTCGACTTCCATGCCGCGTTTGGAAACGACGTGGCCCAGTATAATACCTTCAGTGATCATAAAATGGCTCTTTTCCCATGAAAGCACTAAATTGACTTCCCAGCACTTCTGAAGCACTCTGTCTAAGTGCTCAAGACAAGAATCGAAGCTATCACCATAGACAGAGAAATCATCCATGAACACCTCGAGAAAACTGCCTACCATCTCGGCGAAGACTGCTAGCATGCATCTTTGGAAGGTTGTAGGTGCATTGCATAATCCAAAGGGCATTCTCTTGAAGGCGTAGGTGCCGAACGGACAAGTGAAGGTAGTCTTCTCTTGATCTTCAGGAGCGATCGCCACTTGTTTTTACCCGGAGTACCCATCCAGAAAGCAGAAGAACTCCTTGACTGCTAATCTCTCCAAAACTTGATCAATGAATGGCAAGGGGAAGTGGTCCTTCTTCGTTGCTGCATTGAGACGGTGGTAGTCAACACACACCCGCCAGGATGTTGGTACCCGAGTTAAAATTTCCTCTCCTTTGTCATTTGTAACCACAATAAGCCCTGATTTCTTGGGAACTACATGCATTGGGCTTACCTATTTTGAGTCGGAGATGGGATAGATGAAGCCTGCATCGCACCATTTCGTGATTTCTTTCATGACGACGTCCCGAAGATTAGGGTTCAGCCTTCTCTGAAATTCACGGGACGGCTTGGCATCTTCTTCTAAATAGATATGGTGTGAACACAGAGCTGGATTTATCCCTCGGAGGTCTAATACGCTCCAACCAAGTGCCTTGCGGTTCTTTTCTAGAACCTCGAGAAGTCGAGATTCCTGATCCGGATTCAGCCCGCTGCTGATGATGACCGGATACATGTGTTGTTCACCCGCAAGGAAAGCATACTTCAGGCCTGCAGGAAGTGGCTTGAGTTCTGGTTTAGACCTGTCCACTTTATTTGTCACTTCAGATACCATGCCGGTGGTGGGATGTACTTCTGTTAAGGTGCTGCCATCCTCATCATCCTGTTGAGATCCCGGTGATGCACCGAACGGTTCTGCACTAAGCTGATCATGTTCGGTCTGGAGTGGATGCTCAAGAAGATGCGCCTGCATCTGAGAATCTGTCTCCCAAGAATCATCGGAGCCTATGCTGACTGCGCTTTCCAAGTCCTCCTCAAGAGTGAGGATTTCTTGGGTCCATGGATCGTCCAATGATAACTCTGAATCTTTGATATCCGCAATGAAATCACAGTCTGCTTCTGATGCTGCCTGGATCTCATCAGTTGTGGCGTTCGGCTCTTTGTTCATGTTTATCGTGATTTGCTGGGTGTTCGAGCTGAAAGTGATTCTCCCAGACCCGTAATCAACCACGGCACTGAAGTGCGAAGGAATGGTCTGCCAAGGATGATAGGGGTCTGGAGTAGGGGTGCAGGCGAGTCCATATCAAGGACTACAAAGCCAGCTGGGAATTTCATTTCCTGCACCTTAACTACCACGTCTTCCAACAGACCTCGGGGCCGCTTGACGGATCGGTCAGCGAACTGAAGGATCATGCGTGTCTGCTTGAGCGGTCCCAGCCTGAATTCTTGCATTATGGACGAGGGCAGAAGGTTGATGGAAGATCCGCTATCCAAGAGAGTGCGCTCGAAGACCTGGTCAAAAATCTCACAACTGATCAGAGGCGCTCCTGTGTCTTGCTTCTTCTGGGGGAGATTGCTGATGGCTGCTACCGTGGCCAAGGTGAGGACATGCCTCTCGACTTGCTGGCGTCTGTTTTCTTGCACTGGGCGATGCCTGTTAGTACATGCCTCCTTTATTCCTTTCTTTACGGTTGGCATGTATTCCACGACCTTCAACAAGGGAATCTCAACAGTCAATTTATCCAAAATATCCACAACACCTGGATCAGACAATGCCTTTTTTCGTTTTGCAATTTTTTTTGGATTTTTGTATTGCATGAGGAAAAGGAATATGTATACTACAAGCAGGAAAATCAGAGTTCTTATTTATATCAAAATTATCGCCCACAGAATGTTTCATCCGAACTACAAAAAGGAGTACAAGCTGGATCTTGGCATACTGGTGCTGCAGGGCGATCAAAACGGGTAGCGTTTGCTCCATCGGCTGGCGAGGGATTGGCTGCTGCTGGCGGCTCCTCCAAGGCTGGCGCGGCTTCGCTTCGACTACAAGCTTCTTTTTGTTGTTTTTGTTTTTGCTGATTTTTTTGTATTTTTGGCTGAGGTTGCTGCTGACATGGCACGACGGCTGGACTGGCTTCTCCTTCTTCTTCCTCCTCACCCGCCCCTGAAGCTGGCACGACTGATGCGGAAGATGACGATCCACCTTTTTCTTTATTCACCCCACTTGTGGTAGCAGGCGGAGGCGAGGCCCTACCGCTCCTGAGAATAACATCATTAGAATAAACAGTAATATCGTTACCAGACACGGACAGGACATCACAATCTACCTGCTCTTTCTTCTTGAAGTTGTTGGGGCTGGCTTCGACCTGTGCCGGAATGGTAGTTCGGGTGGCGGTCAGGTCATCAAGCCGCTTTGTCATATCCGCTAACCCTTTAAAAGCTGGGCCAGACAATCCATGGTGGGATTCATAGGGGGTACTTCTGATGGTTCAACGTGCAGACCACACTGCTGTTGGTTAGATGGGTGTGGAGGTTGTTGCTGGTGGTGCTGCGGGGGTGCAGGAAATTGAAGCTGTTGGTAAGACGGAGGAGGATACTGCTGATATGGTTGAGGCTGAGCAGCCGCATACTGGTAATATGACTGTGGGTGGCGGTACTGCGGCTGCTGCTGGTATGGATGGTTTTGCCTCCATTGATGTGAAAACTGGGGAGGCTGCTGGTACTGTTGGTGAGGCTGAGATGTTTGACCAAAACGACTACCCTGAGGTTGGTGGTACTGCCGGTTGGCGAATTGCTGACCCTGGGGTTGTCCCTGAGGACGGGTCGACTGCGCATCATTAGTCCATACCCCATTCACTTCTTGAATCAGGGGAGGTGGAGGGAAGACTGGATCAGGTACAGAAAGGAACTCTGGTTGGTACACGATCATCTGCTGCTGCGGCGGGTCCTGGTCGGGCGCCTGCACGTAGTACACGTGCTGGACTGCCGGTGGCTGCTGGCTCGGCTGAGGCTGATGCTGCGGTTGCTGCTCGTCCTTCTTCTCAGCGGGAGCTTCCGATGGTGTAGCCGGCTGGACAGAGTTGATAGTGCCGACCAACAGTTCAAGGTACTTATTGATCTGATCTAGCTTGTCCAGGTTCTGGGTCCTCTTCTCGATCACAGCGAGTTTCTCGAGGTCCTGTGATCGCTTCTCGATGATATCTACCTTAGAGAGATGGCCCCCGATGATGCTGAGGTTGGAGCTCTCATCTCTCTCTGCTTCCTTGGATGCAGCCATGTGTACTTGCTTCTGGAGGATCTGGGGCTGCTTCTGATACGCCTTGGATGAAGAGAGGGCGGCCTCTCCTTCGACCATTTCTTCAAAGATCTGCCAAACGACATCTTCATCCTTATTAAAATGGAAGCCCCCACATGCTGCATCCACAAGTCGTTGGCTTTCAATATTCAGTCCCCCAAAGAAATGCTGGACCAAGCTGGTCTTCGGGATATCATGATGGGGACACTTCTCCTGCAGGTCAGTAAATCTCTCCCAAGCTTCATGTATCGACTCGTGGGGTCCTTGGGTGAAATTACTGATACGGGCTCGCATCTGATTGAGCCGACCGAGAGGGTAATATTTGTGCAGGAAGGCGGATTTCAACTCCTCCCAAGTCGTCACAACCTTCCCCAGATGGTTGACCCAATAAAGGGCCTTGTCCTGTAGGCTGAATGGGAATGCCATCATCTTGACAATGTCCAGAGGGACATTGGGATAGTGAGTAGTGCGGCAGATGCGGGAGAATTGCTGCAGGTGAATGTACGGCTCCTCGTTTGTGTTTCCATGAAATGCTGGGTGAAGGGCAATAAATTGGGGCTTAGCTCAAAGTGAGCGTGTACCGGTGGAATGAGAATCCACTCGGTCATCTGGCTGTCTCCTGGATTGTATGTTTCTTTGAGTGTCGGCTTTGGTGGTGGCAATTCAAGGTCATCGTCAG
The DNA here is from genome assembly GCA_037367405.1 of Ottelia alismoides. Classification (NCBI taxonomy): domain Eukaryota; kingdom Viridiplantae; phylum Streptophyta; class Magnoliopsida; order Alismatales; family Hydrocharitaceae; genus Ottelia; species Ottelia alismoides. The sequence goes on along the minus strand of JAZKJV010008792.1, from coordinate 188,569 downwards.
GAGGATCACCACCTCCACCTCCACCTCCTCCTCCCCTGCCTCCTCTGTCTCTGCCTCCTCCTCCATTGTCACGGTTCATAATGTCATTCAACATATCCTGGAATGCGGTCTGTGTCAGGGCTTGCTCGGTCAGCTGCTGTTGTATGGCCTGGATAGATGCCAATAACTGTGCATTGACTTGGTTCTGATCTGGCACCTGTCCCTCTAGTGGTGGCTGCTGACCCTTGCCCTTTCCTCCTGGAGCCATGTCAGGGTCTGAGTCGGACGAGATGAACTCCAGAGTAGTCTCCAGGGCTCGCACTGTCTTCTATCTGCATAATGAGATGGTCCGAATCAGATCACTCGCAATTAATGTTCAGCTGCCATGATGAGGCTGGAATTCAGGTCAACCCCAGCATGTTGTGAATGGAGAAGGATGTAGACTGTAATCGACTTCCATTCACGACGACGGAAGTGGGACAAAAGTGATCCCAGTTTATTGGGTGGCCAAGAGAAAGGTAGAAAACGAGGAGTCTGGAGATTGATCCGCAAAGTCCGGATCGGGTTCTCGGGAATCGCCTCGAATTTATTGGCGAAGTTCAGTTCATGGAATCGATGTGGGTGTCGGCATGGTCCCGACGGAAACCATCCATGGATCAACTTCGCGGAGTACAAGAGGAGATCGGATGTTGGATGAAAGATACGATGGTCAACGAGGAATAAAAGGAGTGTAAAAAAGTAGAGAGGCTCGGTTGAGCGGGGTGGTCAAAGGGAGAAACAACAAAATGTGCGCAAATGCGCGGGACTTGATCTTTGAACCTTAATCTAGATCCATACAAACACAATACAAAATCGGGTTCACCAACTCACACCATGTGAAGCCGTGAAAGCTCGGCTATTTATTATCTTTTCAGTTTTAGAGTTGTGATTTTCAGGCATATCTTATAACAAGTCCTTAGTATGCTACCCTATAGGAGAGAGAGTACTGCCGGAAGAGTATCCCGTACTTGTCCTCCTCCTGTGTAACCTGTAGTATGTACTTTTTGGAGTCCTTGTAACCCTTCTGGATCCCTACTCAGCCAAAGAAAAGAGAGAGGAAGCCGATAGGCGAAACCAATACTTCGGTTCTCGCTCGCAACGGAATCACCCGTGAGCGTGCAAGAACCTACTCGGACGCAGGACGATGAGACAGACACCCCCGTGAAGGCGTGGCCTATGCTCAATACTTCGGACAGGGTCGATGCTCTCACAACAGAGAGTCACCATTGGCGACCAAGTCCTACTCGCCTACGTACGATAGAAGCGCCATTATTTCGGAAATCCAGGCGATACACAAGGCAGTTGCAGACTGGGTTTTGGACTTTAATCCTTAGGGGGTCGCACTCGCTCAAGGGAGTAGGGTTTTGGTCCCCCTCCAAGGTACCTGAAAACAATGAGGGCTTTATGAACCCGGTACAATGATAGTCCATTACAGATTTTAATTAAGGTCAAAGTTTATTTAGCAGTCCCCTTGTTTTATTTTTTTGGGTTTTCACTTTTTTTGAGTCTGTTTTCATACCAGCGCCTAACGTTTTTGTAGATTTTCATTTAAGTCTTATGTGCTCAAAAATCAGAGGGAGATAGCGGAAAAGCCGTGCAAGTGGTTCCATGATGGAAATCTCACCATTGAACCGAATGATGCATGCTGAGTTAGAAGACTTACAATGCATCCCAGCTCTCTCCATGTGGTATGCAAAAACAGAATTTTTAAACCTATCTACATGTCGGTATGCAAGGCACAAAATCGTCCTAAACATAAGCTGCTATTAACGTGAAGAACCATAAGTCGCTCATTCATCTCTAGCCCATGAGAGTTCGGTCTTGGCTCACCCATCCTCTGCTCAACACATTGAGGGTAGGAGAAAGCGCTTTACAGGGTTCGCTACGGCACAGAGGGCTAAGAGATAAATGAACGCCTTGTTTAAGTTTGACTAGATCCAAGCGAAGTAGACTATAGGAACATGCATTCTTATTAATGTTTGGACCTAGCTACCGAGTCAAGCAGCCTATATCTAGGGGCTCCAAGCACACAAAACAAAGTAAAAGAAAGGCAGAAAGCTCAAAACTTCGGAAAACAAATAAAAGAAGGCGATGAAAACTCGAAAAGCCGCGATGAGGCCCCCAGGTGAATAATCACCCGGGCACTGGACCTCATTGTGAAGAGTAGAGTCCTGTTTAATTACATGCCAAAATAGTCTCTCTCTCTCACCATAAATTACAAAATAAATAATCCTAAGTGTTCTAATCCTATCTAATCTCCCTCTCTTTGCTTCTTTGGTGCTCTCTCCAGATGGTCATGAGAAGAAGACCATCCTCCTCCAAGCTTGGCTGCATTGGCCTCCTAAGAAGCCATCCTCGCGTGGCGGGCCCTCGCATCAAAGTCACAAAAAGAGTGCATTAGTATGGCTCAACCAATAAAATAGAGCAGATAAAATAATCACAAGACATAATCAATGAAGCATGGTGATTAATAGCAATAAAAATAGCTGCTCACAAAAATGAATGATGAATCAAAAATTTTATACAAGAATGACAAAATAAATTAGGCTATGCTCATTGCTCCCCGGCAACGGCGCCATCTGATAACCACAATAACTTCAGCGAGGGTCACCATAATAAATGTATCAAGTGTCGCTGAGGCGACCGCTCACCAAACATTGGGTTGACCAGCAATTAACCCACAATAAAAGAATAAAAACAATTGAGTCCCAAAAATGTGAATTAATCTTTATTACTCTACCATAAATTGTATAGTGAACAAGCATGTAGAGGTCGAACCACAAAGAGCAATACAAAATACCATAGCCTACATATATCTCAGAGTCATCCTTGTGTGAAGTGGGTTTTTGAATTTTAGAACTTTTTTTATTTATATATTTTTTATTTTTATTTTATTATATATATTATTTTTGTTGTTTTTAATAATATAATTAGGTACTATATATATATAATATGAATTTATAAATATATGTATACCCATAGAGGTTTAGTATATAGCTTGTAATACATACAATATATATAGGTATGTATAAGTATGATAAAATATATATTTTTTTGTCTTTTTTTTATATTAGGGTTAGTAAATAGATATATAAATACGTATAAATAGTTAGATATGTATATATGTTTTTTTTGTTTTTTTAGGAAATACATATGTATACATAAAGGGGTACTATAATATTTATAAAAATATTCAAAATATTCAAAATTCAAGAATAAAGTCTTTTTGGAATTTTCATGATTTTTTACTGTTTTAGTGATTTTTGGGTATTTTTGAAAACATTTTTAGTATTTTTAAATAGCAAAATAAGAGCAAACAGTGGAATAAGGTCTGGCTGTCAGAAAAATAGGCATTAAAAACAACTAACAGCCTCAAAAATTTTTCACACTATTTTTCTAATAAAGACAATAAAATATAGTAGAAATAGGGAGTGAGTTCATATTTTTCTGATTTTTCTTTGATTTTATACATTTTTTTGGAGTTTTTGGGTATTTTTGAATTTTTAAGGTTTTCGTTTTGAGATTTTTATGGATTTTTGGACTGACACTGAAATAGGTCAAAATACACCATGGCTAATTTTTTTGGGATTTTTCGAGTTGTTTTACTATTTTTTTGGTATTTTATAAGTTAGACAGTGAATAAAAGACATGTTTTTGATTTTTAATAAATGCGAAAATGCAACAAAATTGAAAACTAAAATTATGGCGTGCAAGAGCAACCAAACAGAAGCTTAAGTCTATTTTTGCAAAATTTTTCGAAGAAATATGAAGCACAAAATAAATAGACAAAGCATTCCAAGAATAAATGGCCTGGCATGGGTGTTTTTGCAAATAAAATAATTGACAGGGGCATACATGCAAAAATCACAATAAAAATGAACGTTGACTTTTATTTTCAGGACCATTTTACAAATACACAGACACGGCGGGGTTTAAGAGCAATTTTCACGCGCCTCACGTGGGTGCTGCACGTGAGGCGCGGAGGGACCAAACTGCAAATCTACAAACATCAGGGGTCTTTCTACAAATTATATAATTTATTTACAACTTGACTTTTTATTTTTAGTATTAAACTACAAATACAAAAAGGCGGGGACTAGATGTGAAATTTATCCCCATAAGGCGCTTCATCCTGCGGCGCTAGATGCGCCACTTATCCACGTGTCGCCCATCGGACGGTCGACGCCGATTCGCCGATGAAGGGTGCTGATTAGAAGCTCCCGGCTGATCTGACGGTTGGGGCATATCTTCATCGGACGGCTCCTGTTGGATCTGGGACGAGCCTCCTGATCCGACGGCGCTAGAGCTCCCTGGAAGAACAGGGAAGAAGCTCGCGCCTGGCGAGCTTCGATCGAGAAGCTCAGGCTTCTCCGGGGCTCTCCGGCGCGTCTGAGGTGGTCTGCACGTAGCTGGAAGTATCCCGCGTCGACTGATGGGTCCATCATGGCTCCTGGAGGTCCGAGACGTCCGGTCGAGGTCGATGAAGCATAGGACCTCCAGGAACCTCTTCCTGGTTCAATGCGAGCCCAGATGGGCTCCATTCCTCGTGATACCTGCATAGGAAGAACCGGGGGCGAGAGAGCTACCTCCTCGACCCGGGGTTTTGAAGCTGCGAAGCAAAATGGAGTGGGGCGGAGGGGCTCCGGCGAACGGCGGAGGAGGAGCCCCGATTCGCCAAGACCGAAGGTCCTGGGTTAGACCAAGATGTGCATTTGATGGAGAATGTGACGCGGAACGAAATGGGATGCAAATGGCAGGCGGATACAGTCGGTTTCACCGCTCCGGCGAACTTCGAATTTGGGATTCTAAGCTACAGGGATTAACTAAAACCTAATCTAAGAACTGGAATTGAAAGCTAGCATTAAAACCTAACTAAAAAGCATAAAGAAGGGACAACTCTTATACCTGGGGGCCTCCAGGGAGCAGGGCGGACGTTGGAGCTCCGCCGCGACAAAACTCTCCTTCCTCCGGCCGATTCGAGACGCCAGCACACCCCCCCTGTCACGAGGAATGTCCCAGGAATGGAATCGAGGCTTAAGGTTGGAATGAAAATGGCCAAATTCGCGGAAGGAGGCGGAGCTACTTATTTATACACATTGGCAAGGGGCCTTATTAACCGGCGATTATTGACTGATCCAATGAGTATCTGATTGATCTAAGATTTTGGCGGGCATCATGGATGATCAGAGGGCAATTCTTGTGAAGGAAGCGAGCTTGAACGATGGAAGGGATGGCCGCAAAAATTGGAGGAAAATCGGGGAGTTGACAGTTCAGAGGCGCCAGACAAGGGATGGGACAGTTGACCAGGGGGTCAACGAAGGCCGGCTCCCCATTGGTCCACGTCAGCCGCTAGACGCCAAAATAGGAGATCTGATTGAAATTGATTTATTTGACATAGCAAACGATTTTATTATTTTTTTCTTATAAAATAAAAAATGTGTATTATTTCATCTAGTATTTATTTATGATTTTTATTGAATTTTTCGAAGTGTTTTATTATGGTTTTAATTTAATAACGTGTATATGCATGTATTTACATGTATTTTTGGGTATTTTATTTTTAATTTATTTATTTTCTTTAATTATTTTATTGGCTTATTTTATAAATTTATAATTTATTTTTGTGAGTATAAAGGTATTTTTATTTAATTTTTAGGAGTTTATTTACATTTTTAAATAAATAGGTATAGGTATATGTAGGTATCCTTATAGGTATTTTACCTATGTGTTTTGTATTCTTAATTTATTTAATGTATTTTCTTGATTTTTATTTTGGATTTACATTTTTAATGAGTTATGTATAATGTATACATTATTATAAAGGTATAAAAGAATAAAAGAACCAAGGAATAAAATCCTTTTTATTTATATATTGATATATAGCATAGGTATTTTGTCTATGAATTTGTAGACTTATTTTATTTTACAAATTATTTTTGGTTTTCTTTTACTTCTAATATGTGTATGCATTATATGCATTATCTATAAAATTCTAAAAATATGAATTTATAAAAATAATGAATATTGAATAAAAAGAATATTTTAATCAATCCTATATACAAGGAGGGCCAAAAACCTAACTTCTATTATGGACTCCAAAAATTTTGAAACCATTTTATTAAATAGTTCTTGGAATGCTATATACAATTAAATGTGAGTTTGGTTGATTTGGAGTTTTTATTTGCATTATGGGTCTGTGAAGTTGAGATTTTTGCTTTTTATTCTGTGTATAAAATGTACACTGAGTATTATTTTTACACAAACTCATTTTTGTATTTTTATTTACTTTATTATCTACAACTTTCATGTACAAAGTTTCTTTATTTGATGAGTAAATAATTATGTATATAATAGGTGTCAAAAATGTATAAATAAATGCATGAATAAATGAGGTATGTATTGTACACTGGCCCTTATCTCCCCCTACTTTATTCCTTGTCGACCAATACCATGCTGGCCTTGGTCTCGGGGTTTGGGTCATAAAATATTTGCAATATTTTATTCCTTTTTCTTTTCTCCTCTTTATTCTATAATTTTGGCATTAAGAACCTTATTTAATGTGTAATTAATACAATGAATCATGAATGCTATTATGTACACTTTGATACTATTTACATGCATTTGCTGGGGTTTTTGAGGCCAAAATGATAGAATAAAGGTGATGAAATGGAGATTCATCAGAATCCCCTGCATTACAGCAGGGACTGTAATTGAAGAGGATCCTCCCTGTCTCCGGCAACGGCTCAATAAGCCTTAGACGAATCGCCTATTGGCTATTGTTGTTTGATCTTGGAAGAATTGGTAACACAGTATTGCTTCTCGATGGATATTGCGATCAGAGGCTTATACTCAAGTGCAGTGATATGAAACATATTATGTTCTTCGTCGTGGATGTGATAAAAATGTGGTAGCTTGTATTCTTCTTCATAAGACCCTGTTCGTGTTGTTGTAATTAAACCTAGTAAAAAAATATGGAAAACCTTAAAATTTTAAAGTTAGAAGAACAAATCAAAGGAAGATCAACACTTATATGCAATCGTTCTTGTGATCTCCACCAAGCAAAGATAGCAGAGGGGACTTGACGCTTTACATCATGGGCATCCCCATAGACACGTCCCCTCCACTTTCATTTTTCATGACATAAAGTCTCCTCTCCATGCTTGAGTTCTTAATTTCATTTCATGCAGGATTTTGGTATGGTCAGCTTTCCACTATTAAGAGATATGGTCCTGTTATACCTCTTCCTGCTGAGGTAGAGGTACCAGTCGCGCACTATCAAAGCTTGAGGAATTTGGGGAGGTTGAGCCGATTGCGGCGGAACTACGATGTCGCATGGCACTCATCCTGCTGCCGGTCTGCATGAACACAATCACCTGGCTTTGCAACAACACTAAGTTTGGGGGTCCAGTAACCTTCGACGACAACCTCAACTTCCACAAGGTTAGAACATTCCGCTCTATCTTACATTTTCATTACACTGTAACAAAATGAGTCTATAGATATTTCTCGTTCAAATTTTGCAATTAAGGTAACACTTGATCTTATTTGAGAATTTCACAAAATTGGAGCTATCTCATTTGGATAAAGAATAAATTCAAGTCAAATTGATATTATAAAAAGGATAAAATAAGAAAAGAACACTATTCGAGAACGGTCTCGTTTCGAGCGCTCGAAAAAAGATGGTGTAATATAAGACGATCAAATATCGAACCACCAGAAGTTCGGTACTGAATTTGTAGATTCAAATATTATATTCGGATGCAGGTTGTGACTTGTGAGCCTTGGAGAGAAGTTATGCTAATTATTTTTGGTGATTTTGAAGATTTGCAGGGGTAAAATGGCTCTGGCTTAGCACCTCAATAAAAGTAGAAACAATACCATTGTATTGTTGGAGGAACCAACAAATCACCACAAAATCAAAAGGTCGTTATACAAGTAGCTGGGTAGATTTTAAGGTGTAAAAATCAAAAGGTCGTTATACAAGTTGCTGGTTAGATTTTGATTTATCTGTTAAATTTTCTATCTACTTTACATGTACAGTGCACTGGTCCACCGCTGTGATACATGAAATCAGCTCTATCCTATTTTTTATTTTTGCCTAAATCCACTCCCTTTTCATCCATCAATTACGTTATTCATATCCTCCCTGCTCTCACCACCCCCATTTCACCCCTGATTTTGTACAGATCCAGTTCTTGTGTTTACCTCCATTTCGTTCTCATGCACACATACCATGTGTTACTAGTTGAATGATGGTTTGTTGAATTGTTCATAAATCAAATCCATGTTGGCTTGCAGTAGCTTCAGGCATCGATTTGAAAAGAATGGTTGTACTGTATGTACGCTCGAGTCATTCTGAACTGATACCTGGAGGAGAAATAGGTAGTTTTTGGTTTGTTTAAGCCTGGTAATGTGTAACTTCATAATGTGAGAATCATCTTTTGTTTAAGATTTATATATTCCTGGATTTTCTGATCTGAGGACAAATCAGGACGACAACTGAATTTGCAGTTCTCTCCCCAATCGGTGCGTCGAGGATTCGAAGTCCCAATGTCGTCCCACATCCGTGACAAATCCGATAATGCCTGTGTTAAGATTGTGTTTTTATCGTTCGTGCTTAAAATGATTAATCGTGTATTGTAGGCGGTAATCGGAAACGGTCAAGAAAATAACCACAGAAATTTAATCAATTTTAATCAAGTGTGGTTTGATGTTTATTTTACTTGGGCAAGTCCCAAGGTCGATCACAAGGAGGCAAAGAAACAACCTAGAATTATGTCTCTCAAAGTTCGTGTTCGGTTTTCGAGGCGGTCTTTTTTTTTGGAATTTTCATTGCAATAGAGGGTGCAATATGCAAATCCGGCCTACTTTATGGACTAAAATGTGAATTACATTCGAATGATGTCCGAAATACACGAAACTTGGCCGAGATGTAAAATATGATGAAATAAGTGCACTGTAATTTTTTTTGGAATTTTTGGATGCAATATGAATTTTATATGGGTTTTTAAATGCAAACAGAATGATTTTCAATATTTAATTATAATAAATATTAAACCTACTTATTTTCAAGAAATAAAATTATCTAAGATCTATCATAGGTGATGGTTCTCAGAAAAATCCTAAACCTCGAAAATGTGGGGTTTAATACCTATTAAAAATTAAATACTAAAAGATGCAAAATGATTTTTACAGGACAAAATATGCATCCAAATGCAAATCTTTTTAGGCAAAATGTTAAGCACAATTAACTCTACAATATGTGATTTTTCGGGGATTTTTAGAGCAATGGTTAATCAACTATGAATTTTAGAGCAAGAGATGGGCAAAATATGCAAATTTCCACAAAACAATTATTTATTAATTAACCATCAATCATAAAATTACCCACAATATGTCAAAGTGTAGAGAATCAATTAACAAACATCATGCTATTTTTCGATTAATAAAATAATGTAAAGAGAAGGTCCAAAATCACAGGGGAACACAGGGGTACAGATGCAATATAAATAAATAAATGAAAATGCAAAGGGGGACTTGTTTGTAGTTACCAATACTGATAGGGGGCAATGCTGCAAAATGTCCAAGTAGCACGTGCCAGGCACGTGCCCTTGGAGGCGGGGGTCGAGGCGCAAATAGAGGAGATCAGGGGGGTCTTGCTGTAATTGACCCAGTGGGTCACGTGCGTGGCACGTGACCCCTGGGGACGAATCTGGCCGATGACGTCCCCCCACCACGTGCTGAGCACGTGAGGCAGGGGCCTCGGGTCTGGCTCCCGGTGGCGATAGCGGCGGAGGATGCCGTCCAAGGCGGAGGAGAGATGGGCCGGCAGGCGGAGGACCGGTGGGTGTAGCGGTGACTGGCGTGGCCGACACACGGCCTAGAGGGCGGCGTAATGGGCGTCGACCGGCAATGAAGAGGCGGAGGCGAGCGATGGGGCCGGTGGCGCGGTGGCGATGGCGGAGTCGGAGGCGGTGATGGGTTGTAGTTGTCGGATGCGGAGGGGTTGCGAAGTCGGCCGATGGCGGTTGATGTAGCGGCGAAGAGATCGAGAGATGTAGAGAGAGAGAGGGAGAGAGAGAGTACCTGGAAATAAGGCTCGACGGCCGGTCGCCGGAGCGGAGCAGCGGTGATGGAGGCTTGCTGCGACGAAGCACGGGGAGGCTTCGGATCACGTCGGCGAGAGGGGGGTTGCTCACGGGCTGTCACCACCGGAGAAAGGGGTCTCGACGAGGATCGACGGATGAGGAGTTGGGGTACGGCGGCGGAGCTTTTATAGGGCTGGGGTCTCGGTCAGAGATGGAAGGAGAATCGGGGGTGATTTGGGGGATCGGAGATGGATTCGACTGGGCGAGATACGCGGAGGCGATGCGTTTGCAGATGGCGACGCAAGATCGATGGGATTTGATGGCCGGCGAGAGAGATACGCAGAGGATCGGGGCGGCGGCGAAATCAACGGCGGGTGGCGGAGATAATTGGGGAAGGAGAGGGGGGCGCGAGGTGGACGACGCACAGGCGCCGTCCGATCGCGCGTGATCGGATGGCGCCCGTCGCGCCACGTGGCGGCACAGGGCGTGAAGAGAGGTGCGCGTGCAGAGCACGTGCCTTGGAGGCACGTGCAACGCACGTGCGTTCAATTTTTTTTTATTTTAATTTTTTTTAATAAAAACGATAAGAATAAAGCCCAAAAATGGCTGACACGTGGCGGCACCAGGTGCTGCCACGTGTCAGCACTAGAAAATTCAGACATAAAATACCTTGTAAAATCAAGAAGAAATAGTAAATGTCCTCGGATCAAAAAAGTTTCTTCACGAAAATTGCTCGTCTCGATGAGATCTACAACTTTCATGAAGACATCAAAATCAAAATCGATCAAATGTAAAAAGTGAATTTTTGGGGTATCCTATGTACATAGAATACCTTGATTTTTTGGGTTTTATAATTTTTTGTCATTTTTAAACAAGATAAAAATCAGGAAAAATATGGAAAAATCAAAGATAAATAAAAGACACATTAATCTATTTTTTTTGGATTTTTATTAATTAAGAAAATATATACATAAAATACAAGGTCAAAAACCGCGAAAATATACAATGTACAAAAGAGTCCCAAAACCCAACTTTCACATATGAGCTCCGATTTACTTGAACTTGGTCTTGTTTTGAAGGTAATTGAATGCACATTAGTTCAAAAGTGAGTAGGATTAAATCGGACACTGGATGGGGAAGATATGTGGCTTTTAGTCCGAAAATCCTGAGATTAGGGTTTGGGTTTTTGGTCCACTTATTTGGGTTAGTTATTTTTTTGTATTTTTCCTTTATTCTTGTTAGTGATATGTACACAGTGGAAGTGGTTTTGAGTTATTCGGAGTTAGCATGAATGAGTTAAAAATCCGGGAAGTTAGGCTATTTACAGGTCATTTTGGCTTGGATTTTTGGCTTCTTATTTTATGCAGATTTTTGTGCTAAAATGTCCTTCTTATGGAAACATACATGAATGCTAATTATGCAAAATAGATGCAAGAATGCTGTTGATTTTTAGGGTTTTGAGCTTAATAAATGAGATTTAGAGTGATGAATACGAGATTCATCATACCCCTATACTTAAACCATGCTCGTCCCTGAGCATCAAAAAGAAATGCCATGAGGTGAAATGCGATTGGGTTCCATACCAAGACCATGAGCTGAAGGTGAAAGTGAACCTAAACTCAACCTTTGGATTATTTGTGTGTCGGAACTTCTGTGAGACTTAGAATTTTTAAAATCAACAGCCCTCAAGTTCTACACATTATTGCTACAGTTTCGGCTCAGAAGTCATCTTAGATCAATCCTCTTCCCAAAGTATACCCTATGAACATTGAACAACCGACTCATGTGTGTGAAAGGTTTTAGCTCTTCCCATCCAGAATGCCAGACTACCGCGCAAACCTCCTCTCCAGTAACTCGTCCTCGGGGAGTCAGGTATTTCCTTCTAAGGTCTGTCGCGTTGTGTTCACAATCGAATTGGGGGGAGAAGTTAGAAGAATGAGAAAAGAACTGGAGGGTGGCCAATGTAGTCACCTCTCCTTGTGAAGATGGCCAGTGTAGCCGAGTCTCCACCAAGATCTGCAGGTTTCTTGAAGCTTGGACCTTTTTGGTCAGATTTTATTTGGTAGTTGCTTCTTTGTATTTGGAATTTTTGGTGGTTCTGCTTGGATCTTGTTTTGCCCCTACGGTTATAGAATCTTTTATTTCCGTACATTTTTTGGGGTCTTAGAAAAAATTGTACCCAGCCGTCCATCCCTTTTCGGAAGCTTTATTTCAACCCGTACTCCGGTCTTTAGATTTCCACGCTACCAGAAAAGAAACTCACACAGTCTTCCAACATCCCGTCTGAGTTGAGCTAAGTGCATAGTGCGAGAGTACAAATTAACTCCCTATTCCAGAGTTGTACCCAGAATGAAGAGACCAGGTCAGACACTAAGAGTCAAACACTGCACATTGTCATGTGGAACTCAAAGAATTAAGTCAAAGACCTAAAGACTCTAAAATCCTATTTCTCGGTGAAGTTCCTCTGAAAATTAGGTGGATTAAGGTCAAGTCCAGACCACTCTCGGTTTCGGCTCATAACTCGGTTCAGAACCCAAAGACTTTTCACATATGCAAATGCGATGCTTGGATGAAGTGTAGGTGCGTGAAATGCAGACACATTTTTTTCTCTTTTTTTTCTCTTTTTTTATGCAAAGGATTTTTGTGTGTTTTTGTTGTTTTTTTTGTTTGTTTTTGCAAAAAATGAATAAGAAGCCATTTTTTTTTCAAAAATTTTGGATACAGTCAGTGTTAGTGGTAAAAAGTTTTTTTTAGAGAATACCCACCCTGTAAATACATATAGACTTAGGCGCAAGTACGAGATATGGATAAAATATATACAAAGTATATATACAGACCCCCCTATACTTAGCGAGTGATGTGTCCTCAGAGCACAAGAAGCATAAAGAAGACATAGCTCGGGCTAAGCTTAAGAGAGTAAAAAAGGAAAAAGAACAAGATTTACAGAATCGCCCCCCTATACTTAGATTGTGAATAGTCTAAGTTATAGAAGAAGAGCGGAAAAGAAAAGAGAAAAAATGAAGCGATCGGGGTATGTGAATGAGGAGATTATATATAGGTGGGTGTCGGTTCCTCCTATACTTAGGCTTTGGTCAGCCTAAGTATAAAAGAAGGGTGGAGGCGAGTCGATCTGGAGATGGAGTGTGATGGGGAAAATGGAATATACAGATGGCATCGGTCCCCCCCTATACTTAGGCCTTGGCCTAAGTAGAGGAAGAAGCTGTACAAGGAGACTGATGTGGTCGGGAGGGAGGGTGGGATTGATCTGATAAATCTTCAATGTCCTCTCTCTGCGTGAAGTAGATGACCTCAACTTGCACTGTATGCTCTTTGGATGTTCTATATATGGTTTCAGTAATTGCCCATTCACTGAGAAAGGTTGTGCATCATCTTTGAGTTCTGCAATATCCACACTTCCATTGGTATGCACATCGATGACAACATAAGGACCCGTCCATTTCGATTTCAGTTTCCCATGAAAAATCTTTAACCGAGCATTAAACAACCATACTTTCTGCCTAGGGACAAAGGTTTTATCTCGAATGTGTCTATCATGCCATTTCTTGACCTTGTCCTTATAAATCACACTATTGTCATATGCTCGGTTTCGGATTTCAATTAGCTCATTCCGATTTAAGTCTCGACATAATTTCCTAAGGTGACAACTCCAGTTCAACTTTTTGATCGCCCATTCAGATTTGTGAATCAGTTCTGCAGGTAGATGACATGGCTTGCCATAGATCATCCTAAAAGGTGAAGTACCGAGTGGAGTTTATATGCTGTCCTATAGGCCCAAAGAACTTGATCCAATAGTTTTGACCAATCCTTCCTATCTGGACGAACCAACTTTTGAAGTATACTCTTCACCTCTCTATTAGAAACCTCTGCCATGCCATTAAATTGTGGATGATACGGGTTGGCTATTCTATGTTCAAATTTGTACTCCTTAGCCAAAGATCTCATCTCCCTATTCACAAAGTGGCTACCTCCATCAGAAATCAAGACTTTTGGTATCCCGAACCTTGCAATGATATTATCCTTGATAAACTTACAGACGGTTTTGCTGTCTGCGGTTCGGGTTGGAATAGCCTCTACCCATCTAGACAAATAATCAACCGCTAACAAGATGTACTCAAATCCATTGCTATTGTGAAAGGGACCCATAAAATCAATCCCCCATGCATCAAAAACATCACAGAAAATCATTGGTTGCATGGGTATTTCATCTCTATATCCAACAGTCCCTCCCATCCTTTGACAAATCGGGCAAGACCGTACAAATTCATTAGCATCATGAAATAAGGTCTGCCAGTAAAATCCACATTGGAGTAACTTGTGTGCGGTTCTTTTTCCCGAATGGTGCCCTCCAGCCTCGAGAGTATGACAATGTGTGAGGACACTCTGGTATTCTTCTTGGGGAATACATCTTCTCCAGACACAATCCGCTCCTTCGTAAAAAAGGAAAGGATCGTCCCAATGGTATTTTCTTGAATCCGACTTCAGTTTATCAATCATTCTCTTGGTCCAACCAAAGGGAACCTTCTTGGAGACAAGATAGTTCACGATGTTGGAATACCATGGGGTTGAATCAATAATGCAAACAGATTCGTCTGGAAAAGTCTCCTTAATAGGTCCAGTATCAGGATAATCATTTTTCTCAATTCGGGAAAGGTGATCAGCAACAACATTCTTTATTCCAGGTTTATCTTTGATCTCTAAATTAAATTCCTGGATTAACAAGATCCACCTCAAAAGTCGTGCCTTGGCATTTTTCTTGTCCATGAGGTATCTAATTGCCGTATGATCCGTGAAAATTGTCACCTTGGAGCCCAATATATATGATATGAACTTTTCGAGGGACCAAACAACCGCGAGCATTTCCTTTTCAGTCACTGTATAATTTTTCTGTGCAGGATCCAATACTTTGCTCGCGTAGTGAATCGCATAAGGGATTCCATCCCGTATTTGTCCAAGCACAGCTCCGACCGCAAAATCCGATGCATCAGTCATGATCTCAAAGGGAAGAGACCAGTCAGGAGCTTGTAATATCGACGATTCACATATTTTCTTTTTCAGGAGCTCGAAGGCCTCAAGACACTTGTGATTTACAATAAACTCGGTGTCTTTTCCTAAGAGCTCAGTCAGTGGGCGGGCGATCTTTGAAAAATCAGGGATAAACCTTCGATAAAATCCAACATGCCCTAGAAAAGACCGCACTGACTTGACGCTGGTTGGTGGCTCAAGTTTCTTGATCACATCCACCTTGGCAGGGTCGACCTCCATACCTTTTTTGGAGATGACATGCCCCAACACGATACCCTCAGTCACCATAAAGTGACTCTTCTCCCAGGAGAGTACCAAATTAACTTCTCTGCATCTCTTGAGGACTCGGTCCAAGTGCGCTAAACATGTATCAAATGAATCACCATGGACCGAGAAGTCATCCATGAAGACTTCCAGGAAATCACCCACCATTTCGGTAAATACGGCAATCATGCACCGCTGAAATGTGCCTGGGGCATTATAAAGCCCAAATGGCATGCGCTTGAATGCGTAGGTACCGAAGGGACATGTAAATGTAGTTTTTTCCTGATCCTCGGGAGCGATAGTTACTTGATTGTAGCCAGAGTACCCATCAAGAAAACAGAAGAATGCCTTCCCTGCAAGTCTCTCCAAGATTTGATCAATAAATGGCAGTGGAAAGTAATATTTCTTGGTCGCAGCATTCAGGCACCTGTAATCGACACAGACACGCCACAATGTGGGTACTCGGGTCGCGATCTCTACCCCCTCCTCATTGGTGACCATCTGGATTCCCGACTTCTTCGGGACGACATGAAGGGGGGACACCCACTTGGAGTCAGAAATGGGGTATATAAAACCTGCTTTGCACCATTTCTCTATCTCTTTCTTAACCACTTCCCGAAGATTGGGGTTTAATCTTCTCTTAAATTAACGGGAAGGCCTTGCATTATCCTCAACATAAATTTGGTGCGAGCAGAGAGCAGGGTTGATTCCTACGAGATCCGACACAGTCCATCCGATGGCTTTTCGATTTCGTTCAAGGACTTCTAGAAGCTTGGATTCTTGATCCATGGTTAATGATGAGCTAATGATCACATGGAATTTATCTTTGGGTCCATTGAGAAATGCATACTTCAGTGTGGGAGGGAGAGGTTTCAGCTCTGGCAAATCTGAATCATCAATCAAATCTGGCTGAAGGTCTTTTAAGTCTGGCTCTGTGCTTGTTGATGATGGATCATTCTGTGATATGTTAGCCACTAATCCTGAAGGAATGTGAGTCGGATCGCAAAAGTAATGTGGTAATTCGGCCAAAGCCGCATCCGACTCGTCATCTATTTTTCTTGATTTTCCCGAAAAAGATAGGATTGACAAATCCGAAAGGATTTCTGTGTCATCAAGATTATAAACATCCGGGTGTTTGGATTTGTTTGACAATATCTCGCATACTGACTGGTGCACTGTTTCTTCTTCTTCTGTCGGAGTGTTGGCAATCTGAAGCTCTGGCAGTTGGTCCCACGGTCCAGTAGTGCTGATGAGATTACACTCGGATGTTTCGGCGTCTTCAGTGGTAGATTCAGAATCTGGTCTTTACCACTTTATTTGTTTCATTTCCAGATCAACTTCTCCATCTAGGGAGCGGAATTTCATCATTCCGGTGTCGTAATCAAATACAACCTTGGCGGTTCTTAAGAAGGGTCTTCCAAGAATGATTTGTGATTCCTTCAAGTGGTTCAGAGTCTCCATATCAAGGACGGTGAAGTCCACTTTGTATTCCGTACCCTCGACCATAATGATAACATTTTTCACTTCTCCCTTAGGCCTTTTAGTGGATTTGTCAGCGAATTGGAGTAAAGATAATGATTTCTGGAGAGGACCTAACTCCAATATGTAATATAAGGCTAAGGGAAGAAGATTGATGGAAGAACCATTGTCGAGAAGTGTGCGTGCGAACGCAATACCGCCAATGCGGCTTTCCACATAATGAGCACCCAGGTCCCTTTTCTTCCTTGGTAAATGCTGATTTCTGACACATTTGGTAGTGGCCACTGTTAGGACATGAGTCTCCACAAACTGATTTGTTTTCTTTGTACGAGTCCTGGTGGGAGTACATTTCATTTTCAAGTATTTCTGAAATGCTGGATTACTGGCCACATACTGGTCAAAGGGTACTTTGATGTGATATTCTGTTGGCAGAATTTCTCCATCACTGGGTCATTTTGAGTGGTTTTCTTTTGTTTTCCTTTATTTAGAGCATGAGGGAAAGGAATGGAAGTATTTGAGACAGGAGAAAGAGAGCCATAATCATAAATAAGAGCATCTTTATTGGATTTGGAGTTTTTATTACAATCATAATAATTATGTTGCGGAAATGGTGACAAAGGTAATTTTGCAGCAACTAGAGGTTCAAGGTCCTCTGCGGTCTCCATAGATGCCTTTCCTTTATCTCGTGCTGAAATCTTCGGCCGTCCTTCTTCATCCTCAGAAGCATCCTCCGGTTGATCTTCCGAGTCTTGATGGTCAACTTCCCTTGCCCGATCAGGTACGACCACGGTCCTTCCGCTCCTGAGTGACATGGCATTGATATTGTCAAACGAAAGGATCTCGTGTTCAGATGTGGAAAAATCTGAATAGTATACCTGATTATTGTATTGAGATGACTGAGATTTGTTCAAGCTATTAGGGTTAGCTTGAACTTGGGCGGGAATGACTGGGGCTGGGGCTGTCCGTTCTTCCTTCCAACGGGATAGACGATTAACATCTACCCGTAGATCGTACAGTTCATTCCGGAAGCTGCGAATTTCCTCCAGCATTTGTTTCTGGATATCCACCGGGTCTTCTGGAGGCTTGGATGATTGAGATGCTTGGTTTGGAGCTTGATACTGCTGACGATGTTGTTGAGGTAGGTTCTGACGGTTGTATGGCTGCTGCTGCTTCGAGTGCTGAGTTTGTTGTGGAGCTGTGGGAAATGCGACATTATAGAAGGTGGTTGGACGTTGATATTGCTGACGGTCCCCCGTATTACCCTGTCGGGTATTATCCTGTGTGTACCATATGCCGTTTATCTCGAATGTCAGAGGCGGGGCTTCTACGACTATCTCGGCTGGTGGAGGTGATTGATGGGAAGGTTGGGCATAGGATTGGTCCTGAGCCCATGGTTGCGGTTGTCCTGACCCTGGCTGCTCCTGGACATGATGCACATGATAAATCGGGACCGCAGGTGCAGTGGGTATCCCTATCTTGGATACCTTCTCAGCAAGTTCCTCCATTTGCTTTGGAAACTGGGAGAGCCGGTTGTCGATGTCGTTCACCCTTTTATTAATGTGATCCACAACTGTTAATTTATCTGTGATGATGTTCATGTTGGGATTCTGCTATTTCTGCGACAGTTTATTTCCCTCCTTTGGCTTGATAAGTGTTCAGTGAATCAGTGTAAGCTCTACTAGCAATTTGTGAACGGCTAGTCTCTGCCATTTGCTCCAGTATTTTCCAGACGGTATCAGCTCCTCGGGATGTGTAATTTCCTCCACAAGCAGCACTGACTAAACCCTGAGTCCCGTGGTTAAGGCCAGAATAGAGAGATTGGACCAGGATGTTATTACTAGGTCATGACAGGGACATTTCTGCAGCAGATCTTTAAATCTATCCCATGCATCACAAAGTGGTTCATTAGGCATCTGAGAGAAGCTAGTGATGCGAGTCCTCATTTGATTGGTTCGACTCAGAGGGTAGAATTTCTTCAAGATAGGTTCTTGAACCTATCATAAGTGGTCACCGTCACTCCCAAATTTTTCACCCAGTAATCTGCTTTACCTTTCAAGGCGAAAGGTAATGCAGTGAGATGAATGTAGTCCTGGCTGACTTGTGGGTGCCTCTGATTAGAACATACTAGCTCCAAATCACGCAAAAATTCATATGGTTCTTCATCTGCATTACCATGAAATTGTGGTAATTGACTCAGGAAGTGTGGCTTCAGTTCATGGTGAATCTCAGGCTGAGGTGGCTGCAAGTAATTGCTGACTCTATATTGCCCGGGATTGTATGCGGCTTCTATTGGTGGTTCTCCCTCTGCATTCAACCGTTCTAGCCGTTCCCTTATCAAATTTTGTTGCTGCTCAGACGCGGCTAGTCTTGCTAGAACCATCTGCATTGGGTCTTCATTGAGTTCATCTTCCTGATTGCTCTTCTTTGGAGGCATCTTTCGTGAGTACTTCTTTTCACCTTCAGATTGTGAGAAATTGGAGTCAATATTTTGAAAAGGATTATAAGAGGAAGTTTCCAGGGGAAGGAGTCCCTGAATCCAAGGTGGTTCTGAGTAAGAGTGGCTCAGAACGTTTGAGACTGGTAAGTTTGTGGTGGTCAGAAAGGGGTTCGCTGAGTCCGAACAAAAATTACCACAATCTTCTATTCTCGAATCCAAAAGATTATCAAGAGGTGTACGATTCATGATCTATGCACAATTGCGCGGTATTCAATGATTAACTAAGTTTTACGCACAAATCAAACACAATTCAAGGGTTTGTTTCACCAACTCACTAGTGAAGGCCGTGAGAGTTCGGTCAATTATCTTGTCAGTTTTAATTGGTGAGAATTCAAATCTTGCAAGCCGTTTAAACGAGCTGTTAGGTGCCTGTATTTCCCGACCGACTGTCCCGAATTCTTACGACTAGTTGCACCTACTTTCAGCCAGTATGGGAGTAAGTAAGGACTGTAGAACGACTACCCTTTACTTGAGGACGAAGCCTTACGCAGTGTCCTCTAAACCACCCACTCTGCTAAGGAAATCCGGACCGTTTACCGGCTACCCGTAGATCCTCACTGAGAAGTAGCTAATCGCTTTTGGTAGAATCAGTAGTCAGTATGAAAATCCTGGCTTTGGCTCTATCCTAGTGTGCGTCTCTCTCCTCGCTGCAAGATAAAATCAAACAATGTCGGGGTTGTTCTCCCGCAAGAATTCTTGATTTTATGGGTTCTTAAGGTCAACTATATTTAGCAGTCCCAATTTTAATTAGGTGATCACTGAAGAATTAAGTAAGCAAAATAACACGTCTACCGTCCAGTCCCAATTTCCTTTAGAATTATATGATAAAACAAGAGGGAGAAAGTCGGGAAAAGCCGATGCACTCGGAAAACTATGATGAATGCTCAATTAGAAGACTTACAGTGAATCCTCGCAATCTTCATGTGGGATGCTAGACAGAAATTTAAATTTATTCTATATGGAATGCAAGCCGATGAAAACCGCACCTAAGCAGAAAGTTCTATTAGCGGGAAAGAATTGAGTTAAATTTGGCTAGGTTGAACGATCTATGTGCGTCTCAATTAATAGTGCAGTGTGGCTTAATCCTACGAGCACAATCAAAAATTAAATTGCTCTGAGAGCCGTATGTGCAGGTCTATCCTATTCGCCACTCAAGTCGGGCCCCACCCTCGCCGGAGAGTGAAACATGCCACGACACACCACAGAATAAAGTTTAGAGGTCTTTTTACACACGCGGGCGTCCAAACGGACACTGCTATAAATAAGTAATTAATTACAAAAATTTTAAAATTGCAGGAATTAAAAACCTAGACTCTACGCTCTCTCATGACTCGACTCGATCTTAAATTAATTACGGATTTAAGAATGTCGGTGAAGATGCCTCGGTTTCTTGAAAAACCGCTCCACGTATGTCGTGTACCTCGCAAGAAAAATAAGAGAGATAATGTAAGAGAGTGACTCAAAAAATGATAAAAATAGACAAAAAAATGCTGAAAATAAATGGGATTTACAATGAAAAATTCGGGGGTCAGACTACCCGAATGCGGAAAACCGAACAAAAATTTTCAAGAAAAAAAACTAAGCTGTTTGCCTCCTCGGCAACGGCGCCATCTGACGAATCCGATAATGCCTGTGTTAAGATTGTGTTTTTATCGTTCGTGCTTAAAATGATTAATCGTGCATTGTAGGCGGCAATCGAAAACAGTCAAGAAAATAACCACAGAAATTTAATCAATTTTAATCAAGTGTGGTTTGATGTTTATTTTACTTGGGCAAGTCCCAAGGTCAATCACAAGGAGGCAAAGGAACAACCTAGAATTATGTCTCTCAAAGTTTGTGTTCGGTTTTCGAGGCGGTCTTTTGTTTTGGAATTTTCAATGCAATAGAGGGTGCAATATGCAAATCCGACCTACTTTATGGACTAAAATATGAATTACATTTGAATGATGTCCGAAAAATACAAAACTTGGCCGAGATGTAAAATATGATGAAATAAGTGCACTATAATTTTTTCTGGAATTTTTGGATGCAATATGAATTTTATATGGGTTTTTAAATGCAAACAGAATGATTTTCAATATTTAATTATAATAAATATTAAACCTTTATTTTCAAGAAATAAAATTATCTAAGATCTATCACTAGGTGATGGTTCTCAGAAAAATCCTAAACCTAAAAAATGTGGGGTTTAATACCTATTAAAAATTAAATACTAAAAGATGCAAAATGATTTTTACAGGACAAAATATGCATCCAAATGCAAATCTTTTTGGGCAAAATGTTAAGCACAATTAACTCTACAATATGTGATTGTTCGGGGATTTTTAGAGCAATGGTTAATCAACTATGAATTTTAGAGCAAGAGATGGACAAAATATACAAATTTCCACAAAACAATTATTTGTTAATTAACCATCAATCATAAGATTACCCACAACATGTCAAAGTGTAGAGAATCAATTAACAAACATCATGCTATTTTTCGATTAATAAAATAATATAAAGAGAAGGTCCAAAATCATAGGGGAACACAGGGGTACAGATGCAATATAAATAAAAAAATGAAAATGCAAAGGGGGGACTTGTTTGTAGTTACCAATACTGATAGGGGGCAATGCTGCAAAATGTCCAAGTAGCACGTGCCAGGCACGTGCCCTTGGAGGCGGGGGTCGAGGCGCAAATAGAGGAGATCAGGGGGGTCTTGCTGCAATTGACCCAGTGGGTCACGTGCGTGGCACGTGACCCCTGGGGACGAATCTGGCCGATGACGTCCCCCCACCACGTGCTGAGCACGTGAGGCAGGGGCCTCGGGTCTGGCTCCCGGTGGCGATAGCGGCGGAGGATGCCGGCCAAGGCGGAGGAGAGATGGGCCGGCAGGTGGTGGACCGATGAGTGTAGCGGTGACTGGCGTGGCCGACACACGGCCTAGAGGGCGGCGTAATGGGCGTCGACCGGCAATGAAGAGGCGGAGGCGAGCGATGGGGCCGGCGGCACGGTGGCGATGGCGGAGTCGGAGGCGGTAATGGGTTGTAGTTGTCGGATGCGGAGGGGTTGCGAAGTCGGCCGATGGCGGTTGATGTAGCGGCGAAGAGATCGAGAGATGTAGAGAGAGAGAGAGAGAAAGAGGGAGAGAGAGTACCTGGAAATAAGGCTCGACGGCCGGTCGCCGGAGCGGAGCAGCGGCGTTGGAGGCTTGCTGCGACGAAGCACGGGGAGGCTTCGGATCACGCCGGCGAGAGGGGGGGTTGCTCACGGGCTTTCACCACCGGAGAAAGGGGTCTCGACGAGGATCGGCGGATGAGGAGTTGGGGTATGGCGGCGGAGCTTTTATAGGGCTGGGGTCCCGATCGGAGATGGAAGAAGAATCGGGGGTGATTTGGGGGATCGGAGATGGATTCGACTGGGCGAGATACGCGGAGGCGATGCGTTTGCAGATGGCGACGCGAGATCGATGGGATTTGATGGCCGGCGAGAGAGATACGCGGAGGATCGAGGCGGCGGCGAAATCAACGGCGGGCGGCGGAGATAATTGGGGAAGGAGAGGGGGGCGCGAGGTGGACGACGCACAGGCGCCGTCCGATCGCGCGTGATCGGATGGCGCCCGTCGCGCCACGTGGCGGCACAGGGCGTGAAGAGAGGCGCGCGTGCAGAGCACGTGCCTTGGAGGCATGTGCGACGCACGTGCGTTCAATTTTTTTTAATTTTAATTTTTTTTAATAAAAACGATAAAAATAAAGCCCTAAAATGGCTGACACGTGGCGGCACCAGGTGGTGCCACGTGTCAGCACCAGAAAATTCAGACATAAAATACCTTGTAAAATCAAGAAGAAATAGTAAATGACCTCGGATCAAAAAAGTTTTTTCACGAAAATTGCTCGTCTCGATGAGATCTACAACTTTCATGAAGACATCAAAACCAAAATCGATCAAATGTAAAAAGTGAATTTTTGGGGTATCCTATGTACATAGAATACCTTGATTTTTTGGGTTTTATAATTTTTTTGTCATTTTTAAACAAGATAAAAATCTGGAAAATATGGAAAAATCAAAGATAAATAAAAGACACAATAATCTAATTTTTTGGATTTTTATTAATTAAGAAAATATATACATAAAATACAAGGTCAAAAACCGCGAAAATATACAATGTACAAAAGAGGCCCAAAACCCAACTTTCACATATGAGTTCTGATTTACTTGAACTTGGTCTTGTTTTGAAGGTAATTGAATGCGCATTAGTTCAAAAGTGAGTAGGATTAAATCGGACACTGGATGGGGAAGATATGTGGCTTTTAGTCCGAAAATCCTGAGATTAGGGTTTGGGTTTTTGGTCCACTTATTTGGGTTAGTTATTTTTTTGTATTTTTCCTTTATTCTTGTTAGTGATATGTACACAGTGGAAGTGGTTTGAGTTATTCGGAGTTAGCATGAATGAGTTAAAAATCCGGGAAGTTAGGCTATTTACAGGTCATTTTGGCTTGGATTTTTGGCTTCTTATTTTATGCAGATTTTTGTGCTAAAATGTCCTTCTTATGGAAACATGCATGAATGCTAATTATGCAAAATAGATGCAAGAATGCTGTTGATTTTTAGGGTTTTGAGCTTAATAAATGAGATTTAGAGTGATGAATACGAGATTCATCAGTCCGTAATACTGATCTGCATCATTTGTTGAATCACCTTCATCATCAAGATACAAAGTATTAGCATCATCATCGCTGGCATCTAAGTTCTTTGGTCTGAAAAATCTCGGCCAC
Organism: Ottelia alismoides; assembly: GCA_037367405.1. NCBI lineage: Eukaryota > Viridiplantae > Streptophyta > Magnoliopsida > Alismatales > Hydrocharitaceae > Ottelia > Ottelia alismoides. The sequence goes on along the minus strand of JAZKJV010008792.1, from coordinate 164,423 downwards.
ATCGGGGTCAGATGTGGGGAGAGAGAGACAGGTCACGACGACGGGTAAGATCGCGGTGGTGAATCTCGTAGTAAGGACAAGTGTAGAGGAGGCTGAAGAGAGGCAGCTCGGCACCCTTTACGGTCTCCGAGAAGGCATTGCTCTAGGAGGCGGCATCGCGATCAACGAGGATGTCATCAAACACGAGCCCGTGAGTTTGGCAATTTTAAGCATTTCTTCTAGATAATGACCAATAATTAAGATCAAGACAATGCTAACATGTAAATTAACCATATTGTCCACTTCAAATTATTTGGAAAGATAGATTATGGGATCTTTATTCTTCCTTAACCTCTATTTGTGAGTAAGAAACGGGATTTCAATGAACACAGAGAGCATGAATGCTTTGCAAGAGCTTCCTTTTGCAACCACTGTCAATCCTAAACTATGGCAATGCACCTTTCTCAAACCAAAACAATATGATCCCTTTGAACAAACCTCGCCAGTAACAGATTTTGTTTACTAATATGTTAGATCCCAAGGGAAATACATGCAGGTAACTAAAGTATTTGACAGGAGAATTCATATAAGCAACTCTTCTATACTAAATATAAACATGAACGAAATAGACATGTCATATTCACCAGACAAGAAGGGACTCTTCTAGACCTTTATCTCATCCCCATTCTCATCCCTATTGCTCAGAGTCGTTGATGATAGATACCCCCGTAGAATTGGCGCATGAGGTTTAGGCATTGCACCATACTCTCTCTCTCTAAGCTGGAAGTTAACAAATTGAGATTGGATGTTATCGAATATTATTATTTTTAGCTTGACATGTTACCTATGCATGTCTTTCATCAATTTGATTGGTTTTAATCATTTCACTAGTTGCATGTATTGTCCATGCAAAGAAAACCCCTTGTCCAACTGGATTATGTGCTTGCAATATTGTACATACACTAAGTTGATTGTACAGTTCCAAGGGAGAGTTGTTAATTCAGACACTCTCGTTTGGTTGCCACTTACCCAGAGCCTATCTCTGCATTCATGGGTTGGAATTAGTTGTTTAGACCTACAATTTCTTCGCTTTAATATTTTTTAAACACGTTCAAATAACAAAGTTAGCATAAAAATATTATAATCATAAAAAAGATTATTATAACACATAATCAATGTGACATCACATCATATTTATCATTCATACGCTCTCCAACAATCCTAACCATCCAAACAACTACTATTCACGCGAGGTTACTCCAACCCAACCCAACTGTATGTTTCATATTACAATCACTGCAGTATTTGTGCATAATCTCCACTGATAAATTTCCCTCCACAATTTAGGTGGCGGATATTAAATGGATGAATGGCCTGATAACAGATATTCAAATCTTTGTGTTGAAATCTAGAATGCAAAAGCGAATCAATAAATAGAGAAGGGAAATAAAGAAAGAATAAACATTGAAGCAGAGATTTTTCGTGGAACCATACTTCCAAAGGAGTAGGATAAAACCACGGGAGAAAGACCTCAAAGGGTCGTATGTTTCTATTCACTTTTTCTCACTGAGTACAAGAGGTGTGGTGCTCCTTAGATAGCCCCACAGATATATCAAAGTCCCACAGATAGTAGATCTGGGACTAAACACAAGTGGGTGATAATTGGATTCTAGAGAGATCCAATCACCACTTTATTACATTCTCCAACACTTCCCCTCAAGTTGTAGCTGAGAAAGTTGCAGCTTGCACTAAAAAAGGGTATACATCGCATCTTCACATGATACACCATGAGAAGAATATATGTCAGCTGCTGATAGAAGGCCTCGGTCGAAGATGGGTCTGCGACTTTCAGGTCACCAGAACGTATCTCTGACACGTCGAGAAATGTGAGTCACGCCAAGCTGTTATCTCGCCACAGCCGTCTGTGGGAGGGGGTCTCCTCCTTAGAATGCCACCATCTGTGGGAGGGGGTCACGTGATGGTTCTTCTTCGTCTCTTATTCCCTCTTTGACTACTGGGTGGTGTTGGGGCCTCTTCTTTTCTATCACTCGGGTGACTGTGACTTGGAAGGAGATGGCGGAGATCGCCTTATGCTCGAGAAGGGATCCACGGCATGGGAAGGTTTGTTGTTGTTGTTTTGATGGGTTGTAAGGTTGGGAGAACCCTCGAGCTATTTGCCTCGTGGGGCCACCGGGAGATGGCGATGATGTCAGGCTTCGTGTGTGGCATCAATTCTAAAGGAGGTGGCAACATGATTTGGAAGAGAGATGGCATGACATGTACGTGGAATAGGACCGAAGGCCTATGCCACCACGATCTAAACAAATCTCGAACAAGAAAAAAAATAACAACTTTTTGAGAAAACTTAGTCTCAAACTGGAATAATCGAATGCTCTGATCCCATGTTGAAATCTATAATGCGAAGCGAATCGATAAAAAGAGCAGGGAAATAAAGGAAGAATAAGCATTGAACGTAGATATTTTACGTGGATACATACTCCCTAAGGAGCGGGATGAAACCACAGGAGAAAAGCCTCAAAGGGTCGTATGTTTCTATTCACCTTTCTCATTAAGTACAGGAGGTGTGGTGCTCCTTACATAGCCCTACAGACATATCAGAGTCCCACATATAGTAGATGTGGGACTAAACATGAGTGGGTGGTAATTGGATACTGGAGAGATCCAATCTTCACTTTATTACACTCTCCAACACTTCCCCTCAGGTTGTAACTGAGAAAGTTGCAGCTTGCACTAAAAAGAAAAACTATATGTCGCATCTTCACATGATACATCATAAGTAGAATATGTATCAACTGCTGGTAGAAGACCTCACTCGAAGACAAGTTTGCGACTTTCAGGTCAACGGAACGTATCTCTGTCATATCGAGAAACGTGAGTCACAACAAGCTGTTGTCTCGCCGCCACTGCCTATGGGAGGGGGTCTCCTCGTTAGATCGTCACCACCTGTGGGAGGGGGTCCTGCGATGGGGCTTCTTTGCCTCTTCTTCCTTCTTCGACTACTGCAGCGGTGTTGGGGCCTCTTCTTTTCTACCACCCGGGTGACTGTGACTTGGGAGGAGATGGTAGAGATCACCTTAGGTGCGAGAAGGGATCCACACCATGGGAATATTCACACATGGGAAGGTTTGTTGTTGATGCATTGATGGATTGTAAGGTTGGGAGAACCCTCGAGTTGTTTGCCTCCTGGGGCTCCCTAGAGATGGTGATGATGTCAGGTTTCATGTGGCATCAGTTCTGAAGGAGGTGGCAACGTGATTTGGAAGAAAGATGGCATGACATGTACATGGAATAGGATCGAAGGCTGACTTGAGAAAGATGCCACCACGATCTGAATAGATCTCAAACAAGAACAAAAAATAACAAAATCTTTGAGAAAACTTAGGCTTAACTAGAATAATCAAAACACAAAAATGAATGCTCTGATACCATGTTGAAACCTAGAATGCGGAAGTGAATTGATAAATAGAGCAGGAAAATAAAGAAAGAATAAATATTGAACGCATGAATTTTACGTGGAATCCTACTCCTTAAGGAGCGGGATGAAACAACGGAAGAAAGGTCTCAAAGGGTCGTATGTTTCTATTCACTTTTCTCATTGAGTACAAGAGATGTGGGTCTCCTTATATAGCCCCACACATAGACCAACGTCCCACAAATAGTAGATGTAGGACTTATACTGGGTGATAATGGGATCCTAGAGAGATCCAATTATCACTCTATTACATTCTCCAATAGTTTACTCACAAGAAACTGTGGATTCCTCTTCCACGAAAGCATCCCCTATCTCATGGTTTATCAAATGGCTCACCCAATAATGGGTACTACTACTTTTCTGTTCTGCTTACCATTACTTCCGATAAGCTATATTTGATCTGCAATTATGTTGGTACTTAATGTCTTTGTGTTGCATACTCTTCCCAAAATCACTTGCTTGACAAAAATCATATGTTTTTTTTACAGGAAAAAGGGCCTCCACTATATAAGTGCATGCCCAAAAACTTCACCATTGGTCACTTTTTTAAAGAAACATTATAGTCTTGTGACGACCACAATAAAAAAACCAGAGTTACGTCATCCACCCCTCGACGAGCACCTTAGCATACTCCACAATATTGTCAGCAAACACTCTCTCTGCGGAACACATCACCATTTTTGGCCAGCCAAATCACCCATAACAGTGCCAAACACCCAATATGCTCTCCCATCATGCCTCTCCATCTTTCTCCTATGGATTCCCAAAAATCCACCATGTATCTACGGGGGACCTCGTGATTTCTCAAGGTAGATCATGCATCAACAAAGCCTCTACAGTTGAAAAACAAATGATTCACATCCTCCATCTCCTCGTGACATCACGAGCACGAAGGACTGGCAATCCTGACGAACCCCATAAACCCGTCTCCGGTAAGCAATCTACCTCTGTTGCTGAGCCACATGAAGACTTTTACATGAGCTGGAATTCTCCAGTTCTAAAGTCTTCTGCAGTCTGACTCGTAGCCACCTAGGTCATAAATCTGAGGACCCTTCAGCGCTTTGTACACCTTCCCTATCGAAAAACTCCCATCTCGCTAACATCAACGGTCACTGCCTTCAGAGGGACCAGCCACATTCTCAATAGCCCCCAACATCAATACCAACTCCTCCATCCTCAGGTTAGATAACAGTGATGATATCATGTTTTGCTCACTTGCCCATCGATATTTTTCATACTATAGTTTTATATTCATGGTGCATTCTATGTATTTGTGTGATCTCAGATAGTTCAGGTCTCATAATTTTATAAATCTCTGAGACTTTTCCATGTGCATTTTTAGTATAAAATTTTCAATCCTAAGTTTATTTCAAGACTTTTGATAACTCCTTTCCTTACCCATCCCTCATTTGACATGGACTTTTGTATCTTTTTGTGTGCATGTTCATTCCAACTAAACCATGTTTTCCAGATATGGCACATCAACCATGCAATGGAAAATGTGGAACGAGGGTTTGATCAGGGGATGAGATCAAGGGAAGCATCCATTTGGGTCTGAACCCAACAAGTTGTCAGGATTAGTTTTTCTCGATAACGGATCGGGACCTGAGCCCGGGACGTTACAAATAGTATAAGAGCGGGTTCCCTCTGATAGTGGAAAGGGCTATCCGAAAGGACCTAAGCCGGGTGCGTGCAACCGCCACTATCATTAGGAATAAGTGATGAGTTATGTCGCAATGATGAAGTTGCGAATATAAGTGAGGAGGTTGTAACACCCCAACCCCCAAAGATAGTCCCACATCTAAAACTCACAAAGTGTGAGAGTGGGTTATAAGTGGTGGGGATTACTACTTGATAACTTGGCTCAAGCATTTTGGGTGGTTGTCAACGGATCCATTTGGGTCCGTACCCAACAAGTTGTCAGGGCCAGTTTTTCTCGATAACATAACGGGAACCTAAACCCGAGACGTTACAAATGGTATCAGAGCGGGTCCCTCTGATAATGGAAAGAGCTACCCAAAGAGACTTAAATCGGTAGCGTGCAGCCACCACCACTGGGAATAAGTGTTGGGAGATGTCGCAACGAGGACATTGCAAATATAAGTGGATGAGGTTGTGACACCCATACCCCCCCAAATATAGTCCCACATCTTAAACTCACAAAGTGTGAGAGCGGATTATAAGTGACGGGGACTGTTACTTGACAACTTGATTATTTAGACTATTGGTGAATAAGGTGTGGGTCACTACATGTATAATATTGCTAGCCTTACACAATAAATAAAGACATGACGTGAGAAACCCCATTAAGATCAGACAGTCAATCTACATTCACATCATCAACGAATTCAAGATGTTTAAATTTACGTAATATGGACCTACGACTCATGCGAATGGTGAAATTTACTGACTTTAATCCACGACCTATGGTATGATTCATTCAACAAATACAAACAGTTGAAATTCGTGATAAGTCCCCACCATAACATGTGGTTGCATAACATAGATCCTATTATCTATCATATCTTTTTCAAAAAAATACATTTAGAGGTTTGTTCTAAATCAAATCCATGTGCATATGTGTTAACCTAAAGATCCATCATATACATTTATATATCGTATTTCATATGTAACCCTAAGTCGACATACACAATTACATATCATATTTCGGATTTGATTTTTACTCATACACAATCCTAAACTGATACATACATCAAATCCGAACAAGCACCTTCAAGCCGTGATTGCTCGGTTGTCGTCCCTCCATGCCATCAATCTCAACGCTCCCTCGATCATGCACCGTCGTCTCTTACGATGAAAAAGGATGTCCGGTAAGTTCTCTCTCTAAATTTCTTCCTCTCTCTCTCCTCCTCCTCCCCTCTCCCCTCACTTGTAAAGGGAAAGTGATGTTGGGGAAGGTGGGGGTGTTGAGATTGTATGATATCAACGAGAGAATTGTTGTGGTATTAAATTTCATTCAATTTGATATTGAATTTGACAAATAAGGTAAAATAATAATGCTATTGGTATTTTTTTGAAAAATAAAATGGTATCTTCAAAGTTAACCTACTATTGGTTACAACCAATAATATGCTTTCCAAATAGGTATTTCATTAAACAAAATATTATCTCTATAGATAACCTAATTTCATAATTCGTACCAATGATGAAGCCAGAAGTACCTACTTGGGGCGGGGTGGGGGCAAATTATTGGAGATATATTTATCAAGTTTTCTAAAGTCCTAGGCTTTAGGTCTCCAGACCGTTATTGATGAAAACTAACCTTGACGATTTGTTAGACTTGAACTCAATTGGACATGTTTACAACCACCTAAAGTGCTTAAGGCCAAGTTATCAAGTAGCTAGTGACCTCCACTGTTATAACCACTCTCACACCTTCTGAGTGTCTGATGTGGGATTGTTTTGGGGGTTTACAATCTCTCCCACTTATATTCACAATGTCCTCGTTATAACATGGTTCATCGCTTATTCTCAGTGATAGTGGCGGCTGCACGCTCCCTGGTTAGGCCCCTTCGGGTAACCTTTTCCTCTGTTAGATGGAATTTGTTTTGATACCATTTGTGACGTCCTGATCTTAGGTCCCTAGTCCGTTGTTGAAGAAAACTAACCCTGACTATTTGTTGGGTATGTCCATGTGGATCTATTGACAACCATCTAAAATGCTTAAGCATGAGTTGTCAAGAAGCAACCCCCTATTGTTATAACCTCTCACACCTTGTGAGTGTCTGATGTGGGACTACTCTGGGCCATTTGTGCAAACTAGCGATCACTTAACCACCGTGGCTACTCTCCTCATTGGTCAAAATTAGTCTATTGAGGAAAACTAACCATGACAACTTACTGGGTTCGAGCATGATCTGACTTGTTGACAATCACCCAAGATACTTAAATCCAAGTTGTTAGCTAGTAATTTTGACCACTTATAACCTACACCCACAATTTGTGAATTTCTGATGTAGGACTATGTTTGAGGTTGGTGTGTTACAACTTTATTTTTACATTATTTGTCTTTTTTACTTATCAATGCTTGTTAGATTTTATTGCTTGGAAAATTTATGAGAATTGATTCTAGCATATTTGACACTGATATTTGCAAGGATTGTTGCACAGAAGACCTTGTAGAACTTATAGTTTGATACAAATATCCATGTAGACATCATATTAATAAAACATTCACACAAATTCTTCATTTTACATAAAATCCCTTTTTATGCATGTTTTAAGTAACACTGTTAAATTTATTTTTTTAAATATACTCATAGGCTGTATTGTAGCCATTTCTTTTATTAATCATCTTCTCTTTTAAATATCTTCATCTTAAGATAAGATCTATTTCCCCATTTTAGATTCTAAACTATGACGCTGATGAAATTGTTGATAAAAGATTTAGGATTTTATCAGTTGTGCCTTCTGAAATATTGTAACATCAGTTATGTCCTTCACTTTTTTGGAATAATAGTCGTACTCCTGACTTCTTGTCGTTCTATCACTTGTGCTCTTATGTTACTTTAGCCATCAACGAGTTGAACTTAACCATGGTTGTTTCAAACAACGGTGAGGTTAAGAGGGGTATAACTGTCCAAAAATTTCCATGCTCCTCCCATTTAGGAGCTTGTTCTCCACCTCTACCTCCTCACTGACGAGGAGTGGTGCATGACAGATCTAGTGTGTGCGACGATCGAGGTCGACCTAGGGTTCGAGGTGGTAGTGGAACACATGGCAACACTCCTGTAGGCTGCACACATCACCCCATCCTCATTGGATGAGCAACAAGAGGGAGAGGACATGTAGTGCGTGGAGGGGAGTGCCTCCTTGACGTGAGAGGGGAGGTGGGTCAGAGTAGGAACATGGTGGGGATGGGGGGAGGTCGGTCGGAGGAGGAAGGAAGATGAGAGGAGGGGAAGGGCAGAGGTGAAAAGGAGAGGAGGAGAGGGGGTTGCTGCGGAGGGGTGCCGAGGGAGGCGGAGACGGGCGCCGAGGTGGAGAAGGACATGGGAGAGGGAGTTATTGCGGAGAGGCGAGTGAAAGTTCGACTATCTTCGAGGGTAGACTCAGAGTTCCCTTCTTCCTCCTCGTCTTCCAAAAGGGAAAGAAAGGTCGATTTTCCAATTCTAATTCTCATACTAAATCGGTGCATTTTTTAGAATATCCTGACCTTCGTGAGCTTAATCTGATTTTCGAGATCTCTTCTACTAAGACTGAGCTTAATAGGAGCAAGAGACTTGGTGGCAACAACCATAATGAGATATTATTTGATTGTGGAAATGCCATGTCACAAACGAGGATGAGAGAAGGGGGAGGCGGCGAGGGAGCAGAGGTAGAGGAGATGATCGGAATGGGAGGAGTGGTAGGGGATGAGGATGGGGAAGGTGGCGGAGGAGGGAGCAGATAAGATGTGGATGAGAGGGAGGAGGAAGAAGTTGGTGGCGACGGTCGTCCTCTATATGAGGGAGGCTGGGGGTAGAGGATAGGAGGGGAGGGGAAGGAGGAGGGGGGGAGGCAAAGGAGGGTAGAGGTAGGGGGAGGCTGGGGGCAAAGGAGGGGGATGCTGGGGCGGAGGAGGGTCCTAGGGGGATGTTGGGGACAGAGGGGAGGAGGGCGAGGAGGAGGTCGGCTTGGGGAGGAGGGGAGGGAGGAGCGTCGACATGGGGAGGAGGGATTAGGGGTCGACCTGAGGAAGAGGATGGGAGGGAGGAGGATGTTGTCCACAAGAGGAGGAGGAGGACGGGAGGGAGGAGGGCATCATCAAGGGGAGGAGTTTGGTCTGGGGAGGAGTGCCAGACTAGGAGGAGGTATGCCAGGAGAGATGGACGACAAGAGGGAGGAGGAGGTCGGTATGGGGAGGAGGAGGGGGAGGGGAGGGAGGAGGGAGAGGGTGAGGAGGGTCTACAAAGACCATCCAATCTCCTTTTTCTATTTTATTTCCTCTTGTGTCCCCAAAGTTAATGTCCGTTTGCATTGGGGATGTACGATATCTAACTCGAGGGCACAAATGATAGAACGATAAGAAGTCATGAGTACAACATATATTCTAAAAAAGAGGGGTATAACTGATATTGCAATATCTCGGAGGGGCACAACTGATAAAAACCCAAAGATTTATGTGTTGTTGTTCATGATGAAATAGATCCAATCTATTTGGTTGCGATATTTGTCAAAAATATATTCTTATTGAGCATGTAAGAGTTATAAGTCAAAAGGATCACACTTGTGACTAAATATATTATATTTTTGCTATTCATTTGTGTGTGTGTGTGGGGGGGGGGGAGGGGGGGAGGCTATTCTTCCAGGCTCATTGTGGTTGTTTTGGGGTGAGTGAGGGAACTTTGACGATGACTTCATATTGTGAGGAGATCTCATATGAGAAGTTTGTGGTGGCAAGAGAGGTAAGAGGGGTTCGACAATGAGTACATGGGCCTTTGAAGAGGATGAGGACAATGAGGCGCCTATGAACTCGTTGCAGATAAAAAAGGAAGATGTTTTGATGACAAACTCTCGATGGTGGAAAAAATACAACAATGAGCTAACTGTGGTTAGGAGGTTCAAACGAGTTTTTAACAAGTTTAGAAAGGTAGGGATGCTGGGAGAATAAATCTTTGAAGTCAGATATCAATGAGCATATCGAGGTGAACACGTAATCGCAAAAAGGTGCACATGTAAAAAAAAACCAAATTTCCGTTAGAAAAGTTAAATTTAACAGTTTTCATAACACATCTAAACATTCTAATTTTTTTAATCAATAACAATTCATAGGATATTTATGAAAAATATTAGTTTACATGGATATTTGTGTAAAACACTATCTACAAATATAGACATTACTTTTGAGAAAAATATTGAATTGTTGTGGTGACAAGAAATGTATGATAACTACAAGAACATGAATCCATGAACCAATAAATTTAATCCAATTTCAGATATGAATCCATGAACCAGTAATTTTAATCCAATTTCAGATAAATATGATAAAAAAGATACGATAACCAGCATTGTAAATAACTCATTCATATGATCATATAATAAAAATAAGTCATAAAATCTTGAATATAAGGACACATTTCACTGCTTCAAGTGCCTTGCGAGTTATAATTACTCTATATAGTTTAAACATCGATGATTACTTGAACATCATAGACAAGTTAATCCTTATATTAAAGCAGAATGTCTTAAAATTTATATAGTTATAATATGCCTCACATATCATTTTCAATAGTGAAAAAACACGACTTTTAATTTTTTTGAGTAAATCGTTGTTTTAATATGGATACAATAACAATCAACCAAAGTAAAAATATTTGTTGAACTATGCAAAAAAGTAGAGCTTTCTTCACAAGATCTCCCAAAATCAGGTATAAGTATCCACGAAAAAGTTTCTCCAGAAAAGAGAGTATCAGTCATTGAACCTAAAACATCCTCCATTAGCATACATTCAAAACATATAAGATGCATGCTTGTCTTCATCTTTGATTCATACGACTATATGAGATATTACAACACGCCAACAAGATATACAAGTAACATTTCCTTTACTTCTTTCATATGTATATAGCATTTTTCACTACCTAATACAAGGAAGTACATCCGAGATCCGAAACACAATGTTATCTGTGAGGGTTTGCATGTTGAGTCTAACATGTCATATCTCGAAACACTTGCGCGGATCTTGGATCACCTTAAGTTGAGACATAAATGATTACCTTTCGTAAATACAATGTGGTATAGTTAAAACATTGTAAGGATCAATGTAACCAATTGTGGTAAATTGGAGGTGAAATCTAGCCCGTTGAACCTCCCCAACGTGCCACGTCATCACCAATCCCATCCCCTCCCTCCGGTGAAAACCGCCTGCACAATATCATTAACGGAGCACCCACTGCCGATCTCGAACCCCTCAAAAGCAAAGAGGAGCCCAAACTCCGGAGAGATCGGCTCTGGCGATGATCCACACGTCCACAACAGTTTGATTTGATCGAGTAAGAGAGAGAAGGAGACCGTCTGATGGCAAATCTGCCGCAGTCGCTCTCCATGAACGCCCCCTTCGGCCTTGCGCCCAGCCCCCCCTCGCCGGGCCCCGCTGCCACCAAGGACCGCAAGATGGTCTCTGCTGAGCAGCTCGTCCTCGAGCTCACCGACTCCGATCTCAGAGAGAACGCCCTCCTCGATCTCTCCAAGGTAACACACCAAAGTTCGCTCCTTTGACGCCAACTTACTATGCGTTGTTCACTTGATGGGTATTTTGTGGAATGTTGGATTCCTGCATGTTCGAATCGAGAAGCACTAATTGAAGTTTAACAATATTTTCCTTTCTTTTTGCGCGTATTTATGAAAGTTGTGCTATTTATTCACATTAAATTGGCTGTGCAGTTTGTGGGTAGAAGGTAGTAAGCATTTTTTCTGGAAGATGAAGAGGGTGGTTTAGTTTTTTCTATTGTTTACTCCTTTGGAGAGGATTTTGACTTGGGTTTGTGATGCTATGGCTGAAAGATTGCTACTTTCTTCTGGGAAATCAGGCATTTGAAGGATCCTGGATATGCAAGTTGTAGATGTTTGGATGCGCTATGTCGATATCGTTATACTGTTTCTCTGGCCAGATGTTCATCTTGGATGGTAAAAGATGTCATCCAATCCATAGCAGTGTTACAGTGTATTGGAAAGTTGATTCTCTGAAGTCTATGAAGTGATTTCCTAAATGATCTTATTCTTCTCTGTAGTTCGACGAGGGAAGAAAAGAGAGAAATGGTGATAACTATGTTTCAATATGTGAAGGATTTCCTAGTAAAGAGTTCGGATGTGATCTTGTTAGAGGTGGGGTGGGATTTGGGACTGTGTGATGTTTAATGTTGTTTGGAGTTTCTGTTCTGCAGTTTAAATTTGTTGCTCAAGTCCGGGATCTTCCCTTGTTTAAAGTTTTAATAAGGAACCTTACCGGATGTATCCATGTCTGGAAAACTAGATTTGGCATCTTCATTGCCGTCGCATGCCCTGACAAAGCAAAGAAATGTTACCTGACAGCTATTATTTTATCGCCTTTTGAGTAGTTCGAGGAGATCGTCAAAATTTCTCTCTCCTTAGAAGCGTTCATCAAAATCTCATGCAAGAAACTCTGAAGAAGCCTTTGGGTTAAAGGTGCTTGTTTAACCTGGATAATGTTAATGTTATTCGGAAAAAGTCGTCGACTTTGTATAGAGTTGGGCATGCAACAATCAATTCTTGTTTGCTTGATTCCCTTCTATTTGAATTATGTGTAGTTATATTGTTTTATGCGATCTTGTGCTTCGTTGGCATCCCTTGTGCTCTAATTTAAATACTTCTTGTCCTGTTTTGTAGAAAAGGGAAATATTTCAAGATTTGGCTCCTCTGCTCTGGAATTCTTTTGGTACCATTGCTGCACTCTTGCAGGTATGTCTTTGTCTCTTGTTGGAGTTATAGTAACTACTTCAGCATTTGAAAACAGCTAATCTTGTAAATTATTCTGACAAACCCTATCGATGGTCTTTATGGCAGTCAAGACGAGTCTTAACAAATCCGGCAATAAATATACCATTATACTTGAATGATACCTTGATTTTTCAAAATGAAACCCTGATACTATTGGCATAGGATGATGTTTTTTTAGGTTGTGTGGCTTATTGATCGTCCGCATTCTTTATTCAAAATGGAAGTACTTTTCTTTTTTGAGAACATATATTTCCTAGAATATGTATAGCTTGGGGTATCACATTATGGACTTGGATTTCATCGCACGATATTGGCATGTGGTATCACATTATGGGCTGAGATTTCATTGCATGACATCGACATGTTCCAAATTTTACTTTTGGATAGCAACCCACTATTATTTCTATTAGTAGGTGTAGAGATAGTTGTTCGTCTCTGTGTGTCCTTTATTATATTTCAGTTTCTTTATGTACCTCTCATGTAATTTACCCAAGGGCTCTCTCCCTATATAAGAGACCCTAGGGCTCTATGGAATAAATCATCTGAGTATTCTAACATGGTATCAGAGCCATGACCCTAACCTAGGGTTTTTTCCACCGCCCCCCCCCCCTCTAGGGTTTCGTCGCCGGGCCCCTAAACCCCGGGCTCCCAGCCGCCGCCGCCGCCTTCTCTCCTTTGGCGGCCCCCCCTCCCACCGCCGCCAGCCCCTGTCGGGCCCTCCCCAACGCCGCCGAGGCCCCTACACCACCGCCGGGCCCCTCCACCGCCGCCGGGTCACCTCCACCGCCGCCGGGGCCCCCCACCGTCGGGCCCCACCCGCTGTCCAGGCGCAGCCATCCCCTGCCAGCGACCGTCCTTGCCGAGTAGAGGCTCCAGAAGCCTCTACTTGTTGCCGGTGTGCCGCGTTTGTCCTAGGACTCGGCCTCATGGTTGATTCAAGTGCATAATCGTCTACCTATGCACTTGAATCCTACAAGGTCTTGGTAGACAGTTTTTTCTTGGTCTATCAGTACTTGCTCTTTTCCGGCATCATGTCAGATCAGAAGCTCGATATGCCCGCCATAGGTGCCTTTAAAGGTTCGGCACCAATCGTCAAGATGGACGGGACGAACTACGAACTGTGGGCGATGCAGTTCCTCAGTCTCATGAAGTCGTGTGGTAAGAAACATATTCTTACCGAGGATGAACCGCCGGAGAAGACAGGGATCTATGCCTCATGGGAGGCTGATGATGCGTACGCCAAGGTGTGGCTCTCAGGTACGCTCACGACGGAGATAGCAAATGATGTCCTTCACCAGCCCACCGCTAAGGCGATGTGGGATATTTTGGCTATGACGTACTCTCAGGTCCGCAATGAGACGAAGATGCTCCAGTTGCAGCATGATATATTTACCATGAAGCAGAATGGCAAGCCTCTCCATTCCCTGTACACGTCGCTTCGTGGCATGTTCGAGAAGCTCTATAGCACCATTCCGCTTACAGCCACGCCGGAACAGCAGAAGACGTTCCGCAACGCCACTATGGTTGGCGTATTACTCGCTGCCCTTGATCCGGAGTACGAGGCAGCACGCGCTCAGATACTGGCGGATGCCACCATTCCACCAATGGAAGAAGTATACAGGAGGCTCAGTCGGGTACCCGTTCCGTCTACTACATCGACTGCGAGTCCGTCAGCGATGGCAGTTTCCCGGGGACGTGGTGGTTCGTCCTCGTTTCGTGGCAGGGGAAGTGGTGGACGTGGCCGCGGAGGCCGCATACGCTCTACGTGCTCATTTTGTCGCCGCACTGGTCATTCGGAGGATACATGCTATTCCAAGCATGGGTTTCCTCCTTCCGCACGCGTGGCTGATCATGTTCAGGGTCCAACCGTATCTACTCCAGATCACAGGTTCGACGAGTTGGTGGCACGACTTCGGGATATTATGCCACAATCTTCATCATCAGAGGGTGCAGACGTTTCTGATGTTGCGGCTTCAGCATCAGCCAGTACATCCGCCTCAGCCAGTGCCTCAGGTAGTCCTTCAGCCTCATTTCATAGTCATGACCTAACAGGATGGATTGTCGACTCTGGAGCTACCCATCATCTATGCCGTGAGAAAGATATTCTGCAGTCATACAGAGCCGTTCAGCCAGGTCGCTCTGTACTCATTGCTGATGGCACTCAGTCTCCTATCATCGGTCAGGGGGAGACAGCTTTACTACCATTTATGCACTTACAGAATGTGCTACATGCTCCAGAATTCTCTATGAACCTCTTATCTATTAGCCAGATTACTCGTGATTTGCACTGTCGTGCTATTTTTGATCCATCGTCTGTTATTTTTCAGGATATACTGACGGGCAGGGTGATTGGCTGTGGTTCTGAGCAAAATGGCCTGTATCGTCTCGTTCGTAACTCCTATGCTGGCGTATCCTTGCATTCCCAGGCCTCTGTTTCTCCATACACCTGGCATCTTCGGTTCGGTCATCTGCCGCTTCAAAAGATGCGTCACCTCCTGCCTCAGATATCTCCGAGTTCCTCTTTTCGATGTGAAGCATGTCAGTTAGGGAAGCACCATCGGTCTAGCTTCCCTGGTCGTCAGAGTCGGAGCAGTAGCTCCCCGTTTGAATTATTTCATATTGATATTTGGGGTCCAAGTCGTGTCCCGGATCATCAGGGGCACATGTTCTATTTAGTTGTCGTTGATGATTTCTCTAGAGTGTCGTGGACTTTTCTTCTTAAGAATAAATCTGAAGCAGGACATGTTCTTCAAAATCTAATCAATGAAGTCCAGAATGTTTTTTCATCTACTGTTAAATATGTGCGTACTGACAATGCATTGGAGTTCTGCACTCGCTCTCTTGCTAGCTTCCTTTCTTCCAAAGGCATTGTTCACCAAACCACATGTGCCTACACCTCTCAACAAAATGGGGTTGCAGAACGAAAACATCGCCACTTTCTTGATATTGCTCGCACATTACTTATCCAGAGTTGTGCTCCATTAACCTTTTGGGGGGATGCTATACTTACTGCGTGTTACTTGGTCAATCGAATGCCTACAACTGTTCTTGGGAAGAAATCTCCGATCTCTGTTCTCTTTCCTGACAGAGATTTGTTTACACTGACACCTCGGGTTTTTGGCACTGTTGCGTTTGTTCACCGCTTATCTCCGGGGCTTGATAAGCTATCCCCTAGGGCTATCAAGTGTGTTTTCGTGGGTTACTCCAGGACTCAGAAAGGATACCGTTGCTATGACCCGGTCCATGACAAGTACTATGTGAGTGCAGATGTTACATTTTTCGAGCCTGTCATGTATTTCTCTCCTGCAGGTGATAGATTGGTCTCCTCCACATCATCAGATTCCAATGTCTACGTTCCACCACCTCCAAGCCTGGGTCCATCCTCTACTCAACCGACACCAAATTCACCACCACCACCACCTCCTCCGCCACCACCTCCAGTTGTCCCTTTCCCTAAGGTCTACACACGACGGACAGGCCCTTCTCAAGCTACGTGTCAACCATCCAACACGCCTCAGGTATATACTGATGTTAACACTGATGATGGGTTAAATAATGCACCTGTGCAGGAGCTCTTACCACAGGAGGAGGACCAACCAGTCAGCACTGTGTTAGATGACTTGGACCGGCCTATTGCTCATCGGAAGCAGCGAAGACAGTGTGCCTCATATCCCCTGGCCTCTCATGTCTCCTTTCATCGTCTCACTGGGGATTTCCAGAAGTTTGCCGCTGCTGTGTCGTCAGTAGAGATTCCTCGGACTTATCAGGATGCCATGAAGATTGAATGCTGGCGCTAGCGATGGAAGAGGAGATGCGTGCCCTGCAATCGAGAGGGACTTGGTCTCTTGTTCCTATCCCTCCAGGTGCATCTGTGGTGAGTTGCAAGTGGGTATTTACGGTCAAATATCATGCAGATGGTCCTCTCGACAGATACAAGGCCAGGCTCGTAGCGAGAGGGTTTACACAGACATATGGTGTCGATTACTTGGACACTTTTTCACCGGTGGCGAGGCACTCTACACTTCGTATCCTTCTATCGGTTGCAGTGGTACGTGACTGGACCATATTCCAGCTTGATGTTAAGAATGCCTTCTTGTATGGTGATCTACAGGAAGAAGTCTACATGCAGCAGCCACCTGGGTTTGCTGCTGAGGGGGAGACTCAGAAGGTGTGCAGACTTCATAAGGCTATCTATGGCCTTAAACAGAGTCCTCGAGCATGGTTCCAAAAGCTCTCCCAGATTATTGAAAGAAAAGGGTTCAGAAGATCGAATGCGGACCACTCACTGTTCGTCCGGAAGACTCCTAGAGGTACCATCGTTGTTATGGTATATGTTGATGACATATTGGTTACTGGAGATGATGCACAGGGGGTTGAGATAACCAAGTCTATGTTGGGCAGCCAGTTCATTACAAAAGATCTAGGCACAATACGGTATTTTCTGGGGATAGAATTTGCAAGAAATGCACACGGAATGGTGATGACTCAAAGAAAATATGTCACAGACTTGCTCGCTGAAACAGGAATGACTGGATGCAGACCTTCAAGTACACCTATGGACCCGAGTATGAAACTGTATGATGATGATACCGAGGAGGTGGACAAGAGAAGGTACAGAGAAATGGTGGGTAAGCTCTTATACATCACTATAACTCGACCGGATATTGCCCTTGCAGTAAACCGGTTGAGTCAATTCATGGAGCAGCCGAGGCAAGTACATATGGATGCCTTGTACATGATACTGAGATATCTGAAGTCTTCCCCAGGCACAGGGTTGCTATTCAAGAAAGGTACAGATCTGTCTATTTCCGCCTGTGCAGATGCAGATTATGCAGGATGTCCACGAGATCGTAAGTCTACTTCTGGATTTGCTATCTTCATAGGAAGCTCTTTAGTCTCTTGGAAAAGCAAGAAGCAGACAGTTGTGGCGAGATCCAGTGCCGAATCCGAGTACAGAGCCATGGCACAGGCAAGCACAGAAATGATGTGGGTGAAAGCAGTCTTAGAAGATCTGAATGTTGATGTTCCCTTGCCTATGAACCTGCAATGTGACAATCAGGCAGCATTATTCATTGCCAACAATCCAGCCTTCCATGAGAGAACAAAACACATAGAGGTGGATTGTCATTACACTAGGGACATGATTCAGAAGGGCTTCATCTCCACGTCTCACGTCAGTTCAGAGGACCAGACAGCAGACATATTCACTAAGCCATTGCTCAGAGGACCTTTCCAGAGATGTTCTTCCAAGCTGAGCATGATAGATATCTATGCTCCATCTTGAGGGGGAGTGTAGAGATAGTTGTTCGTCTCTGTGTGTCTTTTATTATATTTCAGTTTCTTTATGTACCTCTCATGTAATTTACCCAAGGGCTCTCTCCCTATATAAGAGACCCTAGGGCTCTATGGAATAAATCATCTGAGTATTCTAACAGTAGGTATTTGCTTTCTATTATATATGAAGATATACAAGTAGCTCGTGGGTATTTTCTCGGTTTCAGTTGGGGTCGGTTGGCAAGTTTGGGGATTGACGTGTTCACTGCTTAAGAGGGAGGTTGCGTTATGGGTCGGACCTGCCTTGGCTTGTTGTGCTTCGGAATCAAAGAGCGGTACATTGGCGACCAATGATACCATCTTTCCTAAACTAAACTGACACGTTCATAGGCCTGTTCACAAGTGTACTTCCGCCTGAAGGCTTTCTTCCTCCCCCACTGCTCAATCATGTCCACAGATACTTCCTTTACTAATTGAAATCATTTCCTTTACCCATATACTTTTTGACTCCCACACAATATAAGCATAGATGTATAAACTATTTCAAAGTTCCAGGTACCAAGTGACAAGGCACAACACATTGTAGCTGATGTCTCAATAGGCCCATCCAATATTAGATTTCTGTGCCCAGTAGTGCAGTTGCTCATGTGGTCTTAAAGTACAGATGTGCTTACTTGGATACTATTTTTGTAAGGAATTAAGTTGGTACGGGGAATAATATAGGTGTAGGAGATGAAAGAAAGTAGAATTCTTACCCTGGAAAAACAATTATTCATATCGTTCCTGTATTATAGTGATATGTAGCGTACATGCTCCATTTTGTTTGTTAACCATTTTTATGTGTGTGTGTTGGGGGGTGGGGTGTGTGGGCTGATTCCTTTATTGTATAATAAATGGAATCGCTTGAAAGTACCATAAATGATGCTGTTGTTTGACTTAGTATTGTTTTATTTGAACTCCACCTTTCTTGAAAAAAGCCGTATATTTCCATCTAATGCAGGAGATAATTTCCATATATCATTTATTATCCCCCCCGACGCTCACACCTGGTGCTTCAAATAGAGTGTGTAATGCACTTGCACTTCTGCAGGTATTGCAGTCTGCTTCTCTGTATTATCTGAAAGCACATGCATATTAATTCACATGCAGCATTTGCAATAGATGCTATTTACAAGTTACTTCTATAAAAAGGATTGCAAAATATTTTCCCTTAAAGTTGGAAATATCTCTGGTTCTGGTAATAGTGGAATCACTTTCAAATTAATTCCGAGTTTAGAAAGATTCAAAACCATAATAAGGCTGTCTTTTCAGTTGTTGGAATGGGCCACACGATGATTTTAAAACAAGCTTTCTGGAGGGTCAACCCTTCATTCCGAGATTTCCACAATAGAGTTATTTCTGACCCAAATGGTAATAAGGAAGAAGTTTTACTTGATCTGTTACAACTTATACTTGCTAATATTTATCTAAAAAACATATTTTTTTATCAAACAGCACTGCCATTCATATATTGTTAAAATAAATATCATTCTCGGACTAGATTACCATTATTTTGCAGAAAAAAATCTGTTAGTATAATCCCCATTCCCTAGTCTGTATACATCATTTTTAACTGTACATCGATTTTTTTATGAAAAATAATGGCGTGGTCACCTAAAATTGGTGCACATCCGAGCTATATATTCACAAATTCGTGGTACAAAGGTGAATACTAAAAAATAACCAAGGATGCTCAAATACATTTTCCATATAAAATCTTTGTTGAAGGAACACCACCACATTTCGTGGCAACCATAATGATCAGATGCTGGCCATAGGTCTGATCTTATCAATGGAGGATGGCCCAAAGAGATCTTCTAAAACCCACAATATGGGTAGAGACCACCCCACCAATCGTGGTATCGGGCCAACTTTCATTGAACGTTCACATGTGAAGAATAGGTGTTCAATGCCCTTGGGACCAATGGAGCGCAATTGAAATGTCTCCTTAGTACCTGGAAAGATTTTTACCCCATGCTCTCTCGTCATCACTTGCCCCCTTTTCAACAACCATAGGAAGAACTTTGTCCTCAGTTACATCTTTCAATTCCAAATCATTTTGTAGCCTTTGATCATGTCTTCCATGTCGAAAACCCGAGGGGTAACTAAATCCTTTTATGCCTTTTTAACATAAAAAGTTACCATCACCCACGCTCAATCACGCCCTTTTGATGGCCCCTCCTTTATATCAAGAATCTCGAGTAGCCTCGAATACTCCATGTCCCTTTGATCTGAAAAACCAGAGCAAAAAACATCAGCCCACGTGCCATTAGACTAAGCCCCCACCAAACTCAAATCTTCCCTTTCTGCAAATACAAAGAGCCTTGGGACCTAATCACATAAGGCCTCCTTGTTTAATTGTCATTCCAGATACTGAAAGCGCATGTATCACCTAAGACATTGTGAAACATTGAAAATATCACTGGTAAGATAGAAGAAACTCCAAACTATAGATATTGACACGATCGAGCTCGGAGTGACATAGAGTCTGGACATGACACCATGACTCTTTCGTACCAACCTACTGAGCATGCAATCATCCTCATCTCAAATCCGCTTTGTCAAGAGTGTCGTGTTCATCTCTTTAAATCTTAGTTTACCAAGCCCCTATAGGTTGATCTTTATGTCCATATTTAAAACTGAAAGTGGTGGCTTGTTCGGCAAATATGCAGATGCTATTCTGGTGGCTTGTTCTGAGAATACGCAGATGCAATTCTGCTGCACTCCGTGATTGCTGGTAATTGTAGGAGCCCTAAGTTGCATTGGCAAATGTGAGAGTAAATCTGTAGAATGGATTTGTCTTAATTTGCAGATTTTGTGTAGGATTATATGCTTAGCAAAGCCATTTATCTGTATACATGGATGAAAATGCTGTAAGACTTGAAGGCTGGGAGCTATCCTGCTTCTTTAGTGGAATGTCAAATCACTGTATTTATAGACCATTTTCTGTACTTGTGCACTGTTGAAATATTCCGTCGCCATTCATAATATTTGATTTATTTGTGTGAGTTGCCCCCGTCACTTATAATAATATGTTCCAGTCCTTGTGAACATCATTTAATAAATTTTGACTGCTGATCATATAATTATTTCCCTTATTTACAGTGTGTAGCTTCACATCCTGACACACGTGCTCTCTTTCTCAATGGTAAGTTTGTCAAATTTGCATGAAGTGTTTTTTAGTTTGTAATTTATGCCAAAGCCTCACGTAGAGTGGAAAAAGGCCTGGTTTTAGTTGTAATTATCCAAAACGTCAACCACGGCAAAAGGCTTGGTTTTGGTTTGGTTTTAATTGTAATTATCCTAAATGTCAACCATGTTATTATGAACTGTGGAGCCCCATAAATGAATTTTGAATGAATCATGGAGAAATGACAAGGCTTGTAAAAAATGTACCTGAATTATCACAATGTTGTTGATGAAGTTATTAAAGATTTTCTAATAGAATCTCTATAATTTCAAGTTATGATTAAATATAGAGTAAAGACATCAATATTCAGTTGCTTACAAGTATATTTCCATGCTACTTTAGGATATTGTCCTTGATATTGTTGGGATATTCGAAATGGTGGTTTCAGATCTCAACTTATGTTTCTTTTGAATACCAATTGTCTGGTCAAAAAATGGCATTTCCCTTTTTCTCGTAATATCAGTTCTATAGAGGAAAGACATGGTGAGCATACCTATTAGGAGATGAGCGAAGGAGAGATCAAAAGAGAAAAGAAAGAAGAGACCTATTTGTAATAGATGGTATGAGCTGAAGCGGGAGGGAAAAGTAGGCTTCTTATGTGGAGTTTGTATATACTTGTTGGAAACGGGGTGTGTCAACTACTGTAACAGACTAGGTCTCAACTGGGAAAAGGAGAGAAAGAGACATGTAAACTCATTTTCTCAAGGAGGAAAATCAACTCGAATTTGGGAGTTCCTCTCTCCATAATTGGAGAATCCAAAGGAAAGTTGCTTAAAATAATAGTCATCTAAATATATTACTAAAAGAGAGAGAATATATTTACAAGGTCAAAGCCTTCATCGTTGTTCATCGTCACCCATGAACTCGATAATAGTTGAAGAAAATATTTTATATATAAGCAATCGTTGTCCCAAAAACCCGTTGTGGCATTGCTTCCCCATTTTTTATGTCATGTTTATACATACACAACATGTCATGTTGACACACACATCATGTTGTAACACTTATATGCACATCATGTTGATACACATACATATGTCGTGTTAATATAGTCATATGTCATGTTCATACATATGCACACACATGTCATGTTGATACACATGCACATATACACATGTCATGTTGTGATGATGTCGGTGTGATCATTAGCCTCATAGAAGAAGCATTTCCCCGGAGAGCCATTCAACTAGTGAGTGATCAAAAGTACATCTTGTCAGTGATTGTAGTGAGGCTTCTCCATGTGCTATTTAGATCTTCTCATAACATATGACATATCTGGCTTAGAGATAGTGAGGTAAAGTAGCCTTTTCACTAAACTTCTATACCGTGTAGTGTCTTCAAATAGAGGATCTTCAGAGGAAGTATGTCTCTGTAATTCTGCTTGGACACCTGATGGCTTGTATCGAAGTAAGCTAGCTTCTGTAAGATATCCACACAATACTTCTGTTGTGACAAGTGTAATCCCGCTATAGTGCATATCACCTCAATGCCTAGCAGGTATCGGAAGTTGACCAAGGTCCTTGGTGACAAACACCTTCCGGAAGGGTTGGTCTTTAGAATGCATGCTCTGTCATTACCGATGATAACCATGCCATCAACATAAATAACAAGTATCACAATGCATGATGACATCCGCATGATGAACACAAAATAATCAGATGTCGTCCTATCAAAATGCAAAGAGCTGATCTCAAAAGTAAGCCTAACTAACCATGCTCGTGGACTCTGCTTTAGGTCATAGATGGCCTTAAAAAGTCGGTATACATACTCCCATTGACGGAGTAACCTGGTGACTATGTCATGTAGACTTCCTCTTATAGGTCACGATAGAGCAAGGCATCATTCTCATCAAGCTAAGAGATGTGCTAATTCTTGTTGGTAGCAAATGAAAGTAAGGTGTGAACATGGGTTAACATGCAACATGGGTCATCGTGGCATACATGACACAAAATCCCTTGTGCTCTTGGAGGTAAGCACATCCATTTCCTCATCCATGGCATCTTTCCAACCATGATCTTGAAGGGAACTATAATGATCACGGGGAACAATGATTATCATGAGAGCATATGTAAAATTCATATCACATTAGGATAGACTGTCAATGGAAGTAAAATGTGACATGGGGTACATAGTACGTTGCCTTTTTGATTTTCACAGTACAATGTAGAGTTTTGAGGGAGCATCTAGATTTGCAGTGGTGGGGCCACTTGGAGAAGGCACATCTTGTATGGAGCATGTAAAGGAACCATGTCAGCCTGAATAGTGTGTTTCCTTTTATATACAATGTGATATGGAGGAAGCTCCAAGGGAATCTCACTGACAAAATGAATAAAGTTAGCTATGTAGTAGCGGTGACTAATTGGATCATATCATACGTACCCCTTTTTAGTTTGAGAGTAGTCAAAGAAAACACACTTAATGGTACAAGCAAACATTTTGTCAGTAGTATGAAATTTACGGACAAAAGTAATGCAACCAAAAATCCTCAAGGGTAAAGGGAACGATTCCTCATCTTCATACAAGAGGGAAGAAAGAGTTACCCCATCGAGGACCGAAGAGACTTCGATCTTCTATTACTAAAGTATGCAACAATAACAATAATATCCTCCAGTAGGTATTGGGAACCTTCTTGAGAGTAAGATTGTTACTAGCAATGCTCATGAGATGACTAAATTTCCTTTTTGCCACCCTATTTTATTGTGAGGTGTATAAACATGAGGTCTGGTGAAGTGTACCATGAGTAACAAAGAAGGTAGTCTAGTCCTGTTGAACAAACTCAAGAGCATTGCTATTCCTTAAAGTCTTGACACATGCAGAGAAAGAAGTCTTCACAACTGAAAGAATGATTTGACAATTTTATTAATCTTCGACCATTCCTTTATTCAAAAATCCAAGAAGATATGCTATCATCATTAACAAGAACAATAAAATGCTTATGACCTTCCACATACGGACTGGACATGGTCTCCAAATGTCTCAATGGGCTAAATAAAGGAGATGAGTGATGAGGCTCAGTCCCTCGTGGAAAGGATGCCCTATGATGTTTACAGAATCGGCATGCTTTGCACTTAAGCGACTTCAACGATGACCGTTCAGGAAACTTCTGAGAAAGGGCTCTAAAAACAAGGTGACAAAGAAGCAAGTGCCATAAGAATGGGTTAGCATACACAAAGACAACACTGACAAAACTGTAATCACTAGGGAATCGAGAGAATACATGCCATTTTTCTCATGACCCCTACCGAAGATTTGCATCGTCTGGATATCCTGAAAATAACAATAGAACTCATCAAGAATTACTCTACAGTTCAACACATAATCGATGAACAAATAGAGGGTTTAAGGAAAAGTTTGGAGCATGGAAAGCACCATAAAGTCTGAGCGTGGATTAGAACTCCACTGTTTGAACATTGTTTATAGGAGAATGTGCACCATTGGCTAGATGAATCGACTTTATAGTGGAAGATAGTTTTGAAGAGGTCAACAAACTATCTTCTCCAATCAAGTGAATAGATGCATCGGGGTCGATAATCCATGCTAGTGCTGAGGCTGAGGCATAACTGGCTACAATACCTGAGATGGTAGCCATGTTCACAATAGGAAGGTTCTCCCTATTAGGAGAGTTACTTCAACAGTTGCATCAATCTGGAGTAGTATGTGGCTGAGAGTTGGACTTTCTATCCAAGGGGATTCTGATATGAGGATATCTCTGTGACAACCAGATCATATCAGAAGCGAATGCGGTGTTGGATTGTGGTGGTTTGCCAAACTTTGCACAACATCTCTCAGATGAGTGGTTGGATTGTTGGAAATGAATGCACTGTGTACAACTACAATCATGACTAGAGTCATAGCCTCGAATTCCTCGGGAATTATAGTGGTTGCCTCTTCCAAAGGATGCAAGAAAGGCAGAGTTCTCCACAGGCTGCAGAGGATGTGTATGACCAGGAGAGTTCTCATGCTGTTGCAGTTGATAAAAAATGAATTTGATGGATGGAAGAGTATTAGATATGAGAAAATAATCCTCCACAGTCTGATAACGAGGATGAAAATCGGCAAGAAATTTGTAGACTTGCCACTTATATCTCTCTACCACATGTTTGGTACAACATGTTGGCTAAAAGATGACAATTTTATCGTGAAGCCTGCTGAGATGTTAATAATCTTCAACGAGGGTAGACTCCCCCTGAGAAGCAGACCAAATCAACATGTAGATATTGGCCAATCATGACTTGGTAGTCTGTTGAGAGCATGCCTATGCCAATTCATCCCACATGTCCTTTGTTGTGTCCTTTTACAATAATGTAGGACTCGATGTTGTTGGCCAGCCATATCATGACCTGATAGTTGTCCCCAAGTCAGGACTCATAGTCTGTCTGTTTCCTGTAGACTTTCATTCGTTGGGATAGATATATTCCTTTAGCCGTCGATGAACACCTTGAAGGCCTGAGACCAAAGCACATAGTTGTATGTACCCTTGACTTTAATAGAGGTTCCTTGAACTATCATTAAAGATGAAAACGAGGGCTTGGTCTCGGTAGGAGTTGCGCCAATTGTGGTCAGGGAGATGGCCGAAGTGTTGAAATCGCCTAATTGTGCATCACACAAATAAAAGGGCGCACAATGCATGGGCCCAGAGGGGAGGTGGCGTTTGGAGTGATGTTGCGATGAGGTGGTTCTAGGGCATTACAGGAGGGTGCAGTGTCCAATGGAGCCTGTTGCCACTGTCTCTGGGATCAATAATTTTTGCGCAAGACCTTTGCAGGTGATTGGCTGTGGACTTGGGTGGTTGGCAATGCCCTTAGGGTGGCTGGAGGCACCCTTAGGTGGTTGTTGGTGACCTTAGGGTCGTAGGGGCTGCACTGATGGTTAGGGTGGCTGATGGCACTCCTAGGTGCTTGCGACTCCCCTAGGGTTGTAGAGGAGAAAAGTCACCCTTGTAGGGGGCTAGTTGCACGTAGGAGGCATACATGTAGAGGGTTGGTGACATGGAAGAGATTTGTGGAGCCGGTGGGAATCCTAGGACGCAAACTACGGTATAGGATCGTTGCTCTGATACCATGTGGAGAAAATTTGAGAATGCATTGAATGAATTTTATTCACGGGTGTGGGGTTTCTTATATAACGTGAAACCCTAGAACTCAAAATGTAATAATTACATAAGAGACCCCGAAGGGTTACAAATATAAATAGAGAACAAGGAAACAAACAAGAAGAGGGCATAATCAAATAACAAAATATGGCTATGAAAAACAATACCATCTTAGTGTGCGCGTTTTCTCTCTATTAATAATGATATGATGTCGTGGCACAAGAGGCGAAAATGAAACATGTAGAAATTACACTTTTGAATGTGTGGAATATTACTTGGCAAGTATACCAAGGTCGAATACAAGGACAGAAATCAATGATCAATTTAAGTGATTATTTCTAAACCCAGGTCACCAGGCAGATAATGCATAAAAATGCACGGATGATGGAATACATGATGCATGGACACAATGTAATGTTTGCTTGATTTTATACAAAGTTATGATGAAATCGATATGCAACAATGTGCAATGTTATGTAAACACAAAGATGCACAATTATACCCCTAAATTAATAAGATAATTGAACATGATGAAAAGATCCAATTTCAGTAGCGTTTGATGCAATAAATCTAAGTACGAATTCATTTTAATGGTATTTAAATGACTAGCAAATGACACATTGTACATTAAATTTAGCATACAGTTCCAGGTGTTGGAAATAGACTATACGAGGGCGAGTGTTGGGATGTTGAGCCGGCTAAGAGAGGGAGAGGACGACCCAAGAAGTGTTGGAAAGAGACTATACGAAGTGATCTTAGTTTTTTGGATATAAGTCCGAGATTGACCCAAGATAGATCTGAATGGAGGCGAAGAATCCATGTAGCCGACCCTACTTAATTGTGGGAAAAGGCTTTGTTGTTGTTGTTGTGTAGTTCCATGTGTCAAATCCGTAAATTAACTGCGCCATCATGTAGAGCATCAAATAAGGAAAATAAGGCAATTGAAATAAACCAAATCAGAGTTCATATGATCAAGTTCTAAGCGTTTGGTGGGTGGAGGTCTGGTCGACCTCGATCGTCACTTAACCTAGTATGCCATCCCAGGAAGCTCGAATGACCTGATCAAGGCCGTGGTATGGCTGACCCAGCCATGGGTCTCACTGGGGATTTGGTTGTCGTCGCATCATCGATCTGACCTCCTCCTATCACAGAGAGGTGGAGAGACGCTGGGCCTTGGCCCGTGTGAAGGTGGACAGGGAACACGTTGGACAAAGGAGTATATGAAGAAGAAGAGTCACTGACTCTAGGAGGTGGAAGTTGTGGTTTCAACTGCCGATTCTTGATGATCAAGAGAGAGATCGTGGAGATGATGGAGTTTGCTTTGAAGATGGAGAAGAGGTCAATGATTAGGGAAAACGGTTGGTGGAAAGGTAGTGGGGAGCCGTTGGAAGAATTGGGAGAAAAGCGGTTGGCAGAGAGGAACAACGTGGGTGAGGAGATATTCGAAGGTTGATGAAGAACGAGAGCTATTGGATCAAGCGATCCAACGACCCACGTGGAGGTGCTAGCGAAGGGACCTGATGCGATCTAGGGCACGCATCAGACGCTGGAGCAATGCGCGAACTTGGACGGTCCTGATCATATCAATCAGGGTTGATGGACGGTGGAGAAAGAGGGTGGGTGGTGAATGAAGAGCCGGGTCGTGTGGCAACTCCAGAGAGTATCACGTGGCCCAATAAGATTATTAGAAAAGAAATAAAATAAAGAAAAAAAGAAATAGATTGAGGGTGAATTAGAAAAAGTGTTCAACATGAAAGTTGTAGATCTCGATGAGATCTACAAGTTTTATGTTGATCAAAAAGTTAAAATAGGTCATATATACAAAGTAGAATTTTTGAAAGCATTTTTAATGAGTAAAAATGCTTGTTTTAATTCTTTTGTGATTTTTTATTTGTGATTTAATAAGAAAATCAAAATTTTATATATACAATAATTATCTATTTTGGAGTTTTTAATAAGAAGAAAATAAGAGAAAATAAAGAAAATAAAAGAGAGTTAATTATATACAATAAAGGGTTAATTATTAGGGTTTTTATCAGTTGTGCCCCTCTGAGATATTGCAATATCAGTTACGCCCCTCCCTTTTTTAGAATATCAGTTGTGCCCCTACTTTCTTGCGAAATTCATAGTTTTGCCCTCTTATAATATCAGTTATGCCCTTACTTTACCTTAACAGAAGGGCAGAACTGTGAATTTTGCAAGAAGGTAGGGGCACAACTGATATTCCAAAAAAAGGTGGGGCATAACTGATATTGCAATATCTCAGAGGGGCACAACTGATAAAAATCCTAATTATTGACAATGGGTTAGTTGTTAAAATTAGTCAATTAGTGATGAATTTTATTGATTTTTTAAGCCAGGAGAATAATAAATAATAATAAATATGATTATTCTCATATTCATCACATCTACCCAACGAAAAGCCCTTGATATTCTTCATATTTTAATTTAATCGAAAGTGAAAAGGTTTAATAGAGAGAAAAAGCGTAGGAGTAATGTTAGAGTATTTGGTAGTGCGCCATGTTGAGTTGTAGCAGGGTAAATGGATCCTGGAGGAGATCCATTTACCTCATCCAGTGTTTAGTCCCACATCGTCCAACGGTGGGACTTGGAGGCTCTGGAGAGGCTATATAAAGAGCCCCAGACCTCCTGTACTCGTTGAGAAAGTCAATAGACAAACACGCCCAGTTAAGGGGCTTCTCCCGTGGTTTCATCCCGCTCCTCACGGAGTAGGGTTCCACGTAAAAATCTTTTGTGTTCTTCATGTTTATCTTTATTTCTATGCTCTGATTATCGTTTCCGCTTCCGCTTCCGATTTTCTAACATGGTATCAGAGCGGGTCGATTCTCGAGGAGTTTTATGTTCATTTTTTTATTAGAGATTCAGTTATCAGATATTGTCGAAGATTATTATTTTTTCAACATCCGGTTATTGTTCGAAGATCTGTATAAATTTTGGTTCCAGATTTTTAGGGTTTTGAGTAACCCTAGATCCATAGATCTAGGCCGCATGGCGGTGACTTCGGCATTCTTCAGGCCCTCAACCTCATGATCTTCGGTTTCTCCAATATGACGGAGCCCTCCTTCTCTCTCGTGGTTCCAAGAAGGCAGCCCTACCGCGAAGAGGCTCCTTACAGTAGCAACGCATCCGTCGGTCCCAGACGCATCTCATCCACAAGCCTCATCTGGCCCCGTCACGAGATCCAGGCCTTCAATCGACCTCGCGGCTCGCAAGGCCTTTCACCTTCATCGACAACTGGCGCATGTCCAATCTCCAGAAACCTTGCCACGACGCTGCAGTCCATCGCTGCCCTGGCGCACGAGGTGCCTCCTGGCGGCGACGCTCCATCGCTCTAAAAACTCGCAGGTGGCGCCGGGTAATCTCCAATATCTTGCGTAGGAAGTCGCGCGCCCCAGCAAGCTCCTAGCGGGAGCCCTAGCGCACGCAGATCAAGGAGACCTCGACGCTCTCAAGGCTGCGGCTCCTCCCGATGTCGATCTCCGGTCCATCCATCGGCCTCCGCAGAACCATCCCAGCATACGGCGCCCCATCGCCTTCCGCCACCTCAATATGACGCAGGAGCAGTAGCAGCTCTCTCCTCATCACGGCACGCTCCTGGCGGCGCGCGATCTCCAGCCCCCTTCTCCCTTGCGTGATGGCGGCGGCAAAACAAAGCAAACCCCGATGGGGCAGGCGGCGCTGAAATGAAAAAAGATGGGAACCCTAAGCCCGTCGCCCTTATTAAAAAAAAAATCGGGGGCGCGGCAGCAGTCCAAACGTTGGAAAATCCTAAGGGGGCCCACTGCCCTTCTTATAAAACAAAAAAAAATATTACGGCTATGGTTAAAGGGTCCTTTGTGCCGTGATTAGAAAGTAGGGGAGGTTGAGAATTTAAAAAAAAAAAAGGGGGAGATGAAGTTGTTGTCTTTGAGCCCAAAGTTGGGCCCTATTTGAAAAAAAAGGGGGGCTGCTATTGTATGTCCTCGGATGGGCCGTGGTTTGTTAGAAAAAAAAGGAAATAGAAAAAAAAAGGAGTGAGGGCTGCTTTGTGGGCCGGTTTTTGGCCATTTGCAAAAAAAAAATGTCAAAAAAAAAGGCGCGTACAAAGAAAAGCCGTACGCATTTTCAAAAAAAAAATTGAAAAGCCGTAAAAAAAATGAAACGGCTTAAACAAAAAAATATCAGACGGCTTAAAAAAAAAGGAAAGAAAAGCCGCAAGTTCATGTTTACCCCTAGTTATCCTTGTCTTCTCCCAACTTGGTCGATGATTGTCATCCTTGTTTTCCGACCAGTATGAGAGAAAGGGGGAGTATATGTAGAGTCACAGGTCCTCATTCAGATCTTCCAGATTCAGAGACGTCAGACCAGCCGATTTCCAGACTCTACACGTTTTCAGATGAAGATTCTTCATGCGCAAGTTCCAGACTCGAAGTTCAGATTCCGAGTCCCAGTTTGATGCGCAGTTGTTCAGACTCGACGATCATTGTTCAGAGTCTCCAGTTTCAGACACGCACGAGTGTGCGGTCATTGTCAGATGAGCATATGTTGCCATCATTGTCAGAGGTCCCCATCATTCTTCTTGTTGTCAGGCTAGAGTTTTCATGTGAGCCATAGGGACTCCAGAGCAGAGGACCATTCCCTTGAGGGCAAGGGTTTTCATGTGGTATCATAGGTACACCAGAGCAGTGCACCATTCTCTGAGCCAGATGGGAGAGACCCGGTTCTCCGACGAGGAGACTTCAGGCGCAAGTTCAAACTCGATGGTCAGGTTACGAGTCTTCAGTTGACTCACACTCCAGCCCGTTCGTCCTCCTCACCTGCACGGCATGAGAAGCAACGTCCTCGACTGCAGCAATGTGCGCGTTGGGTTGATATTGTCCGTAGTGTCTTGTAGCGTTGAGTTGAGTTTCTTTCTATTTGTCCAAGCTGAGCATTGCATGCTCCAGCTTGAGGGGGAGTGTTAGAGTATTTGGTAGTGCGCCATGTTGAGTTGTAGCAGGGTAAATGGATCCTGGAGGAGATCCATTTACCTCATCCAGTGTTTAGTCCCACATCGTCCAACGGTGGGACTTGGAGGCTCTGGAGAGGCTATATAAAGAGCCCCAGACCTCCTGTACTCGTTGAGAAAGTCAATAGACAAACACGCCCAGTTAAGGGGCTTCTCCCGTGGTTTCATCCCGCTCCTCACGGAGTAGGGTTCCACGTAAAAATCTTTTGTGTTCTTCATGTTTATCTTTATTTCTATGCTCTGATTATCGTTTCCGCTTCCGCTTCCGATTTTCTAACAAGTAAAGATCAGAAGCTTGATCTTGAAGCAAGAAAATCTCCAAGAAGCCCCTGACCCCTTGTATCCTGTGAGAAAGTGCAATGCATATATCAACCCTTTGAGGCGTTCTCCCGTGGTTTCATCCCGCTCCTTAGAGAGTAGGGTTCCATGTAAAATCTCTATGTTCCAAGTTTATATTTCTAGTTCATGCTCTGCTTATCATTTTAGCTTCCACATTCCTATTTTCTAATATGGTATTAGAGCGGGTTCATTTCTCGAGGAATTTTGTTATTCGAGATTCGATTATTCTTAAAGATTATTCATATTCATGTATTGTTCAAAATTGGTTCATGTTCGAGAGGTTCTAGGGTTTTTGAAGAAACCCTAATTTTTGTTGGGTTAGATCCTTCAAGCCTCCAGTTCATCTTCTCTACCAGGAGATCCCAGAGCAGGCGACGTAGGGCACTATTCGCAGGCCGCAACCCAAGAGCAGATTAAAACCATCCTCGTTTCCAGGCGGCGACTACCTAGATCGAAGCAACACTCCAAGCCTCGCGCGCTCCAAGCCCTTGTATTTTCCAGGCGGTCGACAATGTTGTTTCTTCTCGTCGGCATCCTCGCAACGCGCCTATTCCAAGAGGCGACGCTCCAGCTTCGCACGACGATCGCGCCACCTCTCCAGAAGATTCATGCATTCCAGCCCCATGCGCTTCTCCCAACCGCCGTCCAGATCGCGTAGGCGGTGGCAGGCGACGCGGAGATTTTCTCCAAGGCACAACCTTCCTCGCGCTGTCGCGCAACCCTCCAGGCGGCGAAGACCGCTCTTGGCGGGGATCGAACAGCTTCAAGCAACGCTTCCTCCTCTCGCGCATGAGCTCCAAAAGTCCTCCCGCCGGCACCTTCTCGCGCAGGCAGCTACCTTCCAAGCATCGCCTCACACTTCATCTCAAGGCCCAGGTGACAGGGTGCTCCTGCTCTCCAGGCACTGCTGCGAGCACCTCCCCCAATTCTCCTGGCGGCGGCATCGAAGAAGGTTGCCAATGGGGGAACCCTAAAGTGAGAAGAAAAAGGCTCGTCAACCCTCTTTATTAAAAAAGGTGCCTATTTTTTAAAGCCCAAAACGAGCTTCGTTTCTAAGCCCAAGTGGGCCGTTAGTTAATTAAAAATGAGAGAGAAGATTGGGCCCAAGTGAGCCGAGATGTAAACAAAAAAAGGAAAAAGATGCGTGTTTTTTGAAAAGACGCGTACAAAAAAAAGTCGTACGCAAGTTTGAAAAAGGAGGGGAAGGAAAAGCCGTAAAAAAAATAAAACGGCTTAAAACTGTTATAAAAGGAGGATTTGAAAAGATGAGAAAAATGTAACGGCTTATTTGGTTTGTTTTTTCCTATTTTCATGTCTTCTCCCAACTTTGTCGATGCCTTTATTTTCTGACAAGTATGGGAGAAATGTGGAGTATTGTGTAGAGTCACAGGTCTATTCCAGAGTCAGATGACAGATTCCAGACCAACCATTTGTCCAGACTCTACAGTTTCTCAGATGTTCAGACTCGACATCAGATGGTTCTGAGTCTTCAGTTTCAGACACGTACATGTATGCGATCCTTGGTCAGATGTGCACATATTTGCCATCATTGTTTGTTGTCCCCATCTTTTGTGTTTCAACCATGGTTTTCATGTGTTCCATAGGGACTCCTGAGTAGAGATCCCATTCCCTATGCCATGTGGGCTAGGGTTTTCATGTGGTTTCATAGGGACTCCAAAGTATAGTACCATTCTCTGAGCCAGATGGGAGAGATCCAATTATCCGACGAGGAGACTTTAAGACTCCATTCTTTAGCGATCGTGAACTCTAGTACGAGATCCTTCCGAGGTTCCTATGAGAAAGAACCCACTTCGAGGTCCCTATGAGAGAGACTCATCTTTAGAGATCTACGTATGGATAATTAGCGACGCTCTTTTTGACTTTTTTCAGAGATGGAGCAGTTGACCAAATGTTGTGGCAGGTCAGAGATCTCCAAGTGGAGACTCATTTTTCAGTTGCAGTGACTCTGATAGGCGCAGTATAGAGTGCATGCTCTTCGACGAGGAGATTCAGTTTGACTCATACTCCGGTCCGTTCGTCCTCCTCACCTGCACGGCATGAGAAGCAACGTCCTCGACAACAACCGACAATTGTGCGCGTTGAGTTGATATTGTCTGTAGTGTCTTGTAGCGTGAGTTGAGATTTCTTTCTGTTTGTCCAAGCTGAGCATTGCATGTTCCAGCTTGAGGGGGAGTGTTGGAGTATATGCGCCATAGGTACTGATGAGTAAATGGATCTCTCCAAGATCCATTTACCACATCCAGAGTTTAGTCCCACATCTACCAATGGTGGGACTTGGAGGGTCTGTGGAGGCTATATAAGAAGCCCCAGATGCCTAGTATCCAGTGAGAAAGTGCAATGCATAAATCAGCCCTTTGAGGCGTTCTCCTGTGGTTTCATCCCGCTCCTTAGGGAGTAGGGTTCCACATAAAATCTCTGTGTTCCAAGTTTATATTTCTAGTTCTGTTCCAAGTTTATATTTCTAGTTCATGCTCTATTTATCATTTTAGGTACCGCATTCCTATTTTCTAACACATTTTATTTATAAGTCTCTGCCAAATCTGATATCACTCGGTTTGCAATTACCTAAGGATTGCATCTTTATTAACAATTGTATTTACTTTAGTATTGCATCATTCTTGAGAAGGCTATAGGATTTACTAGTCCTATCTATTCTTGGTTGAAAGATGTTCTATGTGGAGTCTTTTTTAGTAAAGTAAAATGAACACCTTATTCAACTCTTGATCTGACCACCATAGTTTTCTTATTGCTTTTACAAACCGAGAAAACTACCAATGAACATAGCAAATCATTGTTGACTTTCTGTCTCTAGAACAACCAACATAGCATGCATCTGCACAACCCGTTATGCCAATGATTGTTCTCTTATTGAAGAGTAACCCTCTACCTAGTGAGGACTTCAGGTACTTGAGAATCATTGTGATGACATCGATGTGGGCATATTGTGGTTGCTCCATGAATTGGCTGGCTTTGCTCACAACAAAGGAGATATCTGGTCTGATGATGGCCACATAAAGAAGCTTCCCAATGAGCTCCGTGTAGCTCTTCATATCGTCCTATTTTGTGTCATTATTATAGAGTTCCATACTGAGATTTATAGGAACAGTGATATGTTTGTTGTCTACCATCCTAGTCTCTAGAAGAAGATTAGTCATGTACTTCCTTTGACTCATTACAAGTCCTATGTAATTTCTGGCAAACTATATGCCAAGAAAGTATCGAAGCTCCCCAAGGTCTTTGATAATAAACTGTCGTCCATGGAACACTTGTGTCTCATTAATACCTTGCATGCCATCTTTTGTAACAGTGATGTCATCTAGACACCAAAATGTTGATAGTACCTCCAGGTGTCTTGTGTACGAATAGAAATGATCTGCGATCTAGTAAAGCGTTGTTGCTTTGATAGGTTTGAGAGCTTTTTCAACCATTCTCTTAGGCTTTGCTTAAGATTATAAATGGCTTTATGGAATATCTGTATTACTTTGATTCTCCCAGTAAGCAGCAAACCTAGCAAACATAGATGATCGCTACATATTGATGCAGCGTGACCCCAAATTATAGGGTCAAATTTATTTAATTTAGTAGTAGTCAATTTTATTTACGTTTTTTTAGTGGTCGTAATGGTCTAATTAAATAATTGAGGTCGCTTGTGATCTCAACGTTTATTTCGTAGATTTTAATTGCAATTTTGGGTCAATTAATTAGTTAGAGTCTAATTAGAGTAATTAGAGGTCAATTGGAAGTTGTCAGAGTCCAATTAGGATAAAGTTGGTTGTCAATTTTAAGTTGTTTACTATTTTTGTAAACCATCTCTCCTATATAAAGAGATGGTAGTCCAGTATTTTTATTCAGTGAAGTATTAAGAAAATTTGAGTTATCTCATTATCTCTCTCTATCTCTCTCCCTCTCCACGCGATCTCCGCGGTTCTCCTCCTCCAACCCCTCGTTACCGACGAGTTCTTCTCCTCAACCCTTCCAATTCTTCTTCTCAACCCTTCTCTTTCTTCTTCCACCAATTATCTCTACAAAAATTCAATTTTTATCGCCGCGCCAAAAATCGTTTGCATCAATTGGTATCAGAGCATGGATATTGAGTCGTTCCTACGATTCAACGATCCCGTGGCATATTGGCGTCTCAAGCTTGATCTCAACCGCATATCTCATGGGTCACATGCGCGTTCGCGTCAACGGAAATTCAAAAAACGTCTTGCGGCATCCCTAAAGGTTCAAGCATGGCTGGATGCACAAATCAACGAAGAATCATCTGTCAACAACAAAAATCAGGTTGCTGCAACTGCTGTTCAACCCGATTCCGAGGAAAAAAACGAAGGTATTTTCACTGCGAATGAAGATTCACTTGATATGACTCCTGTGCAACCATATGAGGATGATACGGGACCAATATTTGATGAAAATACGAATCTATATTATGGAAACACCACGTTTTCTGGGGCCGAAGCTGCTGTCCCGGAAGCTGCTGCGACACCGCCGCCGACTCCAACGACCATCGGCAGTTCAGGCCCAACTCCGGCACCCACCCCGGTCTTCCAAAACCTCGCCGCACCACCGACGAACCCTCCCACGACCCCCAAACCCCCCTACATCTCAGCCCCGGCCGCAGCTACCCCTCTTCCCCCCGCTATTCCCCAGCCCGCAACTATTCTCCGCACGCCAGCCGCCCCAACCCTCCCCGCGGCCCCTTCTCGCCGCCCCCACACCCCCACCAACAGCTCCTTCACGCCATTGCCGCCGTCGGTCCCATCCCCCGCGCCCTGTCCTCCCCCTCCCGCTCGCATTCGCCGCCCGCGATTCCCCCTATCACGTGCACCGCCAAGGAGACCCCAACCTCCAACAGAGGCACCACCTGCGCCCCCGACCCTGCACCCGGATCGCGCCCCGCGCCTTGCCTCTCCTCCAACTGCTGCTACCGCCGCGTGAAGACCACCGCCAGCGCCCTCGGCTCCACAGCCCGCGTCGTCCAGGTCGGCGCTACCCTGGGATGCCAAGACCGCCCCGTCACCTTTTGTGGAGAAAGAACAAAACCCTAATGGGGTATCAAGAAACCAAATCCCTGGAATTGGGGGATTGGATGGTTAGTGGGGAATATTGCAGAAGAAAACCCCATAGGGCCCCTATTTGCAGAAAGGCTAAAGGTGATAAAAAAGCAAGGAACAATGAAGGGGTACGAAAATTACGCCCATGCCCTCGGCTGCGGAAATATTTAAAGAAGAAGGCTGTAACATTGAGAAACTATAAACGTAACATCGAAAAAGACCTAATTGAAGGAGTTGAAGCCACAGCTCAAGGATGAATTCTCCAACAACGCATCTACATCAAGCAATTCGTCGGGAGACGAATTTTTTAAAGCGGCGGAGAGTTGATGCAGCGTGACCCCAAATTATAGGGTCAAATTTATTTAATTTATTAGTAGTCAATTTTATTTACGTTTTTTAGTGGTCGTAATGGTCTAATTAAATAATTGAGGTCGCCTGTGATCTCAACGTTTATTTCGTAGATTTTAATTGCAATTTTGGGTCAATTAATTAGTTAGAGTCTAATTAGAGTAATTAGAGGTCAATTGGAAGTTGTCAGAGTCCAATTAGGATAAAGTTGGTTGTCAATTTTAAGTTGTTTACTATTTTTATAAACCATCTCTCCTTTATAAAGAGATGGTAGTCCAGTATTTTTATTCAGTGAAGTATTAAAAAAATTTGAGTTATCTCATTATCTCTCTCTATCTCTCTCCCTCTCCACGCGATCTCCGCGGTTCTCCTCCTCCAACCCCTCGTTACCGACGAGTTCTTCTCCTCAACCCTTCCAATTCTTCTTCTCAACCCATCTCGTTCTTCTACCAAAAATCCACCATAAAAATTCATCATTTATCGACGCCTTGAAGAGCCGTTTTATTGACATCCGGTTGAAACAATGACCAATCTATGACGGCCAAAATTGAAAGGAGAATCTGAAGAGCAATGTGGTGTGTCACATGAGAGAATGTGTCTTGATAGTTCACCGTAGCACCCCATATGTCTAGATGAAACCTTTTGTCATTAATCGGGCTTTATAGAGATCTACGCTACCATCTGCATGAAGTTTTACTGTGAAGACCCACTTGCATGCAACCATATAAGCTTTAGCAGGGGCAATGAGTAAGGTTCAGGTGCCTATGAGTCCGGACTGCAATGTTACTGCTATGACCTCTTTCGAAAATTCTTTCCTTGTGTTCATGAAATCGTGTCTTGTGGACGTAGATGCTCTATTTTTCGCTTGCTCACAAACCCTCTATTGAATTTCATTACCCACCAAGGAAGACAAGAAGCATAACTCTAAGTTTTCCCATCTCCGAACTTATTAGTGCCAACCTGTGCATTCGAATGAATACATGTCAATTTCCTCCACTTGAAGCATTGTTTGATGCCTAATGCCTTGTACTCCTCTTTGATGAGTCTGTCTACGCAATTGTTGAGTCAGGTCTCATAGGAGTATATCTTGATGTTCTTCTTGCTTTGACTCAAATTTAGAAAGCAAAAAGACATTGCATGATTACATCATTCTTGACATGGCTATAGGATTTACTATATTTCTATTTATTTGTGGCTAAAAGGTGTTTTATGTGAAGACATTTCATCCCTAACAGAAGATAAACTCCTTGTGAGATTTTGAACTTGGAGGAGCGAAGGCTTTTCTTCTTTATAGAAGATAAACTTGTGATTGCATTTTGTTCTTGCTGTTCTATGGTTTGAACTATTTAAGTTGTTCTACTAGTAGAGTATGTGTAAGTCCTAAGTACACAATAGCCTCAAAAAAAAAGTCCTAAGTACACAATGTAACACTTGACTAAGGTGAACATGTATTAATCACTATATATTGTTGTTGTGTTTATCTAAGGTTGTTTTGTTCTCATAATTTATTTAAATTTTGGTATTCTTGTTCTCCCTCTTCTAGTGGCTTTTCACAAATGAAATGGAAGATAGAGAAATGTGATAGTGACGTAATTAGGATTATATTACATGACGAAGTAATTGGTTTTTAAATATTTAGAATTGGTTAGAGGAATCGATAGAATCATCACTCAGAACAGTGATGAGATGAATCTATAGAATGTTTCTCATCAGGCAGTGGTCGAGGACGATAAGCGAAGAGAGGTGGAGCGGCGTCATCGATCCATGCAGAAGTGGGTGAAAGAAGGGGATGCGAACACTCGTTTCTTCCATGCGGTGGCTAGTGGAAGAAGGAGGAGGAATCTGATTCACGAGCTAAAAACTGAAGATAATAGAGTTCAAGGAGATAAGGAGATTGGGAGGGTTCTTGTGGATCACTTTCGTTGCTTCAACAGGTGTCTGCCGTCGACGGGTGCTAGATGATCTAGGGGGGCTAAATCCTTTGAGTAATGGTCAACGAGAGGCACTTTTGGCAGATTTCGCGAGGGAGGAGGTTCGTAGGGCGGTCTTTGATCTCAATGCTGATGATGGCTTCCCGGTCTCTTTTTATAGGGACTTCTAGGAGATGTTGGAAGAGGATGTTATGGCCCTGATGCTTGAGATTAGGGATACGAGTAGGGGTCTGGAGAAGCATAACAAATCATTGCTTTTCTTGCTTCCAAAGAAAGAGGGAGCTGAGAGGGTAGACGATTATCACCCCATTGCGTTGTCGAATGCTATATATCTCATATTGGTCAAGGTATTGGCTAATCGTCTGTGAGGGGGTCTGGATGATCTTGTCCTTCCGATGCAGTCAACCTTTATACCGGTGTGACAACTACTGGAGGGAGTGGTTACGGCGAAAGAAATGGTCTCAGATTGGAAGAGAAGGGGAACTACATGATTCCTTTGGAAGGTTGCTTTCTCAAAGGCGTATGACAAAATGAATTGGAAGTTCATTTGGGCGTCTTTAGTGAAGAGAGGCTTTCCGGATGTTTGGATTGACTGGATGAAGAGGTGCATCAGTTTTCTGTGTTGGTGAACGGGAAGCAAGAAGGAGGTTTCTTCCAGCCGCAGAGGGGGGTGAGACATGGCTGTCCTTTGGTCCCTCTGTCGTTTGTTCAGGCGACAGATGCGTTAGCAGTTATGTCTTGTGTGGTAGAGGAGGAAGGTTTCTTCAGTGGATACTACAGAGATGGATTTTCTGTGCCGCTGTTACAATATGCTGATGACACCTTGTTTTTTTATTGAAGGTGGGGTGGATGAGTGCAGGGTTGTGAAGGTGGTACTTGACATCTTTGGTGACCTTTTAGGTCTGAGGGTGAATGGAGCAAAGTCGGCATTTGTGCCCTTCAACATGTCGGCAACGAACTCTGCGCTTTGTAATGAGGTCCTGGGGATGACGCAGAGGTCCCTGCCTATTAGCTATTCGGGTCTGCCTTTACTGACGGGAATGACACGACAGATCGACCGACTGCCTCTGGTGGAGAATTTAGAGAAGAAGCTCGCAGGTTGGAAGCAGTTTTCCTGTTTAAGGGTGGGAGATTGGTCCTAATCAAGGCAGTTCTTTTTGCCATTCATGTCTTTTTCATGTCCACAAGAGTCATGCCTGTGGTGATCCGAAATAGATTGGAATCTTTGATGCACCATTTTTTTCTGGTCGTCATCTCGTGGGGACAAGGATCTTGCTTTGGTTGGTTGGTCGACGATGTCTACGTCGACCAGCGAGGGTGGCTTGGGAGTCTTGAAGATTGGGGATATGAATAAGGCGCTGCTTGTGAAGTGGGTACTGAAGATATGAGGCCCTGGAACTGATCTCTTCTCAAATCTGATTAGGTCGATCTATGGTGTTTCTACTAGCTTGGTGGCCCGTATGGATGGTGTGGGATCACCAACTACTTTCTGGAAAGGAGCGTATTCAGTCTTGCCAGATTTGACGGGATGCTTGTGCCCTGTGCTAGGGATTGTCGTGGTTTTCGATTTTGGACGGATGACTGGACGGAGGATGGTGCTCTCTATGGTCTTTTCCCGAGATCGTATGCGTGGCTTTATACAAAGATATTTGTGTGGCAGATGTGTGGTCGAACGGCTCATAGATGCCTAATTTTGTGGCTGAACTGTCCGATTAAAGAGCTGAAGATTTTTTGTGTCTGTCTAGCAGGTTGTCTAACCTTGAGGCACCGTCAGAGGGAAGGGATTCGTGATTTTGGGGAGACGGTTTCTTCTCGGTAAGGAAGGCTTACAAGGATATGGTTACCTAGACTTCAGGTGTGGAGCCGATGATCTTGAGCGACTGTGCGGGGATTTGGACTTGGAGGATCCCCTCTAGAATCAAGGTGTCTCTTTGGTTGCTAAGGAGAGAGCGGGTGTTGACGACAACTAGAAGAGCAAGGTTCTTTCCTGGGACTGCGGAGGGGTGTAAAAGATGTGGTGAATCGTCAGAAGATATAGATCACTTGTTCTTTAAATGCCTAAGGTCGGTTGAAGTTTGGAGAAATGTGGCAATTGCGGGTCTAGATTGGAACAACAGAGTCACCTTCTGGGAATCCATTTGCAGAAGATGGGCGGGCTCAGAGGAAGGGAGATCGAAGATTTGTGCAACTATTTGGTCCCTTTGGCTAGCTAGAAATTGTGTGGTCTTTGAGGGAACGATTTTCTACTCTGAAAATGTACTTGGACATGCCATAGCCCTCTTTGAATCATGGCGGCTATAATTACTACCTTATTTATATCATATTTTTTGGATGGCTCTCTAAAAAATGTTCATCCCACGGTTTCTCAAAAAAAAATCATCACTCAAAGAATCAATAAAGGGTTGAGGACGAGCGACACATGTCCTTTATGATTATAAGATGCTGTTGAATATAAAATACAGATAATATATAAATGGAGACCTGCCATATTTTATGCTATTCAAATGTTGAATTTTTACTATAAAACATTTAAAAGGTGCAGTGAATATTTGTAGCTGAAATCGTATTGGTTGATGTATGATAAGAAAAAAAAGATCAGGTTTGCAATATGAACATTAAGCAAAAACTTGGCGTGGCGACTCTCCTTTTTATGGATCTGGGATGGGTAGATTTGGGATGTGTAGAGAGGGATGTTTTGTCCTGGTTCAAAGGCATGAAAGTTTGAGGAGGTCCATTGCAAAAAGGGGTAAGAAAGAAAAACAAATATGGGAAGAAAGCCATTAAGAATGATATGATCTTTTTAGATCCAGGTTCAACTACCATCCAAGTTAGATATGCTCATAGGCAATAAATCCCTGTAGCAGACAGACCGTGAAGTAGAAAACAAATGGTTCCTACTATCTTGGATGATTCAAAAACGGAATGAACTCATAATTTAATTGTTTTGATTTTCAACTTTAGGCCAAAGGTTGGTGTTGTGAGATTGAATTATAGCGGATTGCCTGAATCTTTGACTGCTTTTTTCATGCATGAAATTCTTTTCTGTTAAGACCTCCGTTGGAATCGAAAATATTCTTTGAAAGTCCTGGTTGTGAATGGTCGTCCAGACCTGATCCACATATTGATTAGGCAGTTTTTTTGCATTGGCTATTATCATATGTTACTCTAGATGTGCATGATATGATGATCTGCTAAATTATAGTGTAACTGAGAGTGAAATGTTACTTATGTAATTGAGGCTATATGCATCGTCATTTCTTGCATATTGCTATACTAGAAAGTTTTTAACAGCTTACCATTTGCTTTTTTGGTTTGCAGCACATATACCTCTTTATCTCTATCCCTTTTTGAATACAACAAGCAAAACACGACCTTTTGAGTATTTGAGGCTAACAAGTTTGGGTGTCATTGGTGCCCTTGTAAAGGTACTTTTATTTTTTATTGCTCCAACATATTATTTATGTCGTGCAAGTAATTCCTATTTCATTTTCTTATGAATATGATCTTCATACTCATCAGACATATCTTAGATGTCTTCGTACTCATCAGAAGACCATCTTAGATGACTGGATTTTTTTCCAAAAAAAAAAAATAATTTCCAACTTTTTGTACCGTGTATTTGTAAAAACCCAGAGGTTCTGATTATGATAATATTTAAGATTTGTACATGTGATGATTTTTTTTGCCGACTAGAACTAGTTGAAATCTGATAGGAACATTGATTATGCACTCCTTTGCAATTTGTTAACTGGAAAGAGCGGTGGAAGTAAATGCGGAAAGGGTCCGAAGATGATAAATAATGAATCTTGGAATCTGCTATTTCATCCTTGTAAAGGTCTTTATATTAAGTTAATGAATTCAGAATAGCTCACATAAATATTTGCTGGATTAACTTTAGAAAAAGATAAGCAAAATAAGTTTGATACTGTGGTTCGGCTTTTGCTTTCCTATTAAGGCAGTAAAGTTTCTTTTCCATCCTTCTTTCGTCTACTCTAGGCTTGAAGCTGGCAGTTCTTCAGCCGCCTCTCCTTACTCATATCCTCTTGGCAAGTCAAATGGTCCCTTAAAGTCTCTATGGTTTTATTCTTATTGCATACCTTGGTGAGCATGTTTGTTTTTGTGAAGGCATGCGGATGTTCCCCTAACCCTACTTGATGCTACTAAACCCTTGGAAGCTTGTCAAGGTCAGAAACTTTGGTTGAGTGTTGGCAAATGGGTGATAGTTGGCGGCGACGCATATGCGGGTCTAATTAGCAGCATCCTTTGGCGGTGAGGGTGAAGAAATGTCCATCAAGAAATGTAGGTTTAAAGTTGAAATTGCTAACATGCCACAAGATGAAGAAATGTGTAAGGGGCCAATGGAATTGTATATGGATAACTAGCCGGGTTAACGGGGACTACAATGCTCAAAAAAATTGAAGTAAAGCTGGAATGCCGAATATTGATAAGTTAAGAACTTGAGTGAGAATGGTGAAAAAACCTAACAGAGGTAGACGATTCGGTATCATCCAGTCATTCTGGGAAAATATTCAAATGTGATTTGGCTTCCTTTCGTGCCTTGATTTATGAGGATTAATGTATTTGAACCTTTATCCTTTTATTGTTCAGTCATCTATCACTTGCCTGCATTTGTCTTCCCATAAATTTGAGAACAAACATAAAATTTTAAACC
Source organism: Ottelia alismoides (assembly GCA_037367405.1). Lineage (NCBI taxonomy): Eukaryota > Viridiplantae > Streptophyta > Magnoliopsida > Alismatales > Hydrocharitaceae > Ottelia > Ottelia alismoides. Next base: position 120,524 of record JAZKJV010008792.1, on the reverse strand, counting down.
GTTGTTAATTCCAGATATCATTTTTTTCAGGTAGATGATACAGAAGTGATAAACTTTCTTCTTTCAACTGAGATAATTCCTCTCTGTCTGCGCACCATGGAAATGGGAAGTGAATTGTCTAAAACAGTAAGTTTTACCATATGTTTTCAAATGTTGTTTATGTATTCTTGCTGTTTACTTCCATTGTTCTACTACGGTATCTACCTAATGCATTTGTGAAAATTATATTAAGAAGTAAGAAATGAAGCACGGATACCGAAAATTTTATGTTTTGGATAGAAATGTAGAATTTTGAACATTAATGTATATGTTTTGGATAGAAATGTAGAATTTTGAACATTAATGTAGTTTATGAATGCCTGACCTGCTCAAACATTGTTTATCTTATTTGTCTTGAGAGAATACAATTATAAGACCACATATGTCGGTACGTTTCCTAGGAAAAAACTGGAATATCATCGTATATTGGTCTACTTGTTGCGAAGGGAACGGATTCAATCAATAAACATAAGAAGAAACTTTAAGAGAATAAACAAGCGCAAACACAATGACAATGATATATAATGGTCTGGCAAGTTCCCTACTAAACTTCTCACACTATCCCTTCTTTCTTCTTCTTAGAAAATGATTTGGAAGAAAGAATGAGTGCTGGGGTTATTAGGTTACATGAAATTACCAATATAACCCTTGTGCAAAAAATCATCACATATACAATACATAAAATCATTTTTTTTGCTTTAATCTCTCTTATTTTTTGCAAACATGCCCACTTTGGGCCCAATAGAAGTAGACAATTCTTTTTTTATACAAAGCAACAATAGGCCCATTGGGCCTCAAATGAAATCTGTTGGAGCATAAGTTGTGTGCGCCCATTGAGTTGTAACAGGGTAAATGGATCCTGGAGGAGATCCATTTACCCCATCCAGTGTTTAGTCCTACATCGTCCAGTGGTGGGACTTGGAGGCTCTGGAGAGGCTATATAAGGAGCCCCAGACCTCCTGTACTCATTGAGAAAAAGTAATGCATAGCATTCCCCGTTGAGGGCTTCTCCCGTGATTTCATCCCGCTCCTTACGGAGTAGGGTTCCACGTAAAATCCCGCTGTTCTTTTTCTTTATTTATCTTTTCCATGTTATGCTTCGATTTTCTAACATGGTATCAGAGCGACGATCCTAGACCGGAGTTCTCGAAACCCTAACCCTACCCGCCACACCCGCCGGCCCCTTTCTCTCTCTCTTCTCTGCAGATCGGCGCCGCCCTCCTCCTCGGGTGCTCCTCCTCCGATCAGCGCATCTCCTGCGCATCTCAGGCGCTGTTCGATCAGCGCTGTGCGCATCTCCAGCGCGCGCTACCGCGTGATCTGCGCACCTCCTGCGCGTGCGCATCCCTTGCGCATGATCGCGCCTGACCCGATACTTGCAAGTTTTTCAAAAAAAATCAGAAAAAAAGGCGCGTACATCTAGAAAAAGCCGTACGCACATTCAAAAAAAAATTGCAAAGCCGTAAAAAAAAAGAAAAAAAGAGTTGAACGGCTTATGAAAAAAATGTGACGGCTTAAAAAAAAATTATGAAAAGGCCGCGAGAATTTTTTTTGGATGTTTTCCCCCCTATTTATCTTGTCTTCTCCCAACTTTGTCGATGTTCATGTTCCGACAAGTATGGGAGAAAGGGGGAGTATATATGTAGAGTCACAGGTCTTGATCCAGATTCAGATTCCAGTTTCCAGACCATTCAGATTCCAGACTCTACAGTTTGGTTTCAGACTCGACGATCGTTGTTTCTGAGTCTCCAGTTTCAGACACGCACGAGTGTGCGGTCGTTTTCAGGTGAGCATATGTTGCCATCATCAGTTCGAGGTCCCCATCATTCTTGTTGTTGTTCGACCAGAGTCTTCATGTGAGCCATAGGGACTCCAGAGCAGAGGACCATTTCCTGTGCCATTAAGGGTAAGGGTTTTCATGTGGTATCATAGGTACACCAGAGCAGTGCACCATTCTCTGAGCCAGATGGGAGAGACCCAGTTCTCCGACGAGGAGACTTCAGGCGCAGTTTCAGACTCGACGGTCAGATTCCGAGTTCAGTTGACTCACACTCCAGCCCGTTCGTCCTCCTCACATGCACGGCATGAGAAGCAACGTCCTCGACTGCACCATGTGCACGTTGGGTTGATATTGTCCGTAGTGTCTTGTAGCGTTGAGTTGAGTTTCTGTCTGTTTGTCCAAGCTGAGCATTGCATGCTCTAGCTTGAGGGGGAGTGTTGGAGCATAAGTTGTGTGCGCCCATTGAGTTGTAACAGGGTAAATGGATCCTGGAGGAGATCCATTTACCCCATCCAGTGTTTAGTCCCACATCGTCTAGTGGTGGGACTTGGAGGCTCTGGAGAGGCTATATAAGGAGCCCCAGACCTCCTGTACTCATTGAGAAAAAGTAATGCATAGCATGCCCCGTTGAGGGCTTCTCCCGTGATTTCCTCCCGCTCCTTACGGAGTAGGGTTCCACGTAAAATCCCGCTGTTCTTTTTCTTTATTTATCTTTTCCATGTTACGCTTCCTCATCCGATTTTCTAACAAAATCCCCTCATTTTTTTACAAATCAGACTCTCCCAACTTTTTTTAAAAACACGGCTCACATGGGCTTTTATTTAGGGTTCCCACTACCTGATGGGGATCTTGAGATTGGGAGGGAGGAGGCAACGTGATATGCGAGATGGGTTCTCTGCTTCCTCTTCTTCTTTGACTGGCAGTGCATCACCGCAGGTGGGTCCGCTGCCTGGAGCCGAGGTGGAGACGTTGAGATTCGTTTCACCTGAGAGGAGACCATGACTTCAAGATCGACGAAAGGCATGGGATTGTGTGGCAATGGGTGTGGCCTTTTTTGCTGTTGGAGGTGCGGCTCCAAGAGGGGCGCCGCCTGGGACAGATCTTCGAGTTCTTCTTCTAATGCAAGAGAAACCTTCGTTGTTGTTGGAGGTGTGAAACAGATCTCGCCACCTAAGGTTTCGGTGAGAGGAGGACGCTTGCTCATCGCCTGGAGAAGAGGGCTCTCCTGGAGTTTTTTTCTTGCGGAGAAGATGAGACACGATGGTGCTGCATGTAGGGTTCCGGATCTAAGACATGATGCAACACATGAGGATGCCTCATATTTGTGTTCAAGCTACCCTAACTTACGCATGAGGATGCATTGCGAATTAGGGTTTCAGAAACCCTCGAACCTTCTTAACCTCGAACTTTTGAATAGATGAACAAAATAATCTTCTAGAATAAAATCAGAATCGAAGCTTGAATGAAATTGCATAATCAAACCATTCTGATATGGACATAAAAATCTTCAAGAATAAATCCTAAAATCGACCGCTCTGGTATCATGTTGCAATCTAGAATGCGGAAGCGAATCGATGAACAGAGCAAGAAATAACGAAAGAATAAACATGAACGCTTGGGATTTTATGTGGAACCCTACTAACGAAGGAGCGAGATGAAACCACAGAGAAGTCCTCAATGGGTCGGATCTTTTATTGATGTTCCTCACTGAGTACAGGGTGTGTGTGGCTCGTTATATAGCCCCACAGACATACTAGAGTCCCGTCACTCATCCATGTAGGACTAAACATACGTGGGTGGTAATTGGATCCTAGAGAGATCCAATTACCACTCTATTACATACTTCAACACTATATATATAGAGAGATAATCCTATGAGAGGACTTTATGAGAGGATATGAGCAGGTAACTTGAGCCGTTAGATTTGAAGTATAGGCAATGGACGTGATTAGAACAGAAACCCACACTTGCACACTATTTGATGGTACAACTCCCCATATATGGCATGCAATCGTGGTTCTCCCCTGCTTTCTCGTCAAAGGCCTCTCCAATGCTCATGTAATGGCCATGCGAGATCTCCCCCTATCTATGACTCCGTGTGCTCCCTCATGCCCTCGGTCGTCGTCTGACGTTGCCCTCTTCAGCTTCGGTGACCCCGCTCAACCCACGTCCGAGCTTCTTGCCCAGCATGCACCTCCCAGCATCACTGTCTGAACTCGTGTGTGCTGTCTCGATTGATCTGTCTCCAGACTTCTTGCCCTTGCGAGCCCCTGGCCTAAGTGCGTTGGAGCTGATCGCCACCTTCACGTGTGGTGGCCTTGCACGATATACCACACTGCAGCTTGTGGAAACTTGCAAATCTAAAATTATCTTAAATATTTAGTGGATGCAGAACATAATCGTCAATGCCATTCATGAAAGTTATATCTACAATATTCAAGAAATTTTATATTATATCCGAAATGACACTGCTTGTCATTCATTATTTATTGAAATTATTAAGGCCATCGACTTATACATACTAATCCTATAATTATATCTAAGAGACACATACTAGAGTTTGTGTACCCTTTAATATTATTTCCTTTTCAATCTGTAGTTGGTAAGGTTACAAAAGTTGTCTCCTTGGTGGACCCTTAAGAATAATTAAAATCTTAAAATTCCACACATATATATTGTGCAATCTCTCCAATTGTAAGTCTTAGTATCAAATGGAGGAATGCATAGATTGCAGCAGTGGAGACTTGGATTGGTATGTTATAACTGCAACTATCGAATTTTAAATTTAAATATTACATACAGCGGGGAAAATTCTGATTTATATATCAGCCAATTAGTTGAGGATGTTTGATCACACCATACTAATGAGATATTAGTCAAGTACTTCTATCTCTGAAACTAGTTGCAATAGCACTATGGTGGCTTCTTTCGGCACACAAATCTTTAAGGAGGTTTACCCTTCGTCATCGTATAACAGCAATGAGTAGTTCACATGAAAGTTACAATAGCTAGATCCTTGCTTTAAACAAGTTGTTCAGATTGTACTTTAACTAGTTAAAAGGATACCCCGATTATGGAGACTCATAATGGATACCAATTCTAAGGTAAATTTGTTTTTGAGGCAAAATTCATCATCTTAAGGATTTACTTTTGTTGGGAAAAATGAATAGCTTGATTATTCATGAGACCCCAGGGCTCTCTTATATAGAAAAAAGCCCTGGGCAAATAGAAAGAGAGGCACATAAAGAAAATAAAATAAGAAATAACATCAAAGATGTACAGTAATCTCATCACTCCCCCTTAAGCTGGAGCATATATGTCTATCATGCTTAGCTTGGAACAACATCTTTGGAAAGGGCCTCTAGTAAGAGCTTTGGTGAATATATCAGCAGTCTGATCTCCAGTAGAAACACGAGAGTTGGATATGAGACCCTTCTTGATCATGTCTCTGGTATAGTGGCAATCCACCTCTATATGCTTTATACGTTCATGGAATGCACGATTATTTGCAATAAAAAGTGATGCATGGTTGTCACATAGAAGTTGCACAGGAAGAGGTACATTAACTACAAGATCTGTCAAAACTGACCTTAACCATATCATCTCTGTGCTCCTGAACCATGGCCATGTATTCGGACTCTACACTAGATCTAGCAACCACGATCTGCTTCTTACTTTTCCATGATATGAGTGAGCTGCCAACACAAGTAGCATAACCAGAAGTAGACTTCTTGTCCCTAGGGCATCCTGCATAATTTGCGTCTGCACACGCTGTTACATCAAGGGAAGTGCTTTTGCTGAATATAAGACCACTACCTGGTGAAGGCTTTAAATATCTCGAAATCATATAGACATCATCCATATGAACCTTCCTGGGCTACTCCATGAACTGGCTCACATTGCTCACAGCAAAGGATATCTGGCCTGGTGATGGTAGCATATAGAAGCTTCCCAACCAGCTCTCTGTATCTCCTCTGATCTATCTCCTCAGTATCATCATCATATAGTCTCATACTTGGATCCATAGGAGTAGCAACATGCTTGCACCTTGTCATGCCTGTTTCTAGAAGAAGATCAGTAACAAACTTCCTCTGGGTCATCACAAGACCACGTTGGTTCCTGGCGAACTCTAATCCAAGGAAGTATCGAAGATTGCCATGGTCCTTGGTCACAAACTACTGACCTAGGAACTCCTTGGCCACCTGAATGCCCAGCTCATCATCACCCGTGACAATAACATCATCAACATAGACGAGAATAACAACAGTACCTCTCTGTGTCCTCTGAACAAAAAGTGAGTGATCCGCAATGGACCAGGCAAACCCCTGATGTTCTATCAATTCTGAAAGCTTCTGGTACCAAGTTCTGGGATTTTGCTTCAGGCAGTAGATCGCCTTGCGGAGCCTAGACATCTTCTAAGACTCCCCCTCAGCCGTAAACCCTGGTGGCTGCTGTGCATATAAACCTCCTCCTGTAGATCTCCATAAAGAAACACATTCTTCACATCAAGTTGGTAAAGAGGCCAGTCCCATGAAACAACAACTGATAGGAGAATGCGTAATGTCGAGTGTTTGACCACTGGAGAGAAGGTATCATGATAATCCACCCCATAAGTATGGGTGAATCCACAACACTACCATCTGCTCGCTACTTTACCGTAAATATCCATTTACACGCCACAACAGATGCACCTGGAGGGGAAAAAACACTCCAGGTACCACGAGACTGCAAAGCGGTCATCTCCTCCTCCATGGCAAGCCTCCTGATATGTTCGTGGTATAGTAATAGTTGAGAGGCCCATAATAAACCTCCACTCCTCTGAAAGATGGTCCAAGGAAATATGCGCAACTAGTGGATACGTAGCACAGTTGCGACGAGACTTCCTCAAGGCAATAGGTACATCGAGGTCATCAACCTCTCTGTTCTCTAGTTTTAGCTCCTCCTGTGTAGTATCCTATGGATCAAGCATTACACCAGTGCCATCAGTAGAAACAATGTATTCACTACATACCTAGGGCGTGCTCGATGACATGGAAGGCGCAGGAGTAGAGGGACGAGTAGAAGACTTGCGAATATAAAACCGAGGTAGAACTGAGTCAGGATAGACGGAGGTGGAGGTGGTGGAGGAAGTGGAGGTGTCTGAGACTCAACATGAGGAGTTCTTGGTGGAGATAACGGAGGTGGTGGGACAAAGATATCCTCACCAGAGTCAGCATTAGACAACCTATCACATGTAGGAGAAAAATACATAATAGGCTCAAAAAACGTGACATCAACACTCACATAATATTTTCTCCCAACGGGATCAAAATTTCTATACTCTTTTTGGGTACGAGAATAACCAACGAACACACATTTGACAACTCTAGGAGAGAGCTTGTTATGACCAGGAGTAAAATTGTGGACAAAAGCCACAGATCCAAAGACTCCGACGGTAAGGGAGAATACGTCCTCGGGAAACACAATCAAGAAAGGAACTTTTTTTCCAAGGGTAGTAGATGTCATGCGGTTCACCAAGTAACATGCAGTGAGAACCGCATCACCCCAGAACGAATGAGGAGCTCGACTCTGAATCAAAGGAGTCCTCGTTACATCCAAAAGATGACGATGTTTACGTTCAACAACACCATTCTGCTGCGAAGTGTAAGCACACAAAGTCTGATGAACACCAATGGATTTTAGAAAGTCAGACAACTGTAAAGTAGAAAACTCTAAGGCATTGTCCGTGCAAATAAATTTCACATTAGAAGAAAAATGTTCTTAATCTCAATAAGAAAATATTTAATAACAGGACCAACGTCAGACTTTTTCTTTATCAGTAAGACCCAAGATAATCTAGAGAAATCATCTACAACAACCATATAAAACCAATGTCCCTGATGATCAGGAACACGACTAGGACCCCATATATCAAAGTGAACCAACTCAAACAACTGACTACTGTGACGAGTCCGACGACTCGGAAAAGAGGACCGATGGTGCTTCCCAAGCTGATACGCCTCACACTCCAAGGTAGTACAAGTAGAGATCTGTGAGAGGACATAACACAACTTTGCAGAGGAAGGTGTCCAAAGCGAAGATGCCACATGAAAGGAGAAACAAATCCATAAGGGACAGTAGTAGTACCAACACACGGAGGCTGGACAAGTTTGTAGAATCCTTGCTCGCGGCCACATCCAATCACCCTGCCCGTGAGTATGTCCTTAAATACAAGAGAAGAAGGATCAAATATGACACGACAATGTAAATCTTTTTTAATCTGGCTAATAGACAAAAGATTCATCTAAAATGCTGGAGCATATAAGACGCATCAAGGGAGCTAGAACAATCTCCACCTGTCCAACAATGGGTAGATGGATACCATTGGCAATCACAACTGATCTACCAGGAGGGATAGACCTGTAAGAAGTAAACTGTGTTCGATCACCGCACATATGATGACATGCTCCAGAGTCCATGATCCAATCAGATAAATCTGAACTGCTACTAATGGTAAGGGCATAGGCAATACCTGACAAATTCGAATTTGCTCTAGCAACGTACGCGACATCCGAAGACCCTGCAGTCGAAGTGGTAGGAGTAGTCATCATCTCTCTGGTTATGATAGCATGTCTCCTCAGAATGGTCAGGATGGTGACAATGTGAACATGGACCTCGTTGACGTCCTCCTCCTCGTCCACGTGGTCCTCGACCGCGAAACTGTTAAGTACCCCCTCTGCCACGAGAGGTTGCCATGCAGGAGTCTGAGCCACAGGAGTAGATGAAGTAGTAATTCTTCTCAGCCTCTTGTACATGTCCTCCATTGGAGGTATCGTTTCTCCAGTAAGTAGTTGAGTACGTGCTGCATCGTACTCAGAGTCAAGAGATGACAAAAAGACTCCTGTCATAGTGGCATTCCAATATGCTTGCTGCTGCTCAATGCTGGTAGTAATAGGCATGAAGCTATGCAGACACTCAAACATGCCTCTAAGATGCGAGAAGTGTGTATGAAGAGGTCGACCATTCTGCTTGGTCAAAAAAAATATCAAACTGCAACTGTAGAATTTTGCTCTCATTCTTTGCCTACCGATAAGTGTCTGCTAAGATGTCCCACATAGCCTTTGATGTGGGTTGATTGACGACATTATTAGCAATCTCCGTGGTGAGCGTCTCGAAGAGCCAAATGCGAGCATAGGCATTATCTTGCTTCCAAGAAGCATTAGCCCCAGTCTTGTCCTCTAGCTCTGGATCCATCACAATGTGTTCCTTGTTATGGCACCGCGTCAGGGTGCGAAACTGCATGGACCACAACTCGTAGTTGGTCCCATCCATCTTCACAATGGGAACCGAGCCCTTGAAGGCACCAGAAGATGAAAAAACATCACCCCTATTTTCTGACATGGTAACAAGAACACCGATTTTTGGAACAAAACTGAGTAGACTGCTCTGGATGAGTCTACACAATCATATAGAGGATTGGTTGTATCTGTAGACTCATAAAACCATCCTCATCTCTTGTTGTCATAGGCTAGAGTCGAAAGTCGTGATTTATATATTGAAAATCACGAAAAACTGAGCAAAATCAGACTGTATAGACAGCCAAACTGCAGCATGCCTGTGAATAAGAAATGAACCGACTCCGGGAGGGGCCGATGCACCAACGGTGGGCTGTTGGTGTGTAGCCGCTGGGCGCAGAGGGAGGCAGGGTTCCGCGCGTAGGCTGCGTGAGGTCTGGGAGTACCGAAGAATCACCATTGGGCACGGGAATGGATCACCGCTGGGCGTAGGTGCGCCTAAGGATCGCCGAAGGGCTGCACATGGGCGTGGGGGGCTGCGCGGAGGCGCTGAGGAAGGGGGGTTGGGTGGTTGGCAGTGAGGGGAGGGAGGGGACCTGCCGGTGGCGGCGCGGGGAGGGAGGCGTGTAGGGTTAAGGTTAGGGTGGAATACGGGAACCCTGGTTTAGGACCGTTATTCCGATACCATGTTGGGAACAATGAATAGCTTGATTATTCATGAGACCCCATAGCTCTTTTATATAGGAGAAAAACCCTGGATAAATAGTAAGAGAGGTACATAAAGAAAATAAAATAAGAAATAACATCAAAGATGTACAGTAATCTCAACAACTCTACACATATATTATTAACATTATTTTATCATCAAAGAAGCTGGAAACTGGGCAAACAATAATTACATCCAATCATGGACATTGTTGAGATATTTGTTATCTTTATTATTATTTTTCTTATTTTCTATTTATTTTATCTTCTTCTTGTAATTTGCCCAATAGGTTCCTCTCCTATATAAGAGAACCCGAGAGCCTCTCATTAGTGAAATTCGTTATTTTCCATCTACATGGTATCAGAGCGACGGTCCTAGATCGAAGTTCCCGTATTACACCCTAGCCATAACCCTACCCGTCCCGCCTCCTCCCCTTGCCGCCGCTGCCCTGAGCTTTGGCCCCCGACCCCCGATTGCCCAGTTGTCCAGCCCTAGGCCGCTGGCCGTCGGGCTGTCTGCCCAGGCTGTTGTTCCAGGTCGCCTAGGTCCGCCGGCTGGCCCTCCCCGACCCCCCAGGGCGCCGGCTATTGCCCCCTGGCTGTCCCGAGCAGCCGTCGACTTTCCCTTTGCCCATCCGTGCATTTTTATGGCTTGATCTACTGTTGATTCTGTTTGATTTTGACCGGAGAATGCAATTTTAGACCTAAAAATCATGTTTTTCGGCTCTAGCGAGCAATGGAGATTTATGATGATGGTTGCATGAGTCTACACGTACAACCAATCCTCTGTATGATCGTGTAGACTTGTTCATATCGGTCTACTCAGTTGAGTTTCGTTGGTCATACATTTTTCGTCATGTCAGAGAACAAGGGTGATATTTTTTCGTCTGGAACCTTCAAGGACCCGGCTCTCATCGTTAAGATGGATGGAACTAACTATGGTTTGTGATCCATGCAGTTCCTCACCCTCATGCAGTGCAACAAGGGGCATATCTTGACAAATCCAGAGCCAACTGATAAGATTGGGGCAAATACTTCTTGGAAGCAATATGACGTGTATGCACATGTTTGGCTTTGTGGGACCCTCACCACAGAGATAACCAATGATATTTTGAATCAACCCACTGCTAAGGCGATGTGGGATACTTTAGCATCCTCCTATGTTCAAGCGAAGAATGATGCCAAGATTCTTCAGCTACAGTTCGATATCTACAATGCCAAGCAGAATGGACATCCTCTACACATGTACTACTCTTCGCTCCATGGCATGTTCGAGAAGCTTCATAGCTAAATGTCTATTACGGCATCTACTGAGCAACAGAAGATGTATAGGAATTCCACGATTGTTGGAGTCTTCATGGCTGGGCTTGATACAGAGTATGATACTGTGCGCATTCAACTTCTTACTAGAGCTACTATACCTCCCATTGAGGGGGCCTATAGCTGTCTCAGCCGGATTATCATGCCCTCTACAACCACTTCTCCGCCTCCTTCAGCGATGGCGGCATCTTGTGGCCGAGGAGGGACGATCCAGTCTAGAAGACGCACTCCTTGTGACAAAGGAGGGGACGCCAGCATGGTTCATGCACTTACTGTCGTAGGCCTGGACATTGTAGAGGATACATGCTATCAGAAGCATGGATATCTTGATTTTGATCATGTAGCAGAACAGATTGCGCCTTCAGAGACTACAACTTCCTAGGTTGATCCTCGCCTGGATAATATTGTCTCTCGTGTTCGAGAGATCATGACTCCTACTGCTGGCATCACCACTACAGATACCGCAACCGCAGCCAGAGCCTCTTCGAGCTCCTCAGGTATCACCCATGCATTTACTGGTAATACTGATGCAGACATGACAAAGTGGATTATGGACTCTGGTGCTTTACACCACCTATGTGGAGACTGTTGGGAAAAATAATAGAGTTGTTTATTCCTTGAGCCCTAGGCTCTCTTATATAGGGAGAGACCTATGGGCAAATTACATAGGGTAGACAAAGAGAACAGGAAATAGATAAAAGATACACGAACATAAAATAAACTTCTACACTCTCCCTCAAGATGGAGCATAGATATCTATCATGCTCATCTTGGATAAGCACTTCTGGAAGGGCCCTCGAAGTAAAGCTTTGGTAAGAATGTTTGCCGTTTGGTCTCCTGAGCTGACATGGGATGTAGAAATGAAGCCTTTCTGGATTATATCACATATATAATGGCAATCAACCTCGATGTGCTTTGTCCTCTCGTAAAATGCAGGATTATTGGCAATGAATAATGCAGCATGATTGTCGCATTTTAGCGGCCTGGGAAGAGGAACATCTATATGTAGATCTGCCAGGACTGCGCGAACCCACATCACTTCTGTACATGCTTGGGCCATAGCACTATACTCCGAGTCAGCACTGGATCTCGCAATCACGTTTCTTACTCTTCCATGAGACAAGTGACTCCCCAACAAATATGACGAAGCCTGATGTAGACTTCCTGTCCTTTGGGCACCCTGCATAGTTTGCATCTGCACATGCTGAGATAGTAATAGTACTCACCTTTCTAAACAACAGTCCTGCACCTGGAGATGACTTAAGATACCTTAGTATCATATGTATAGCATCCATGTGTACTTGTCGAGGTTGTTCCTTGAACTGGCTCACTTTATTGACTGCAAATGAAATATCTGGTCTGGTAATAGTAACATAAGCTTTCCTACCAGTTCCCTATATCTCTTCCTGTCAACCTCCTCAGCATCATCATCATACATCATAATGACAGTTGTACCTCTGGAAGTCCTTTGTATAAAAAGAGAATGATCTGCATTCGACCTTTTGAACCCTTGCTTCTCAAACAAATCTGAGAGCTTCTGGAACCAAGCTCTCGGACTCTGGAACCAAACAAAAGAGAATGACCTCTGGAAGTCTGCACACATGTAAACACTCCTCAGTAGTAAACCCTGGTGGTTGCTGCATGTAAACTTCTTCATGAAGATCACCATATAAAAAGACATTCTTGACATCCAATTGAAACAGAGACCAATCTCGAATCACGAAAACAAATAAAAGAATCCGTAAGGTAGAATGACGAGCAACAAGAGAAAAAGTGTCAAGAAATCTACCCCGTACGTCTGAGTAAAACCCCGAGCAACCAGTCAGTACTGTCATCTGCATTGTGCTTCACTATAAATACCCACTTGCAACTCACAATAGATGCCCCAGTAGGAGCTGGAACAAGGCTCCAAGTACCTCTCGACTGAAGGGCGGCCATCTCTTCCTCCATAGCCAGGCGTCATCTACTATCAGCTAATACCTCCTGGTGAGTCCGTGGAATGTTCGCAACGGATATAGCAGCTACAAACATTCTGAAGTCCCCTGTCAGATGCTCAAAGGTGACATGAGAAGCAATCGGATATGAAGCACATGGCCGCTCCTGCTTTCTTAGAGCAATAGGCAAATCAAGTTCTGCATCTCCTGTACCACCATCCGTGTCATCCCCTTCCTGAAATAGCCCCTGCTGAGAAATACCATCAGACCTATCATTAGAATAATGTTGTCAGAACAAACCTGGGGCATGCTTGATGATTGACCATGATCATGAGCAGGGGTTGTCCATTGACTGTAGTGGTGTGGTAGAGGAGGAAGCAAACAATGGGAGGTGATTGTGGTGGAGGTGGAGGAAGTAATACTGGTTGAGGTGATTGGGGTGGAGATGGTGGTGGAAGTATTGGAGCTTGTAGTGGTGAATACATGGGTGGAGGAACATAGATCTCATCATCTATGCTTGATGGTGCCAACCTGCCGCCTGTAGGAGAGAAAAACACGACTGACTCAAAAAACGTGAGATCTACACTGACATAATATCTCTGACGTTACGGATCATAGCAACGATACCCCTTTTGAGTCCTGGAACACCCGACAAAAACGCATTTGAAAACCCTAGGATAAAGCTTGTCAATCCCTGAAGTACGAATGCAACGGACTCGAAGACACGAGGAGTAAGGGAGAACAACTCCTTGTCATAAAAGACAAGGGAGAAAGGTATCTTCTCCCCCAACATCGACGAGGGCATGCGGTTAATGAGGTAACATGTGAGAACCGCATCGTCCCAGAATGAGTGCGGAGCACAACTCTAGACAAGAAGCGTGCGAGTGACATCAAGAAGGTTGCCGTGTTTTCTTTCCACGACACCATTCTGTTGGGACGTGTAAGCACAATACTTTTGATGAAGAATGCCATGGGATGAAAGAAATTGAGATAGTATATGGGTACAGAATTCAAGGGCATTATCAGTTTGCACAATTTTGACAGAGGTGGAAAAAACATTCTGCAATTCTTTAATAAAATTCATAATAGTATTGCCCGCTTCTGATTTATTCTTTAACAGGAAACCCCAAGACAAACGACTAAAATCATCCACAGCAACTAAATAGAACATGTGTTCCTGATGATCAGGAGCACGACTTGGACCCCAAATATCTATATGGAAAAACTCAAATGGAGAGCTACTGCTCCGACTCTGATGACTAGGGAAGACAAACCGATGATGCTTCCCTAACTGAAATGCTTCACAATTGAATGACGAGCGGGGTGAGATTTGAGGAAGGACTTGACAAAGTTTCTGAAACGGAAGATGATCGAAGCGCAGATGCCATAGATAAGGAGAGACATGTCCACTAGAATGAGATGATGCTCCAGCACCAGTCGATACAGCCTGCCTTGCACACGACCTTGACCAATCACGTTTCCTGTGAGAATGTCCTGAAACACAAGAGATGATGGGTTAAATATTGCGCGACAATGTAAATCCTTAGTAATCCGACTAATTGACAGTAAATTCATTGAGAAATTAGGAGCATGAAGCACACATTCTGCAAGTGCATAGAAGGTGTTAAGATAATATGTCCCTGTCCTATGATGGGATAATGAGTCCCATCAGATATGACCACTGTCCTTCCTGGGGAAACTTGCTTTTATGATGTGAGTTGATGTCTGTCTCCACTGTATTGATGTGTGGCATATGAATCTACAATCCATTCTGAGGTACTTAAACCCTGGTAAAAAGTAGAAGTATGAGCACTACCTGACGAACTAGCTTCTGCAGTAGCAGCAACGTCCAAGCTGCTCTCTGAAACATGTCGAGGAGTACTGGATGGAGGCATGATATCTCGCAATCGAGACACAAGTTCATCGTATCGTGGATCTAATGCGGGTGTAGCGCCATGATGCTGAATCTGTTCTGCTGCACGGTCAGATGCTGGGAAACCATGCTTGGAGTAGCATGTATCTTCTGTACGACCAGTCCGATGATAGTAAGTACACTGTGGTCCACGACCTCGGCCACCCCTACCACGTGGTCCTTGTCCACAAAACTGAGATGGGCTACCTCTTCCGCGAGAGGCTGCTATAGCAGAAGAATTTGGCACAGGAGCAGGGCTTGAGATGTTGATTCGGCTTAATCTCCGAAAAGCCTCCTCCATGGGAGGAATGGTAGCATCTGTCAAAATCCGAGAAGAAGCAGCCTCATACTGTGAGTCAAGAGAGGCTAGAAAGACTCCCACCATCGTGGCATTCCGATATGTCTTCAACTACTCTGGAGTAGCTATGAGAGGCATGAAGCTATAAAGCTTCTCAAACATTCCCCGCAATGCAGTGTAGTGAGCATGCAGGGGTCGACCATTCTGCTTTATTGTGAAGATGTCATGCTGAAGCTGTAGGATTTTTGTTTCATTCTTGGCTTGTGAATACGTGGCAGCAAGAATGTCCCACATGGCTTTGGCAGTAGGTTGATGCAAAACATCATTAGTAATGTCTAGAATCAAAGTACCAGACAACCAAACCTGAGCATATGCATCATCAGCCTCCCATGAGGCATACAACCATGTCTTCTCCGTTGGCTCGTCCTCGATAAGAATATGTTTCTTACCCGTCAATTTCATTAGGCTCATGAACCGCATGGCCCATAACTCGTAGTTCGACCCATCCATCTTCACAATAGGTGCAGGACCTCTGAAGGCTCATGTGGTGGAGATCTCTACCTTGATTTCTGACATGATGACTGGAGACAATTAGAGTTGTAGACGAGATAAACTTTGGTCTACACCGACATGACGAGGTTTGGTTGCATGTGTAGACTTAGATAACCAAACCCATCAACCTGGGGTTGCGAGCGGAGGATCCCTTAGAGAGGGAACGACAGTCGGAGCGGCTCTAGGGGTGGCGGAACCCGAGGAGCAACAAGACCCGAAAGGACGGCTGGACCCGAGGGGCGCGGGAGCTGCAGGACCGAGCGGTGCACGGGGGGGGGGATGCCTTGGGAGGCTTGAAAGGTGGAGGGATTAGGGTTAGGGTTCGGTACGAGAGCTCTGGTCTAGGAACGCCGCTCTGATACCATATTGGGAAAAATAATAGAGTTGTTTATTCCTTGAGCCCTAGGCTCTCTTATATAGGGAGAGACCTATGGGTAAATTACATGTGGTAGACAAAGAGAATAGGAAATAGATAAAAGATACAAGAACATAAAATAAACTTATACAGAGACAGAATACAATTCAGGTCCTATAGGACCATACTACCTAGCATATGGGTTGTCATTGCTAATGATGACCACTTACTCGCTACAAAACACGGGGAGGTGCATTTGACTCCGTCTATGCACCTTCAGAATGTTTTATATGCTCTTGATTTTTAAATGAATTTACTTTCCATTAGTCAGATTACTAAGGATCTGCATTGTCATGTCGTCTTTGACCTTCTGTCTCTTGTGTTTCAGGACATACTCATGGACAAAGTGATTGGATGTGGTCGTGAGCAGTGTGTGCTTTACAGACCGGTTCAGCCTCATCTTGTTGGTGTTTCTACTATACCTACTGGACCAGTCTCACAATATCCGTGGTACCTTCATTTTGGCAACCTTCCTCTGCAGAAGCTGTGCCATGTTCTCCCTCAAATCTCTACGAGATCTTCTTTCCAGTCTGAGGCATGCTAGCTTGAGAAGCATTACCGTTCCTCCTTTCCATCCCGTCAGAGTCGGAGCAGTTCTCAGCTATTTGAGATCCTACATTTAGGCATCTGGGGTCTGAGTCGTATTGCTGATCACTAGGGACATCGTTTTTATCTAGTTGTTGTCGATGATTTTTCTAGACTTTCCTGGGTCTTTTTATTGAAGAATAAGTCCGAGGCTGGATCTGTGATCAAATATTTTATTAATGAGATAAATAATATTTTTTTCTGCAAAAGTTAAATATCTTCGTTCTGATAATGCTTTAGAGTTCTGCACTTTACAGCTTTCTAAGTTCCTTAGATCTATGGGCATTGTTCATCAGACCTCATGTGCTTATACTTCCCAGTAGAATGGTATTGCCGAGCGCAAACACCGTCATTTACTTGATGTGACAAGAACTTTGCTGATGCAGAGTCGTGCTCATGCTTACTGGGAAGATACTGTCCTCACTGCATGCTATCTAGTGAATTGCATGCACTCGTCTGTATTGGGAGAGAAGATTCCTTTCTCGATTGCGTTTCCCGAGAAGGATCTTTTCTCCCTTACACCTCATGTGTTTGGTTCTGTTGCATTGGTTCATGATGTCTCTTCTGGTCATAATAAGCTCTTTTCCAGAGTTGTCAAGTGTATTTTTGTCGGCTACTCTTGTACCCAGAAAGGGCATCGCTGCTTTGATCCGCTCAGGCAGAAGTACTTTGTTAGTGTTGACGTCACTTTCTTTGAGTCTGTCATGTATTTTTCTCCTACATGTTACAGACTGGCCCCATCTGACTATGATGATGAGACCTACATGCCTCTACCTCCTACTATCACACCACAACCACCACCACCACCTGCTCCTGTGGCTCCACCTTCTACTGTGACTCAGTTTTTGCCATGTGTTTTTACTCACAGGTCTCGCTCTGTTCCCCCTGCTCACAGGTCTTGCCTGTCATCCAACATGCCTCAGGTATGTATTGAGTACATTGTTTCTACTGATGGCACTATTGAGTTATCTGTGCAACAGGATTCCATACAGGATGAGCAGGTGCCCTCTCAAGAGGGAAACTCACAGGTCACAGACTTGGCAGATGATCTTGATGTACCGATTGCTCTGCGCAAGCCGAAAAGTAAGTGTGTTACTTATTCTCTTGCGGCATAGGTTTTCTTGAGTAGGTCGTCGGAGGATTTCAAGAGATTTACCTTGACACTATCAGTCGTGGAGATACCACGGACATATTGGGAGGCTATTCGGGACAGTCAGTGGAGGTTAGCCATGGAGGAGGAGACGGTTGTGCTACAGTCACATGGTACGTGGAGTCTTGTTTCTGCTCCAGTTGACACATCCACTGTGAGATGCAAATGGGTGTTCACTGTGAAACATCGTGCGGATGGCAGTGTGGATCGCTATAAGGCGAGGTTTGTGGCACGTGGGTTCACCCAGACATATGGGGTGTACTCTCAGGATACTTTCTCTCTAGTTGCCAGACATTCTACTTCGCGTATTCTACTTTTTGTTGCTGTGGCATGAGATTGGTCCCTTTACCAGCTTGATGTGAAGAATACCTTCCTCTATGGTGATCTAAAGGAGGAGGTCTACATGCAACAGCCACCTGGGTTTGCTGCTGAGGGGGAATGTCAGAAGGTTTGCAGGCTACACAAGGTTATCTATGGCCTTAAGCAGAGTCCAAGAGCATGGTTCCAAAAGTTCTCGAACTTGATAGAGCAGCATGGGTTTGTGTGATCGACGATCGATCACTCCTTGCTTGTGCAGAGGACCTAGAGAGGTACCATTGTCATTCTTGTTTATGTTGATGACATTATTGTTACAGGGGATGACGAGCAGGGCATTTAGGATGCCAATGACTTTCCAGGCCAATAGTTTGTGACAAAGGACCTTGGGCATTTACGTTACTTCCTTGGACTGGAGTTTTCCAGAAACCAACGAGGCCTTGTGATGACTCAAAGGAAGTATGTTACAGATCTTCTTTCAGAGACAAGCATGGTAGATTGCAGACCTACCACTACTCCTATTGACCCGAGCATGAAACTCCATGATGATGACACTAAGGAGGTTGACTAGAGAAGGTACAAGGAGCTTATTGGCAAGCTACTATATGACCATTACTAGGTCCGACATATCCTTTGCCATGAGCAAAGTGAGTCAGTTTATGGAGCAACCCAGACATGCACATATGGATGCAGTCCATATGATTTTGAGATATCTGAAGACTTCACTTGGTACGGGACTTCTTTTCAGCAGAGGCACATCTCTTTCAGTTACAGTATGTGCAGATGTAAATTATGCTGGGTGTTCGAAGGATAGGAAGTCTACATCAGGCTTTGCTGTGTTCATAGGGAATTTTCTAGTTTTATGTAAGAGCAAGAAGCAGATTGTGGTTTCCAAATCGAGTGTTGTGTTGGAATACAAGGCCATGGCGTAGGTTAGCACAGAGATGTAGGTCAGATCTGTTCTTACTTACATGACTATAGAGGTGCCTCTTCCCATGCACATCCAATGTGACAATCAGGCTGCTCTTTTTATTGTCAACAACATAGCTTTTCATGAGAGGACGAAGCATATAGAGGTGGACTGTCACTACATTCGTGACATGATACATGTTGAGATACTTATATCTCTATGCCTTTATTTATATTTTTCTATTTCTCTAGTCTATTTTATGTAATTTTTCCTTAGAGCTTTTCTCCTATATAAGAGAGCTATAGGATGATGAGGAATATAACTTTTCATTTCAACTCTTTCCACATGGTATTATAACAACGGTCCTAGACCGAAGCCTGTGCCTTGGATCCCTACCACACCAAAAATCCTAGCCCCTACCTCGCGTAGCCGCCACCGCCACCACCCACTGCCTGCATCACTAGCAGCTACAGTTGGTTGCTGTCGCCCACAGCAGCAGCGGCGGCTACAACCAGCCGTCGCCATCGTTGCCGGCTGCCGCCACCTATTAAAGGTTGCTGCACCCCTCTTTCGCGTCGATCGTGAATTAGGAGGTCTGATTTGGTTCCTAGGGTTTGTTTTTTTATTCTCTAAAACCATCCTAGGCACCTAAAGAAGTCTCCTGTGGATGGAAGAGGTTGTAGTATGAGTCTACACCTACAACCATCTTCCTATATGTCTGTGTAGACATTGTTATTCCAGTTTGTAACTCTAGTCTTAGAGATTGTTTTATCATGTCAGACAACAAAGCAGATATTCCATCCCTGGATGCCTTCAAAGGTCCAACACCCATTGTGAAGATGGATTGAACGGATTATGAACTATGGGCCATGCAGTTCATGAGCCTAATGTAATGTAATGGCAAGAAGGATATCCTCACACATGAGGAGCGTGTTGACAAGATTGGGGTTAACACCTCATGGGAGGCTGACGATGCTTATGCACATGTACGGCTTTCTATAACAATATCCATGGAGCTAGCCAATGATATACTGAGTCAACCCACGACGAAGGCTTTGTGGGACATTCTCACCGCTACATACTCTCCGGTGAAGAACGAGTCGAAGATTCTGCAACTTCAGCATGGCATCTTCACGTCGAAGCAGAATGATCGTCTTCCCCATACACTTTACACTTCTCGAAGGGGTATGTTTGAGAAGTTACATGGTTACATTCCCTTGATTGTCACACCAGAGCAACTCAAGGCATATAGGGATTCGGTGATGACCAGAGTTTTTCTAGCGGTACTTGACTCTAAGTATGATGCAGCTAGAGCATAGACTCTTACTGATGCCACCATACCTCTAATGGAGGAGGCATATCACAGGTTGAGTAGGTTCTTCATATCTTCTGGTGGTACTCATCTGTCTTAGACATCTTCATCCATGACAACATCTCGTGGTAGGGAGAGCCCTGCATAGTATCATTGTCGAGGTGGCAGTGGCAGGGGAGGGGGTAGTCGGCCCCCTCGTCGACCTTGTACTTACTATCACATGCCAGGTCATTCTGAGGAAACATGCTATTTTAAGCATGGATTCCCAGCTTCAGCACGTGTGGCAGAACTGATCCAGTAGGTTGGCAGTCCTTCACCTGCATCTGATCAGAGATTTGTCGAACTTGTGGCACGACTCAGGGAGATTATGCCTACTCCTAGGTCAACTAGCTTTCCTTCAGGATCCTTAGAGGTAGCTGCCTCAGCATTATCATCTACATCAAATATAGCATATGTCTTTACTAGTTGTTACATGGCAGATTTGTCAGAATGGATCATGGGTTCATGAGCATCCCATCATCTCTGTGGTGACAGAGGTCAGTTTAGTGCTTTCAGTCCAACCCAACCCGGACGATCTGTTGTGATAGCAGATGGGACACACTCCTATTATCGGTCAGGGGGAGGTGCAGTTAACTCCCGCAATGCGGCTTCAAAATGTTTTTTACGCTCATGAGTTTTCTATGCATTTACTATCAATTAGTCAAATCACCAAGGATTTACACAGTAATGCCATATTTGATCCATCTGCTCTTGTATTTCAGGACATTCTTACGGGCAAGATGATTGGATCTGGCTGTGAGCAAGGGGGTCTCTATAGACTAGTGCAATCTCCTTATTATTGTGCCTCGTCTCTTCACACTGGGTTTGCATTTCCCTATATGTGGAATCTTCTATTTGGTCATCTTCCTCTGCAAAAGATGTGCCACGTTCTTCCACAGATTTCTCCTTGCTCTATCTTTCAGTGCGAGTCCTGTCAGCTTGGGAAGTATCATCGGTCCATGTTCCAGAGTCGTCAGGGTCGGGTAGTCATAGTCTGTTTGAGTTAATTCATTTTGATATTTGAAGTCCCAGACGTGTCCCAGATCATCATGAGCATATATTTTATCTTGTTGCAGTTGATGAGTTTTCAAGATTGTCTTTGGTCTTTCTTCTTAAGAACAAGTCCGATGCCGATCCTATTATTCAGTCCTTTATTAATGAAATAATGAACATTTTTCAGCAAAAGTCAAGTTTATACGTTCAAACAATGCACTAGAATTTTGCAATACTCGGTTTTCCCAGTTTCTTATGTCCCATGGTATTGTGCATCATACGTCTTGTGCATATATTTTATCTTGTTGCAGTTGATGAGTTTTCAAGATTGTCTTTGGTCTTTCTTCTTAAGAACAAGTCTGATGTCAGTCCTATTATTCAGTCCTTTATTAATGAAATAAGAAACATTTTTTCAGCAAAAAGTCAAGTTTATACGTTCAGACAATGCACTAGAATTTTGCAATACTCAGGATGTCCCAGTTTCTTACGTCCCAGGTATTGTGCATCAGACGTCTTGTGCATATACTTCCCAACATAATGGAGTGACTGAACGAAAGCACCGCATCTTTTGGATGCTACCATGACTCTTTTGATTCAGAGTCGTGCTCCTCATTCGTGCTGAGGGAACGCGGTTCTAATTGCTTGCTACTTGGTAAATTTTATGCCCTCTTCGGTTCTGGGGGAAAAGATCCTGTTCTTGATTGCGTTTCCCGAGACGAATCTTTTCTCACTTACGCCTCGTGTCTTCAGTTCAGTGGCTTTTGTTCATCAAATGTCTCCTGGTCTTGACAAGCTCTCTCCTAGAGCTGCCAAAGCGTGTTTGTTGGGTATTACAAGACCCAAAAGGGATATCGTTGCTTCGACCCTGTTCGATGAAGGTACTATGTTAGTGCAGATGTCACCTTCTTGGAGTCTATTATGTATTTCTCTCCTACATGTGACAAGCTCATTCCTTCAGAGGATGGAGAAGAGGTCTACATGCCTCTACCTCCGATCTCCACTACACCATCATCGTCACCACCACCATCCTCCACCGCCACCATCGCCACCTCCTCCACCACCACCTCCACCACCTACCACACCTACTTTGTTTCCCCAGATTTACCAGCGTCGACCTTGTTCTCATGTGTCTCCTCCATCATCCATCACACCCAAGGTATGTTTTGAGCATTTGAGTTCTTTTAATGGCACTAGTGATTTGCGTGTGCAACTTGAGATGCAAGATGTTCCGGATAATACATCTTCTACGAGAACCAAGGTTGCAGAAGTCGGCAGTCGGGAGAGTAATCGGATATAGTTGGGCATTAGTCGGTTTGGAATTTTTTTATTATTTTAAATATATAAATCATTTTATATAGCATACACTCTTATATTCATATATTTAGCGATTTTGATATTTTTAAGAGCATAAAAAAATAGCAAGAGAATGAAAAAGAAGTAAGTTAAGAACAAAATGTTTGGCACATAGTACAAACAAATGTTCAAAAAGAAAAAAAAACAATTACAACATGCCCAAAAAATAATACAAGCGAAAAGAAATTTCAAGTTGAGCAACATACAACTTGAGTTTATAGGAATGTTTTATCTTTATGTAAATGTCGGTAGCAATGATGTGTAGAGCAAATGCCGGTGTTTTAATCATCTAAATGCAAGAAAGTGTTATGAAAAAAAATAAAAATATGCGGGCATGTTGTGAATCTGTATTGAGACCGTATCCTTATTATAACTAATCCAATCCAATCGTCATTGAGACTGCGTCAACTACATGGATTCATTGCCTTTAAACATATCTAATCCAATTATGTTCATGCTTAGACTTGGAGATAAACTAATTTACATCATACATCTATGCCAACATACAACTTAAGTTAAAAAAAATGATTAGGGCATGTTCTATTCATATAATAAAGATATAAAAAGGAAAAAAATCGAAAAAATAAAAATAAAAAGCCTAACCTCGGTCATGGGCGACGAGCAGCAAGGCGGCGCTACCTGGGTGAGCGGCGAGGTGGCGAGAGGGAGGCATCGCCTTTGGAAGCTAAGGCAGCAGGGGTGGGGATCTAGGGCGGCGGGGGTCGGGTACGCGAGAGGGGGGTGGAGTTTCTATACGAAACTTTTATTCCAATTTTTCGGGTAATCGGGTATTTTAGGATGCCGAATCTTTCATGCAAAAAACGGCCAATTACTCGGCCGACTACGCCGATAATTCGGGCGAGTAATCGGGTCTACCCGATTATAGCCCGACTTTGCCTATTCAAGTCGGGTAGCCATCCGAGTCGTATAGTCGGGCCGACTTTTGCAACAATGACGAGAACTGAGGACTTGGATGTACTTATTGCTCTACGGAGGCAGAGGCGTGCATGCACTATGCATCATCTTTCTTCCCATGTTTCCTTGGGATGTCTCTCCGAGGATTTTCAAAGGTTTGTTGCGGGACTGTCAGTCGTGGAGATAACACGATCCTATCAGGAGGCGTTGCAGAGTAGTCAGTGGCGTCTGGCGATGGAGGAGGAGATGGCAGCTTTACAGTCTTGTGGTACGTGGAGTGTTGTACAGGCTCCTCTAGGTGCATCTATTGTTGGCAGCAAGTGGGTGTTTACTGTAAAACACCGAGCTGATGGTACAGTGGACAGATATAAGGCCAGATTGGTTGCTCGTGGGTTCACCCAAACCTATGGGGTAGATTACCAAGACACTTTTTCTCTTGTTGCGCGTCACTCTACACTGCGGATTCTTATTGTTGTTGTTGGTGTTGTGGTACGTGGCTGGCCACTTTTCCAATTAGATGTCAAGAATGCTTTCTTTTATGGTGATATGCAGGAGGAAGTTTACATGCAGTACCTACCGGTGTTTGATGCTGGAGGGGAGTCCAGTATGGCATGCCGTCTTCACAAGGACATATATGGCCTTAAGTAGAGTCCGAGGGCTTGGTTTCATAAGCTCTCAGAGTTGATTGAAAAGAAGAGGTTTGTCAGATCTACTGCATATCATTCTTCCTTTGTTAAGAGAACTCAACGAGGTACCGTTGTTGTTCTAGTTTATGTTGATGACATCATTGATACTGGCAACGATGAACAATGCATTCAAGCAGCTAAGGATTTCCTTGGACGACAGTTTGTGACCAAGGAACTTGGCAAGCTACGTTACTTCCTTGGCTTGGAGTTTGCACGAAATCAACAGGGTATAGTTATCACGCAAAGGAAGTATGTTACTGACATTCTATCCGAGACATGCATGACATGATGTAGACCTACCACTACACCAATGGATCCCAATGCTAGGCTCTATGATGATGACTCTGAGGAAGTGGATAAGAGACAGTACAGAGAGCTAGGACGGAAGTTGTTATATGTTACTATTACCAGGTCTTATATATCATTTGATGTGAGTGGAGTCAACCGGTTTATGGAGCAACTCCGACCAACCCATATGGATGCAGTTTGCATGATCTTGAGATGTTTGAAGTCTTCTCCAGGTGCAAGCCTTCTTTTTTAGAAGATATACGTCTCTTACAGTTACTGGATGTGCATATGTGGATTATGCTGGGTGTCCCAAGGACAGGAAGTCCACTTCAGGCTTCACTGTGTTTGTTGGTAGCTCGTTAGTTTCATGGAAGAGTAAGAAACAGAAAGTTGTTGCTCGATCCGGAGCTAAATCAGAATATAGGGCCATGGCCCAAGGGAGCACGAAAATGATGTGGGTCAAGTCTGTCCTGACTGACCTAACTATTGAGGTGTCTCTTCCTATGCATCTCAAATGTGATAATCAAGCAGCTCTGTTCATAGCCAATAATCCAGTCTTCCATGAGAGAACGAAGTACATTGAAGTAGATTGTCACTACACCCGTGATTTGATCCAAAAGGGGCTTATTTCCACTTCTCATGTTGCATCAGACGATCAGATTGCAGACATGTTTATCAAAGCTCTTGCGAGGGGTCTTTTTCACCGTTGTTCCATGCTGAGCATGATAGACATATATGCTCCAGCTTGAGGGGGAGTTTTGAGATACTTATATCTCTACGCCTTTATTTATGTTTTTCAATTCCTCCAGTCTACTTCATGTAATTTTCCCTAGAGTTTTTCTCATTCATAAGAGAGCTTTGGGGCTATGAGGAATATAATTTTTCATTTCAACTCCTTCCACAATACAGAAGGGTCTTATCGCCACTACGCGTGTCAGCTCTGGAGACCAGACAACGGATATTCTTACTAAGGCCCTAGCCAGAGGGCCTTATCAGAGATGTTGTTCCAAGCTGATTCTGATCGATATCTACGCTCCAGCTTGAGGGGGAGAGTTGAGATATTTGTTATCTTTATTATTCTTATTTCTTATTTTCTATTTCTTTTGTCTTCTTCTTGTAATTTGCACAATAAATTCCTCTCCTATGCAAGAGAACTCGAGGACCTCTCATTAGTGATATTCATTATTTTCCCTATACAGACATCCAAGAAACTCCATTGTCCATACAACACAGCATGGTACACCGTATTCACAAATAACACCAACCTAAGTATAGTTTGCATGAGGTGTTTAGAGAGGGTGAGTGGTGACGTATGTGTAAGAGAGGCAAATCCTTGTGTTAATATAGTTATAACACTACAACTCGTGGACCCAAGAGTTGACACGAGCGGGGGCCAAACTTCTAGCATTAACCCTAAGGTTAGCGAGAAGCCCGGAAACAGAACAATCGAGACCGCACACACGAGTTTAGGCGGTGATGCTGGGGGGTACTCGCTGGGCAAGGAGCTTGGACGTGGGTTGAGCGAGGTCATTGAGGGTGAAGACGGCAAAATGAGACGACGACCGAGGGCATGGGGGAGCTCACTTAGTCGTAGATCGGGGGGAGACCTCACACTATCATTACATGAGCATCAGAGAGGCCCTTGACGAGAAAGCAGGGGAGGAACGATGATTGTATGCCATATATGGGGAGTTGTACCGTCAAATAGTGTGTGGGTTCCTATGGACATCACTGCAGAGGAGGGGTTTCCCGGATTTGTGGGTAGAGTGGATGAAGCAATGTGTGACGACCTCCTCCTTCTCCATTCTAGTTAATGGCAGACCGGAGGGGGGCTACTTTCAACCCCAACGTGGAGTAAGGCAAGGTTGCCCGCTGGTGCCCTTATTGTTCGTGCTCGCGGCAGATGCATTGAGCGTATTATTGGAAAGAGCGGTGGAGGTCGGCTGGTGCGAAGGTTTTAGAGTGGCTAATATTTCTATTCCGATCCTTCAATACACGGACGACACCCTTCTCTTTCTTGGGGGGTCGATGGACCAATGTCAGAATGTGGCACAGATCGTTCACATATTTAACAGCATGTCTCGTTTACAAATTAACAGGAGCAAATCAACAGTGGTGCCTTTTCACATGGAGGAGGCGGAAAAGACGGAGCTCGTGCAAATTACGGGTTGTCAGTTGGCCACGCTGCCCATTAACTATCTGGGGATTCCTCTCACCGCGGGTAGCTCCAGAATTTCGCATTGGGATGGGGTGATTCAGAGGTTCGATCGAAAGCTGGCGGGTTGGAAGGCGGTTTCGCTGTCGAGAAGTGGTAAGATGATCCTCCTAAAGCACGCTCTAGCCGCGATCCCGGTGTTTTTCTTCTCAACTCGGCTGATGCCGGTTGGCGTAAGGAACAAACTGGAGGCTAAAATGAGGAGGTTCTTCTGGTCAACAGGAGATCAGCAGCGGCAGGGGATTCACTTGGTGAGTTGGGATGAGATAACCAGAGAACGGGAGTTGGGGGGACTCGAAGTACGGGACTTGGGGCGCATGAATTGGGCTTTGATGGCTAAATGGGCGCTGCGTGTCTGGGGGCCGACGAATACCTAGTGGTGAATTTGCTGAGAAGTTTATACAAAGTTGGCAGGGAGTTGGAGGCAGGCAGGTTTCTCTACATGTCGGTGCTTTGGAAGGGCATCATCGAGATTTTACCATCGCTGCGTTCGAATCTATACCCAAGTCTGGGAGATGGGAAGATATTCAAGTTCTGGATGGATAATTGGTCGGAGTGGCCCCCTGGCGAATAGGTTTCCCTGCCTATACACGGTGACGGAGAAGGAGAGCACGCTCTTTGAGGCGGCAGAATCGGGTATTTGGCATCCGAGTTTTCGCAATGAACTGCATTATCGACGTTGAGAGGAACTCACCGATATGTTAGGAGGAATACCGCAACTTGACTTCTGCATGCAGGATCGGGATCACTTTCGCTGGGGTGGATCGGGGTGGTTGGTAAAACAACTATACGGGGCGTTGAGACCGGAGGAAGGTGTTCGGGATGTTGCGCTATGCCGAGATATAAAGATCGTGTGGGCTTCTAAGATACCGTGCCAAGTCAAGGTTTTCCTTTGGTGTTTTAGAAGAGGCAGGCTAATGGACAAAGCGAGGAGGCACCGTTTGCTTCAGACGGAAGGCGTGAAGTGCGATAGATGCGACGAAGAAGTTGAAGATTTCGATCACCTATTATTCGCATGCCCTTCTTCTAGACGGATCTGGGCTGCTGCGAGTTGTGAGTAGGTGTCCACGAGCTCTGCGTCCGAATTTTGGAACTCTATAGGCCAGGTGGGAGGAAACTCACAGGACGACTGCGCAAGACCTTTTGCTGTCCTTTGGAGTATTTGGATAGGGAGGAACAGACTTGTCTTCTGAAATCAGAGGTTCCACGTCGAGAATGTGATCTCTCTTGTAAACACCTTTTATCGCATTTGGCTTGCACGATAATGTACTTTTTTATTTTTAAGTGACTTAATGAAGAGGTGAATCCCGCTTTAGGGATTTCACCCTGTTTCTCATAAAAAAAGTGTGTGGGTGTGTTTCTGTTCTAATCATGTTCGTTGCCTGTACTTCAAATCCAACGGCGCACTTCTACTAGACCTATAACCTGGCTCTCATTTGCCCTCTATAGTGTCGGGAATGACTCTTAGCCTCCTTTTCCAGTCGAATCATCGCCTGGCCGAAGTCCAGATCTTTGTGGAGCCAGGATTGGGCGAGTCGCTTATTGCGTCAATGCCCAGTGGAGAGGCAATTCCTCGTCAATTATATTCGAAAGTGAGCCCCGGGGCGAGGGAAAATCAAGGCATTTCAACCACTTTGCAAGCTCACTATCCCTATATATTGGGGGAGGGGGAAGGCGATTGGCTAATCACCCCATGTTCAGAGTGTGGGAATCTCAGTTGATGAGGTTCTGACTTTGACCTGGTGTGATCAGTCTGAGGATTTTCCCCGTAGTGGATACTCGTTCCCCTTTCTATCGTAGATTGGTGTCGCTAAGAAGCTTCTCACAAGTTGAGGGAATATATATTTAGTTAGGGGTGGGACGAACCGGAAGCACCTCAGGAAGCAAAAGTGTGTCTGAGTCCCTGAAATTTGATAAAAGAAAGGTGCCTCCACGGTGGAGACGTTGGGAGGGGATAAGTTCTCCTACTTTAATAGTCCTTTCCGCACATTCGAGGCTATGTAGCTTCCAATCATCTCACTCTGAAAGAAAAAGTGAGTGAAAGCGTTGAATTGCCGATTCATCATCTGAACTTCTTGAAAAAAATCCCTATATATGGGGATAGTCTTAAATGGATCTGCATCTAAAATCCATTTATCCCGCTACAATGGTTTTGACAAGCTGCACTTTGATTCCATTTTTTCGTCTATTTAATTGTGGCAGTCCCACTTTTTTGTTTCTGCCTCTTTTATGCATCTCTTACTTGCATTTATTATTTCTTGCAAATAGAAAGATACCGCTCACACGATCTTCTGCATCTATAGGTTGCCACATTTATTGTTCAGAAAATACTTCTGGATGATGTGGGACTGAGATATATCTGTGCAACAGCAGAGCGATTTTTTGCTGTTGGGCGTGTGCTGGCAACCATGGTAGCTTCACTCGCCGAGCAACCTTCGACACGTCTTTTGAAGCACATAATTCGCTGTTACCTGAGACTTTCAGATAACCCCAAGTTGCTTCCTTGCAGAATTTTTCTGATAAATTTAATTAACCATGATATAAGGATACGTTGATAAGAGTGCTTATGTTGCAGGGCTTGTGAAGCTTTGAAGAATTGCCTTCCTGATATGTTAACAAACGGGACTTTCACCAACTGCCTCCGTGTAAGTTATAACTGATCTATTTTCAGAAAAAGTTTTAGCTGTTTGAAATTTCCTTTTTTCAAACTAATATAAATATACATCTGACCTTTTAAATTCTTGTTGGCAATAATTGAGAAACAGAAATGACTTATTTGACTTTCTTTATTAAGATTTCTTGCATCGTGAAACTTCCCGCATGGGAGCATCCTATTGGCTGTATGCATGAAAAATGCAGATTCTTTTCTATCTGGAATACACTGGAATCACTTGTTCATCTTTTCAGTGATGCTTAGAAGCATGCTTCTTGGGAAAAAAAATAAAATTGTGATCAGATTGCTTTTTGTACATGCACTGAAGTATATCATGCTATGGGAAAAGATAACCATGGGAGTTTTATCTAATAAATCAATGATTTCTTTTCACATGGAATCGACAACTTTCTCTTTGTTTTAATATTTTTGGAATTACTACATCTAAGAAGTTATACTTTTACCATTTCAACAAAGTCGCCACATTCTCTCAGTACAGATGCATGTGTAACTTGAAATACTCTCTGAAAAAATGCTTTGATACCAATGTATACACCAAGACTAACCCTATCAACCCTCACATAAAATTTAAAGCGAGAATTTCCTTATAAGGGTTTTATAGTTTAGGACCCCGTGTTGTCCTTCTTTCTTCCTTTGTTCTCTATGTAATTGTATCTTAATCTCTACTATGTAAGGAACCCATAGGGTTTCTGTAGAGATAGTTTCACTATTATTATTTTACGTATCCAGTTGTTATTTCTTTTTCTTATTTAGACTCCTTTGTAATTTACCCTTTAGGTCTCTCCCTATATAAGAGAGCCTAGGGTTTTTCTTTAATCATATCGAAGACTCCTTTCTTCTAACATGGTATCAGAGCCGCCCTAGGGCTCTTCCCTCCCTTCCCCACCCGCCGCCCCTCCCTCTTTCTCTCTTCTAGCAGCCAACGGCGCCCGGAGTCCCCTCCCAGCGCTCTCAGCCGCCGACCCCAGCGGCTCCCAGCCGCCAGCGACCCCCGCCAACCCACCAGCGGCTTCCGCCGCCCCCTCCAGCGGCTACCAGCCGCCTCCAGCTGCTCACCAGCGGCCCCAGGCGCCTCGCCAGCGGCCTCCAGCCGCTCCACAGGTCCCCAGCCGCTCCTGCGGCTTCTAGCGGCGCTCCCCTCGCTGCTGTAGGCCATCCTATGGCTTCCAACAGTTCATAAACAGCGCTCTCGAGGCGATTCAAGGGTTGTAAGCCTTCTTGAAGGCGTGCCCTAGACCCCTCCTCCTCCGTTTTATGGATTTGAGTGCGTAAAGTCTACACACGTACTCAAATCCGATGAAGTTGGTGTAGACGTTCATCAACGTGTCTATTTTTTTTCCCTTCGTCTTCTCCGAGCAGCAGTATGTCAGAATCAAAAGTCGATTTGCCCTCCACCGGCGCATTCAAAGGTCCTGCGCCAATAGTCAAGATGGACGGGTCTAATTATGAGCTATGGACTATGCAGTTCATGAGCCTCATGAAATCAAATGGTAAGAAACACATTCTTACCGAAGATGAGCCTGCGGAGAAGACAGGGATCTATGCCTCATGGGAGGCTGATGACGCTTATGCGAAAGTCTGGTTGTCTGGTACATTGTCGATGGAGATCGCTAACGATGTCCTCCATAAGCCCACTGCTAAGGCGATGTGGGACATTCTTGCTGCTACGTATTCGCAGGTGTGAAACGAGACCAAGATGTTGCAGCTTCAACATGACATCTTTACAATGAAGCAGGCCGGCATACCTCTTCACTCTCTATATACATCCCTGAGAGGGATGTTCGAGAAGCTATACAATACTATTCCTCTTACTGCTACTCCGGAGCAGCAGAAGACGTTTCGGAACGCCACCATGGTGGGCGTTCTACTTGCAGCTCTCGATCCTGAATATGATGCTGCACGGTCACAGATTCTCGCAGATGCAGTAATTCCTCCAGTGGAGGATGTCTACAGGAGGCTCAGTCGCATTCCAGTTTCCTCCAGCCCCTCTATTCCACCCCCATCTGCGATGGCAGCTTCGCATGAGAGAGGTGGACCGTTTTCTGGACGTGGTCGTGGACGTGGCCGTGGACCTCAAGGAAGAGGCCGCTTCAGTCAGACATGTTCTTATTGCCACCGCACAGGACACTCAGAGGACACATGCGATTCTAAGCATGGATTCCCAGCCTCGGCACGTGTTGCAGAGCATTCTCAGTCCCCAGTATCCTCTACTGCTGATAGTCGATTTGATGAGCTTGTGGCCCGTCTCCGAGATATCATGCCACAGTCATCTGGTGATGTGTCTGGTGGCTCCTCAGATATTGCCGCCACTGCCTCTGTCAGTTCATCTGCCGCTGCGAGCACCTCAGGTAGATCTCTTGCATTCACTACATCGCATGATATATCTGACTGGGTTATAGATTCTGGAGCCACGCATCATCTCTGTCGAGATCGAGGCAGATTACAAGCCTACAGAGATATTTCTCCTGGTCGGTCAGTGCAGATAGCAGATGGTACATATTCGCCCCTGGTTGGACAGGGGGAGGTTTTTCTATCCTCCACTATGCAGCTACAGAATGTTCTACATGTTCCTGAGTTCTCAATGAATTTGCTATCTATTAGTCAGATTACGAAGGATTTGAATTGTCGTGCTATATTTGACCCGTCTTCTCTTATTTTTCAGGACATACTCACGGGCAAGGTGATTGGCTGTGGCTCTGAGCAGAATGGTTTATATCGACTGTTCGGGACTCCTATGCTGGCGCATCATCTCTTTCTGCTGGACCAGTCTCACCCTACATTTGGCATCTCCGTTTTGGTCATCTTCCGCTCCAGAAAATGCGTCATCTTCTGCCTCAGATCCCTCCTAGTTCGTCTTTCCGATGCGAAGCGTGTCAGCTGGGAAAGCATCACAGGTCGAGCTTCCCACGTCGTCCGAGTCGGAGCAGTAGCTCCCCTTTTGAGTTGTTACATGTTGATATATGGGGTCCGAGTCGTGTTCCCGATCATCAGGGGCACATGTTTTATCTTGTGGTAGTGGATGATTACTCGCGTGTGTCATGGGTTTTTCTTTTGAAAAATAAATCTGAAGCAGGAGATGTGATCAAGAACTTGCTTAATGAAGTGCACAATGTTTTTTCTACCTCTGTCAAATATGTTCGAACGGATAATGCCCTTGAATTCTGTACACGCTCACTTTCTCTATTCCTTTCATCAAAGGGAATTATTCATCAAACCACCTGTGCGTATACCTCACAACAGAATGGTGTGGCGGAAAGAAAGCATCGCCATCTCTTGGATATTACCCGAACACCGTTGATTAAGAGTTGTGCTCCTATTTCATTCTGGGGCGATGCTGTTCTTACTGCATGTTATCTGGTTAACCGAATGCCATCCTCAGTTCTTGGTGATAAGATACCTATCTCTCTTATTTTCCCAGACAAAGAGTTATTCTCACTGACTCCGCGTGTTTTTGGTACTGTGGCTTTCGTTCATCGTCTATCTCCCGGACTTGACAAACTCTCTCCTAGAGCAGTCAAGTGCGTTTTTGTTGGTTATTCCAGAACTCAAAAGGGTTACCGGTGTTATGATCCTGTGACTCAGCGGTACTTTGTGAGTGCTGATGTCACGTTCTTTGAGTCGGTCATGTATTTTTCTCCTGCGGGTGACAGAATGGTAACATCCACTACCACTGATGATATCTATGTTCCTCCACCACCTACATTGAGTACTCCTGAGTCGTCATTTGTACCCGTTTCCACGCCAGTACCACCACCTCCACCTCCACCCCCACCCATTCCACGGCCTTCATATCACCGTTACCCAAATTCTATACACGTCGGTCAGGTCCTGCTCAGACTACACACCAGCCAATCACCACGCCTCAGGTATGTTCAGATGGCATTACTACTGACGGGTCAGGTTTAGTACACGTGCAGGATCCTTCAGTACAGGCAGATACTAGCCCATCCAGTACGCCAGATGGAGATCTTGATGTCCCGATTGCCATTCAGAAGCAGAAGAGGCAATGTGCCTCTTATCCATTTGCGTCACAGGTATCCTTTCACCGTCTTACTGGTGATTTTCAGAAGTTTGTCATAGCCTTGTCTTATGTGGATATACCACGGGCATACCAGGACGCTTTGCAGCAGGATTGCTGGAGATTAGCAATGGAAGAGGAGATGAGGGCCCTACAGTCTCGTGGTACATGGTCTTTGGTCCCTGCACCGTCTGATGCCTCCGTTGTGAGCTGTAAATGGGTCTTCACAGTCAAATATCATGCAGATGGCACGCTGGATAGGTACAAAGCACGCTTGGTCGCCCGTGGGTTTACACAAACCTACGGTGTGGACTACATGGATACATTCTCTCCAGTGGCAAGACACTCTACTCTTCGTATCCTTTTATCAGTTGCTGTGGTCCGTGATTGGAATATATCTCAACTAGATGTCAAGAATGCCTTTTTATATGGGGACTTACAGGAGGAAGTCTACATGCAGCAGCCACCTGGGTTCACTGCTGAGGGGGAGAAGCATATGGTCTGTAGACTTCACAAGGCTATATATGGCCTCAAACAGAGTCCGAGAGTATGGTTCCAGAAGTTGTCCAGTCTAATTGAGCAACGAGGGTTCAAGAGGTCAAATGCCGATCACTCATTGTTTGTCCAGAAGTCATCGGCAGGTACGGTTGTTATTATGGTTTATGTAGATGATATCCTGGTTACAGGAGATGATGCTCAGGGCATAGAGAGGGCGAAGGCATTTCTTGGCCGTCAGTTTGTTACAAAGGACCTTGGGACTCTGAGATACTTTCTGGGGCTGGAATTTGCAAGGAATGCACAGGGTTTGGTAATGACCCAACGGAAGTACATTACGGACTTCCTGACTGAGACTGGCATGGATGGTTGCAAACCATCAAGTATTCCCATGGATCCCAGCGTGAGGTTGTATGATGGTGATACTGATGAAGTAGATAAGAGGATATATAGAGAAATGGTGGGAAAACTCCTCTACATTACCATAACTCGCCCAGACATTCAATTTGCAGTTAGCAGGGTGAGTCAATTTATGGAGCAGCCAAGACAGGTTCACATGGATGCGATACACATGATACTGAGGTATCTGAAGTCTTCTCCAGGGTCAGGGCTGCTATTCAGAAAGGGCACAGACTTATCCATCTCAGCATGTGCAGATGCAGATTATGCAGGATGTCCGGAGGATCGGAAATCAACCTCAGGGTATGCAGTCATTGTTGGAGACTCTTTGGTTTCTTGGAAAAGCAAGAAACAAACTGTTGTGGCAAGGTCCAGTGCTGAATCCGAATATAGGGCCATGGCTCAAGTCAGCACGGAAATGATGTGGGTTCGTTCAGTACTAGAAGATCTATGAGTAGCGGTGCCCCTACCTATGAAGCTTCAGTGTGACAATCATGCAGCATTGTTCATTGCCAATAATCCAGCCTTCCATGAAAGGACCAAGCATATTGAAGTTGACTGTCATTATACTAGGGATCTGATCCAGAGAGGGTTGATATCTACTACACACGTGAGCTCAGGAGATCAGACTGCAGATGTGTTCACCAAGCCATTGCTCAGAGGACCCTTTCAGAAATGTTCATCCAAGCTGAGCATGATAGACATCTATGCTCCACCTTGAGGGGGAGTGTAGAGATAGTTTCACTATTATTATTTTACGTATCCAGTTGTTATTTCTTTTTCTTATTTAGACTCCTTTGTAATTTACCCTTTAGGTCTCTCCCTATATAAGAGAGCCTAGGGTTTTTCTTTAATCATATCGAAGACTCCTTTCTTCTAACAGTTTCTATTCTCATCTTTGTCAGTCCTCATCAAAAATAGGTTACCAACCATATGTAGGACACAATTGTCGTGTTCTCATCTAACCATTATTGTAGGGATTATAACACCTGTGCCCTTTTGAGTTTTTGCAGTTACACTTGTGTCCCCACCTTCTTTGCAATAACAACTAATGCCGCTATGTTCTTGCACTGCTAACACTTGCACTTCTTTACCCTAGTTAAGAAAGTTATAATCATCACGACCTTCCTCTTTTTTACCCTGTGTTTTATTCCTAAGAATCCAACGATTGTTGTCGCAACTCTTCGTCATCATTAAGCTATTTGCGGGGTGTAGGGGGTGTCTACGGGTTCATATGTTGGTGGGAGGAGCTCTTGACGGTGTGTGTGGTGTTTGGGGGGGGGGGGTAAATTTCAAGAACATTGGTAACCGTCGTCTGTATCTTCAATCATTGACTGCATGACTCATGAACGCTACCGCCCGGATCATCACCCTACTGACAATGATGTTTTCCCCTTGCCATTCTCTTTATAGCCCTAACTCGAGAATGCCACTCCTAGGCAATGCATCTCCTAGCGACCTCCCTTTCTTGTGCAACAACCATCCATCGAGGGGTCAAGTGGAGGTGGGGGGTAACGTTCGCTCTTGATTAATGAAAACATCTTTGGCAAATGTTTTCGTAGTTGTTCGTCTTTCATAAATTCTATAATTTCACCTTTCACCTTTGACTGTGAAATATGAATGCCCACAAATGTCTCTTAATTATTACTCTGATCTCGAAGGCCAACACAATGGGATTGAAATCCTGTGATGTTATCCCATGCTAATGTATACAGAGCTTGGGCTTCTTTGAGCACTCTAATTTCTTCCCACGATGTTTTCCCTTGCCGTTCCCTTTATAGACCTAACTCGAGAATGCCGCTCCCAGGCAATGCATCTCCTAACAACCTCCCCTTGTGCAACAACCATCCATCGAGGGGTCAAGTGGGGGTGGGGGGTAACTTTCGCTCTTGATTAATGAAAACATTCTTGGCAAATGTTTTCACAGTTGTTCGTCTTTCATAAATTCAAGAATTTCACCTCTGATTGTGAAATACGAACGCCCACGAATGTCTCTCGTAATCATTACTCCGATCCCGAAAGCCAACATAGTGGGACTGAAATCCTGTGATGTTATCCCATGCTAATGTATACATAGCTTGGGCTTCTTTGAGCACTCTAATTTCTTTAAAGTAACAACACCGAGGGCACGACCCGACCAATTAAGGCCAGAAGTGCGGCACCGGCAAAATGACAAGGCGATCGGTACTCACCGGAGGTGGATCGGTTGAGGCACACATGTTATTGCAAAAAAGGTAGGGTCGCAAGTGGAACCAGACATAGGTAGAACTGCAGAAACTTGGAATTTCACAAGTGTAAAATTTCCTTATTTTCATGGATCCCAATGTTAAACTCTATGGTCGTGACACAGAAGATATTGAATGCTAGACAATATAGAGGGCTGATTGGGAAGCTAATATTTGTTACCGTCACCTACCCAAACATTGCCCTTAGCAAACACAATCAATCAGTTTAAGGACAAACCTAAGAAGATACACTGGCATGCTGATATTATAATGATACTAGGGTACCCTACTATTGTGAAAAGAAAGGGACTTGTCTTCCTCAGTAAGAGTGACGTATTATGCTGACGTTAACTATGACTGTCCTAAATGATATAAAGTCTATCACCAGTTTTTATAAATCTGGTTGCACAGGACATAAGCCAAGTTTTGTGCATACTGCATAGTCAGAAAGCTAATCAATGGCCCAAGCTATTATAGAGTTCGGATGCCTCAAGTCAGTTATGACTGATCTTCTAGTGGAGACAGCTCTTCCAATTCGATTGTGATGCGATGTCAAACAACATTATTTGCTGCAAGTAGTCTTGTCTACCATGGAAGAACAAACCACATAGAGGTAGATTGCCGTTATACTGGAGATATGATACAGAAGGATATGTGGCCCTTCCATGATTTTTACCCCAATTTGTCTTTGAGAGATGTTCGAGTTAAGCACGATGACTCTCCATGCTCCAGCTTGAGGGAGAGTGGTGATAGTTCTATAATTATGGCCCTTGTGGGGCATCTTTATGGTCTTTATTTCTTCCTTAGTTCTCTATGAGACCATCGGATCTCTATTCTCATTACAAAAATATATTTCACTAAGCTACTGATGATTGAGAATATATTCCAGCATTATATGCCGGGAGAACATTTGGGGACCGTGAATTTTCTAATTTGCTGGTGATTGAATAATATTTTAGCATTATGTGTACTTTGAACACAGTATTCCGGCATGACTGAGATTTTTTTGGTTACATTTCAGTATCGCATGGATTTTTTTTGCATAAACTCGCATAGAATAAAATGTGACCTGTGACGTGAAGTTTTGGTTAGTTGCACGAAAATCTATGACATGATCTCGTGTGAAATCTATGCAGGATGATCCGACGACAAGGCGATGGCTTCAGCAGCTCATACACAATGTGTCCTCTGCAAATTCCTGGGTTCCTTCACTTCAAGGTGGAGCGCTGGACCACATGATGGCGAACTAACGTGGATAAAATATGTATTGGTTGTGTATGCCTTTCGGCTGTGTAGTTTGCTGGTCTCTACATGCCCCATCAGTTTGCTTGTTGTTCATTATCCTTTCGCGGTGCCTGTATCTTCCTATGTAACTTAACAACAGCTGTAGAAGGTAGATTTTTGGTCGTGTCGTCCATGTTAATATGGTCTCAGCAACGTTATAGCTGTTCACGTGTAGGGTATGATAAAATATGTAATTGTACTTCATGTCCCTCACCAGAGAGATGGAAATCTGCAATTGGCAAGAAGGGGAAGTGGTAATGGGAGAAAATTTACCTGTAGTGTATGCAGAAAGATGGCCTGGATGAAATTGAATGCCATGTTGATCCCCAATGCATTTGGGTGCTCTGGATCCTATTTTGCAGGCTTGCACGCTGTTGGCGGTTCTCCATCGAGCTCGGAAGCTCAGACCATGGCCTCGGAGTCAGCTTGGTCAGGAACATGCAACAACAAGGTCATGTTTGGTTGGGGCAATAAAAAGGTACTGAAGCTCCTAGAATTAAGAGTTTGTACTCGATAAATTTACATCGGTTTCAATTTTTCTGCTAGGAAGTGGTATTTTGTGGGTTTTAAACCAGGTTTCTTTGTGTTCATTTGTTTATCGTTATAAGAGGCGTAGTCGTTGTTCACTCATTTATGCTGCTTCTCTCAAGCTAAAGGTTTTTACTTATTCTTCATTGCATCTATTTCTCGCTCAGTAACAGTTATTAATCCTTCATTTAAACAGCGGATCCTGCAGTAACTGTTAGCTGTCTATCATTCCTCAAATCAACCAGATGTAGGACATCAAACTCATGGGGCTGCCATGCAATGCACTTTGACAAGGAGCTGGGTTTAGAGGCCCCTAAAGTTGGAGCATTTGGAGCATGTGCACGCCAAGGAGTTGGGAACTGGTGGTAGAAGAGTATCGATGGAACGAGGAGACCCCATGTCTGATACAAGTGTCCGACTATGCTATAGGCCACAAATAACGAAGCTACCGTTCTAAAACATCCTTTGTGATGCCACCACTTGGACACCGCCTGATAAGATCATGCCTATTACTCGTAACTTCGTATCACAGCACGAAGCACAGAATATCGAGCGTATCACCTGAGGGCTCCGTTGAGCAAACGGTCCTACAAACTACGTATGATGGTCTAGACATGGTGTATCATCCAACATGTGGTTTGAGATCAAGGGCTAAGTATCTAACCTGGAACTTAAGAGTGCATGTCCAATTCCTTGTGACAATGTTAGAGAATACCTCGAACGTCTTGGGAAAGCACATATACAAGACATGTCTGCAATCGCTAACGACTTACTAGGGAGCTTTATACCTAATAAGCAAGTAACCATAATGTGATCACTCCTGATCCTTTTGCTCAACATGCATCCATTTTACTGAATCAGGGAACACTGGATCATATTTATTAATCCACTTAATACCTGAAAAAGAAAGTTGAGTTTGGAGAATACAATGAGAAATCTTCGATGGAGATCTTGATAGCACAACATTTTTCTTTTCATTATAATCCTTCTTAGAATGTTGGATGATTTCCATGTGCATATCAACATGTAGTTTAGGTTTAAAAATTTCTGCTTTGCATCCCGCATGGAGAGAGCTGGAGCCACTGTAAGTCTTTCTATCTTAGCATCCATCATTTAGGCACAAAGGTGAGATTTCCATCTTGGTGCCGACTTGCACGGCTTTTCCGACTCTTTTCTCCCTCTGTTTTTGGATCAAGTAGGAATCAAGAAAAAACAAAAATGTTAGGCGCTTGTTTGAATTTACTCAAAAGAAGCGATAACACAAAAAAATTTAAAAAAGAGATTGCTAAGAAAACTTGACCAAAAATAAAACTGGTAATTGGATTCATTGATTAGGGAGAGTAACACCCTCACTTGTCTTCAGGTTGCATGGGAAGGTCTCCTTCCAAGTGAGTTGAGCGACTTCGTGAGGATTAGAGCCAAAAACCCAGCTTGTGGCTGCCTTGTGTATCGCCTGGATTTCCGAAGTATTGGCGCTACTATCGTACGTAGGCGAGTAGGGCTTGGTCAACATTGGTTACTCACTATTGTGTGAGCATCGATCTTGTCTGAAGTACCGAGCTTAGGCCACGCCTTCACGGGTGTGTCTGTCTCACCGTCTGCGTCCGAGTAGGATCTTGCACGCTCACGGGTGATTCCGTTGCAAGCGAGATCCGAAGTATCGGTTTCGCTTATCGGCTTCCTCCCTCTTTTCTTTGGCTGAGTAGGGATCCAGGAAGGGTTACAAGGACCTCAAAAAGCGCAAGCTACAGGTTACACAGGAGGAGGACAAGTATGGGAATACTTTTCCGGCAGTACTCTCTCTCCTTTAGGTGTAGCGCTCTAAGGACTCATTGAAAGATAACTTCCTGAAAACAAGCTAAAAATTACAAAGACAAAAGCCGAACCTTCACGGCTTCATGTGTTGAGTTGATGAATCCCCTTGCTTTGTGTTTGGTTGCTAGTCGCATTTTGGTCAAGATAAAAAACACAGCACACTTGTGCGCAATTTTGCCCCCTTCTTCTTCTTCATTTACCTTCCTCTTCTCAATAATCACGATGATGGGAAGGAGGTCTCTTAGGCCGACGTTGGCGGCACCGCTCTCCAGCACTCCTCCCTATTCATCTAGGACCACCTCGGGGAGTCCAGATCCACTCTCCGAGCCCGAGTTCACTTCTACCCTGTTCCCCCTCGACCACCCTTCTCCTTCCACCAGTCCAAGAGTTTCAGAATTTAGCGCATCATAGAGCTCTGAGCATTTGACGGCACCTGAGATGGGTTCTTTTGCTTTTTCAGAGAATCCAGACATGGCTGACAGAGGAGAGCATCCGGATGAGCATGAGCACCCTCCATTTTTATATGATCAAGACGCCATCAATAATTCACTTCTACATCCCTGGAGACCATGCAGAGACAGATTCGAGACCAGGGAGTCTTTATGGGTGACCTCATGAGAGAGATCGCGTAGATGCGAGAGAACAGACCTGGGGGCGGTGGCGGTGGAGGTGTTATACCCGTTGTAGAGAACGAGGGAGGAGAACCCAACCAGGAGAGGCCGCCACAGACCATCATGCGAGAATTGCACAATCCAGCAGCCTCCCTCACTCATCGGTGGATCCGAATGAAAAATAGCAAACAGCAATAAAATTTTTCCAAATTAATTTTAAAAAAATAATAAAATAGGGAACCTACATGACCTGAGTTTATATTTTTAGGAATTTTCTAGAATTTTTTAGATTTTTATAAAGATTTTTAGGTTTTTTTTAATTTTTAAGGTTTTGGTTTTGAATTTTTTAGTGATTTTTGGATTGACACTAAAAGACACTAAAGTACACAGTAGGTAATTTTTTTTGGAATTTTTCAAGGTGTTCTGCTAATTTTTATGGATTTTCTAAGCTACACAGTACTGAAAATGCATGTTTTTTATTTTTAATAAATATTAAAATACAATAAAAATGCAATGAAAAAATATGGCGTAAATGAGCAAGTTAACAATAGCTTAAAATGATTTTTGTGGAATTTTTGGGATTTTGGTGATGCGTGAAATAAATAGAGCAAGCACACAAAAATATATGGTCTGGCAGGGTATATGTGCAAATATCAAAACATCCAGGAGCACAGTTACAATTTTCCAACAAAATTCATACCTAAATAAGCAATTTACTGCATCATTTACAAATACCCAAACTCGGGGGGGGGGGGTATGCCTGTAAATTACCCACCATGGCGCGTGACTGGCAGTCTGGCACGCGCTTGGGAGGGACTTGTCTACAAAATCAAAAATACCTGAGGGCTGAATTGCAATTTCTCCAAAACTTTTACACTTAATACAAAAATCCCTAGATATATAAACCCTGGAGGGGTCCTGTGCAAAATGCCCTCACCTCACGTGCACTGGTCACGTGAGGTGACATGGCCAGGATCTACTTGCAATAACGCAAAGTTCAGGGGCCTAGATTTAATTTTTACAAAATTTCTTAAACGACAGATGAAAGTTCAAGTGTTATAAAATAAATTTCAAAAGGGTGCGAGGTATACTTGCAAAATTCCCACGCCAAGGCGTTGTCGGACGGTTCAGATGCACCTACTTCTCCACGTGTCCGCTCCTCCTCGCGCGATGAGGCTTCGGCCGCCGACGACTGAGATTAGATGAGGTGATGACGATCAGACGGCTGGAGGAGATCTCATCCGACGACGCTGAGAAGACCTGGAGGCGAAGCTCGATCGAACGGCCGTGGACTCCCCTGCAAGAACAGGGAAGAACACGACCTCCGACGAGCTTGGATCGACGCTGGGGCTCTGCTCCAACCTTGTCCCTCATCGCGGAAGGCCTCCTTAGACTCCTGGAAGGTCCCTCGGTCCACCGACGGAGCCAAAAAGGTTCGACGAGCTCTGGTGCTCCGTGGTGAGGTCCGAGAAGAAAGTGGGTCCAGGTAACACTGGTCCTCCAAAATCGACCCTCCACTAGGGTCTTTTGAACTCCTACACTTGCAAAAGTGGTCAACGGAGATGAGGGCAAAATGCCTCGGCCTCCAGTAGGTTCTCTCAAGGGGCGAATAGTGATATAGATGCTCGTCGGAGCTTGCTCCGGCGAGGGGGATCGATTGAGCGATTCGATTGATGGGAGTGAGAGATGAAGGTGGCGGTGTGATCCTACTATTACAGTGACTGAAAAGGGAACGAAAAAGAAGAGAATTAAACACCTCAAGGGCCAAGGCCCGAGGTTGAAGATACCTCAACGGAAGGGTGTCGCCGGAGGTGGTGGAACGCCCAGATCCTCGTCGCTCCGCCGCACTGAAGAAGCCAATCTGGAGCTGTCACCTCCAGGGAGACAAGGCGAGTCGAAATGGGGACGAAGGACCAAAAAGTGGGGTTCAAATTTGAAAATGAAATTGGGTGTCCATTTTATTGGGTTGACGGACAGGTGGGGAAGACCGAGGCATAGCGGTCGATTCATCGATGCAATAAACGAGGAGATCCCTGGGCGTGTATGCCCTATGATCGAGGAACAAAAAGGCTTTAGGACGATACACGAAATGGTGAATGGTTCTTCCTCGAAAAAAGGTTGAAAACAGGTCAAAGCACACTCTGACAGACCACAGGACCTAGGGTCAAAGAGTTGACCTGAGGTCAACTCTCCTGGCCCCCTGGTTGGTCCACGTGGACCAACCAGGAAAATTCCTGGGAAAAACCTTTATTAAATCATTTTAAAATAGAAAATGATTTATTTAATTTTAGGTTATAAAATAAAATGTTTGTAATTTTATAAATTATTTTATGGTAATTTTTATTTATTTTTATAAGGTGTTAATTTACAAGTTACATGTTATGCCCTTTATAGGTATAATATCTATATATTTTATTAATTTATTTTTATTTTGTAATTTTAATTTCTTTATTTTTATTTATAATTTTCTAAAATTATAAAATACTTTTATACACGTAAAAATATTTTATTTCATTTTTCTGATATGTTTTGGATATTTAATAAAATAAAAGTATAGTTTACACAGGTTTGTGTATAGGTATTTTACCTATGTGAGCTATATACAAGTATTTTATTTTGGATTTCTTTTGAGGTTTTATTCTGATTTTAATGTAAATAATTATTATAAGTAATATTTATAAAATTATAAAAATATAAAAATATAAAAATAATGGATAAAGAATAATTTGAATATTTTATTCTGTATAAGTATACAATGTGGGCCCAAAACTCA
Organism: Ottelia alismoides; assembly: GCA_037367405.1. Classification (NCBI taxonomy): domain Eukaryota; kingdom Viridiplantae; phylum Streptophyta; class Magnoliopsida; order Alismatales; family Hydrocharitaceae; genus Ottelia; species Ottelia alismoides. The sequence goes on along the minus strand of JAZKJV010008792.1, from coordinate 76,712 downwards.
ACTTTCAAACCGTAGCTCCGCCAAACGTGAAACCACCGCCATTAAATAGCTTATTTTGAATTATATACAATTAAAGTGAGTTTGATTCATTTGGAGTTTTCATTTGTGAGATACAGATCTGAGAAGTTGGGATTCTGGATTTTTATTCAGACCATAACTTTTTGTCTGTACATGATTTTTGAATGAAATCAATTCTGTAATTTTATATTTTTAATTATCTACAACTTTCATGTACAAAGTTTCTTTATTTGATGTATAAAAAGTGGAACCAAAAATAGGTCCCAAAATGAATAAAGAATAAATAGAATAGATAAGTATTTTGACTGTATTCTGGCCCTTATCTCCCCCTACTTTATTACTTGTCGACCTATTCATCAAGATACCTAGGTGTCGGGATTTTGGGTCATAAAATATTTACAATATTTTATTCTGTTTCTTTTCTTTTATTTATTCTATAATTTTGGCTTTAATTACAGTATTTTATACATTATTTACCTGCACATGCATGAATGCTAAGATGTTGTATTTAATGGTATTTATACGCATCTGCTAGGGTTTTTGAGGCCAAAATGATAGAATAAAGATGATGAAATGTGGATTCATCAGTGGCCTCAGCACCACCCTCGGCATCTGGTATCACGGCATCAGTACCGCGCTCTGGCTCAGCAACTAGTATGGTGGCATCAGTACCACCTCCTCCATCTGGTGGCACGACGGCCTCAGTACCGTCGGCGGGATCAACGTCCGCGGTGGCGTCAGCACCACCGTCATCATCATGTGTATGAGCGGCTTCAGTACCGCTCTCCTCCTCGTCTGGCGCTCCTGAAGGTGCATGGGATCGTTGCTCAGACGAGGCACCGCCTGCTGGCATCCTACCGCTCCTAAGTGTAACAAAATCATTATCAAACATATATGCAGTAATATCACCAAGGGAATCACTAGGAGTGGTGGTCTCTGTGAACTCTACCTGCTCAGACTTCTCTTGAGGTTGTTCAGGTTCGGCTCTATCTGTGCAGGAATGGCAGCCTTCCCCTTCACTATCTCTCTCATGTCTTGTCTGAACTCGTCCATCTCCCGTCTGAAAGTAGCCTCCTGATCGAAAATGAGGCGGGCTAAGTCGTCCAAGGCGGGGTTCTCATAGGCGGGCCCATGAGAACCTGACGGGTGGCCTCACTGGTAATGAGGATGATGCTGCTGGTGAGAGAGGTAAGGGGGCTGATACTGCTGGGAGTGATACTGTTGAGGCTGCCGAGGCTGCCTCCAAGACAGTCCTTGATGATAGGGACGAGCACCATGCTGCTGCTGCTGCTGCTGGGATGGCTGCTGGTGTGACAGAAACTGGGGCTGCTGGTGAATCTCTCGCTGTTGGCCTAACTGGCCACCCTGAACTGGAGACTGCTGCTGGGAACTGGTGCCTCCAGCCGACCAACGGAATCCGGGATGGTCTCGTCAGATACCGGGCTGGGGACAGTCGTACCATATCCCGTTGACATCCATCAATGACTCCTGCTCGTAAGTGGGTGGTGGGAGTACTACGAGGGGTTGGTCAGGCTGATACACCACCATTTGGTTGTCCAGAGATGGAGGCAGCTGCACGTACTGCTGCTGCGGTTGTTGCTGATATGGCTCCACCTGAACATGATGGACCTGTCGGTACTGGGCGGAGGGCTGGGTCATGCTGCTGCTGCTGCTGCCTGGGTCTGCCCGTGACCTAAGATGGGGCTGAGAAGCCATCTGTGCCTCCTGGAGACACATGATCTGTGTGTTTAGGTCACTCAGCGTCTGTGCCATCTGATCTATCTGTGTCATACCCCGGCACTGCTTCTTCTCTATCAACTCGATCCGGTCCAGCTTCTCGCTGATGATGCCCATGTCGGTGGCTGTCAACTCTGCATGTGTTGTTGCCGCTGACGAAGTAGAGGGACCGGCATCGACCCGTGCTATCCTCCGAAAGGACACGGCCTGTGGCGGGGGCTTCTCCTATGTATAGAGGCGGGTCTGAGACATGAAAGTGTAGTTCTCGGCCATCTCCTCGTAGATGGCCCATACCTGGCCCTCATCTTTGGCGAAATACGATCCTCCACAGCATGCATTCACCAACCCTTGCAACTCGGGTGTAAGTCCGTAGAAAAAGCTCTGAACTAGGTTCAGCTTCGAGATATCATGGTGCGGGCATCTGTCTGTTAGCTCCCTGAAGCAATCCCATGCCTCGTGAAACTGCTCATTGGGGAGCATGGAAAAGTTGCTAATCAGGGCCCTCGCTGCATTGGTCTGGTCGAGTGGGTAATACTTATTGAGGTACTCGTTCCGGAGCTGCTCCCATGTTGTCACAAATCTCCCTAAGTGATTCAGCCAGTTGGTTGCTCTATCAACGAGGGAGAAGGGAAATTCCGTCATCTTGATGGTGTCATCGTCCACCTGGCGGTCGTGGACGGTGCTGCAGATCATCTCGAATTCATGGAGATGAAGATGTGGCTCCTCGATGGCGAGTACGTGAAAGCGGGGAAGCAACTGAATCGTCTGTGGCGGCAGAACAATCCATCTATGGGTAAGAGTTGCACCAGGGTTGTGCAACTCTCTCATCGGGCGCGCTCCTGTTGCTGGCTGGACTGGCTGCTCTCCCTCAAGTATATCTCCTCTACTGGGTCTGCGCTGCTCTCGATCAACTCTCATCTGCTCCATCTCCCAGTGCATCTCAACCATGAAAGCTCCCTGATCTCTGATCTGGCGCTACATCGTCTCTATGGAAGCTAACAGGGTGTTGTTGATCGCACCCTGGTCCAACACATAAGTCTGCTCCTTTCTGGGGCCCTCGGTGTGGTCCTCGCTGCTGGTCATGGTCTCTGCAAAGGCAAAAGACCCAAACTCAGGTGCCGAAATATCATCTGACCGCTGCTCTCTCTGATCGGGCACCTCAGGACTAACAGTAGAAGGGTGGTCGGGGGGAACAGGATGGAATTGAACTCGAGTTCAAAGAGTGGGTCTCGGCTCTCGCGAAACCAACCTAGATGAGAGGGCTAGAGTGCTTGAAAGCGGTGCAACTAGAGGCTGCCTAAGGGACCTCCGACCCATCATCTTGATCGTGGCGAGTCGGGCGGATGAGATCTGTAAAGCAAACATGATGGTCAAGCAATACCCCAAATTCACCAATGCAACACGAGCTGATGACCGTAAGAGTTCGGTCTTTTATCTTGTTGTTTTTATTTTGGTGATACGACAGTCTAACAGAGCGGTTAAGCGAGCTGTTGGGAATCCAACACCCCCAGGAGACTGTCCCAATCCCAAACTAGATCTTTCCCAGTCAGTACAAGCCGTATACTGTTTACCGGCTATACGATCAGCTCGCTTTGTTAAGAATATCGCGGCCCGCTTTACCGGAGACTGGAGCGATCCTCACTGGAGAATGACTAGTCCATAAGTAGTAGTCTGAAAAGGGGTCAGATGTGGATCTAGCCTAGGGTGCATGTCACTCTCTCACCTAATCAAACCATCCAATGAGGGGATTACTCTCCCAATGCAGAATTTTTTTGTGAGGTGATTTTTAAGTCCAGTTTGCTTTAGCAGTCCCAATTTTATGATTTCCCTTTTTAAGTATTTTTCAAATAAAAACAATCGTCTAACGAGTTTTTTGGTTCTCCTGATTTTATTAAGTCAAAGAAAACGAGAGGAGAAGATGAAAAAGCTGACGCGCGATAAAATCAATGATGCATGCTGAGTAAGAATGCGTACCTTTCCTCCAACTCTCTACATGCAATATGATCCACGCATAATTGAAAGACAGGAATAAAATCTAACCTAAATGATGCAACGAATAAAAAGACCTTAATAGGAATTTCTACACGAGAAGAACGGGAGATAACGGGTCAACGGAGGGGTCGGAGTCCGGTCTCTGATGTCGATCGATGTCCGCTACAACGGATCCTACCAGCGCTGTATACGGCCTCTAGCGGCACGTGACCCCTTGAGTGACCAGGTTAGCTTTTTATTATTAATTAATTAGGTCCAATTAAATGGTCTATAGGAATACGCAGTCTAATTAGGCTGGGGCCCTAATCAATTACGTCACAGATCAAATAGAAATTCCTAAGCTAAGGCCAAATCTTCGAGAAACAAAGTAAAAGAAAAAGGCGTAAAAACCAAAACCTGCGAAAAACTACGGTGGGGTCCTCCGAGCACACCGATGCTCGGTGAAACAGACCCCGGCAATCCACAAGTCTGAGAGTTTGATCCCTGTGTTATTACAATAATAATAATCTGACTAAAAGAGAAACAAAACTACTCTAAACAATAGATAAACTAATCTAAACCCCCATGCACTTCTGCTCGACTCCTCGCGCTCTCCTGTGGCTCCATACATAAGGGAGCCGCCTCCGATCCCTGCAGTTGCATCGGCTTCCCGAAGAAAGTCGCCTCGATCGTCGAGCCCTTGTAAAGAAGACAAACAAAAATGCGTCAGACCAACAATTATTATAATAATGAAAAATCAAATTAGATAAAATATATGCAAAAATAAAAAAATAAAATAAAAAGAAATAAAAACAAACAAAAATAAAACAAAACAAAAGAAAAGAAAAGAAAAGAAAACAAAAGAAGACGAAAAAGCCGCAAAAAGCCTCGAAAGAAACAAAAATCGTGAAAAGGCCACGAAACGAAAAACCGAAAACAAGAAGGGACTACTAAGCCGTGCTCCCCGGCGACGGCGCCATTATGACGATCACAGAATCCCTTGCGATCAGAGTAAGGATATAAATCAGGGTCGTTGTGACCCGAATTGCGAGGCTAGGTCAATCAAGAAAAATCGAGAACCACCAAATAAAGAAAATCAATCAAGAAAGCAAATAGCGGTCTCGCTATTATATTTAACCTGGTATAGCGACCAGGGTCGAACTCAAGGAGTACGGGTTAGCTTAAGGCCTACGAAGTAGTCAGAACTCAAAAAAAAGAATAAAATATTTTTTGGTGGATTTTTATCTTTTTAATTTTTTGTGATTTTTATTATAAAGGAAATGTAAAACAAAGCCAAAAAGTCACAAACAAGGAATTATTCAACACATCAAAACAAGTCAGAAAATTCAAATAAAAATATTTTTGGATTTTAGGATTTTCAAGTATTTATGATAATTTTCTTAGTTTTTTTATAATTTTTAGTTGATTTTATTAAATGAAATAAGGCAAGAAATAGAAGCTATTGTGCAGCCATATTTGAAAGGCTATTTAAAAATACAAAAAATAGCCTCTAAAAATCTAGCAACAATTTTGTGAAAAACTATAAATAAAAAGCTAACTACAGAAAAAGAAATTAGATTTTTTTGAATTTTTAGGAATTTTTAATGATTTTTATAAGTTTTTTAGGGTTTTTAGATTTTTAGGGGTTTTATATATCCAAAAGCCATAAAAATTACATAGAAATGATAACACAAAAAACACACAGAAAATAATTTCCTTGGATTTTTTAGAGACTTTTTAATATTTTTAGTTGGTTTTTAAAGTTAGACAATGACAAAAACATGGGTTTTTAATTTTTAAAAATATAAAATGACAACAAAAATGTCCCAAAAAATTTGTGAAATTTTTACACAGTGGTAGGAGCCACTTGTTCAAATTTCACGATTTTTGGAGTCAACTTGCTATTTTATTTAGCCAATGAAAGACAGACAGATCACGAGGACCTAAGTGCAATTTTAGAAAACTAATCAGCCAATCAATAACACGTGAAAGAAATGCCGGGCTGAAGTTGTAAAAAACCCAAAAAGGCACGCGGAGGGCACGTGATTCACACACAGAGGGGCATAAATGTAATTCCTATTTATAAAGATGCAATCAGTAACATCTGAGAAGTTCAGGGGAAAACATGTAAATAACCCACAAGTCACGTGTCGATGCACATGCTCCACATACAGAGGGACTAAGTTGCAATAAAAACAAACACGAGGTCCTACGTGCAATTTATCCAAATTAAAAACAACTACGACAAATAATTACAGGACTGAAAGGTAAATGCTAAAACAGAAAGGGCCTAAGTGAAATTTACCCTTATTATTAAGGATCCAACGGCTGAAGGGAGTCCACTCATGATCGGACGGTTGTGGATGTTGATACCCCTTCGACGATCAACACTCTGGATCAGATCCTTAGATGGATCGGACGGCTACGAGATCCATGCAGATGGATGGTGGAGATAAGACCTGGCGGAGAAGCTCGATCGAACGGTGGAGGAGGACTCTGGAAGAGCAGGTCGTCGGTGAACTTCGTCCGGCCATTACGCGCGCCTGAGGGCTCCTCCGGTGCTGCTCTGATGGGTGAATCGAAGCTCACGGTCGTCTGCAGCGGATGAAGATCTCCGACGAGGCCGGGAGCCATTGGAGTTCTCCGGTGACTTGGAAGACCTGAAGCTCATGTTACTTCGACGGTTGGACCTCCAAATGAGGCCCGTTGGCCTTCACTCCTGCACAGGAAGCTCACTGGGTCGAGGGCAAATTGCCTCGACCTGTTAACGAGAGAAGGGAGTGAACGTGTGGGCAGAGCGGCGCTCTCCGGTGAGACGACGACAGAGGAGAGCGATATCCTGTTCCGGGACGAACCAGGGGGAGCGAAGAGGCGAAGAACGTGGAGGGGAGTCTCGCGATGGTGAAGGTGCGGTCGAAATGGAAAATGGACGATCGGAGTGCGCGGGATGATCCGGTGAAGGTCGGCGGTCGAAAATCGAAGAATGGAAATCTACGGAGGGCTAGGTGCTATCGAAGGTACCTGATGATCGAAGACGTCTATGCTGGAGGCGCTGGTCCTCCTGGTATCTTTGCCTCGATGGAGCGACGTCTCCAGAGGCTCTGGCTCGCTGTTGGCGGAGCACGACGAGATGGGTTGCTGGACCTAGGCTAAGGGCTCCAAGCTCTCGCTACAACACCCTCTTGCACTCGCTGTCACTCGAGGAGAAGAATGGAGGTCACTGGGGTCGAAGATAATGGCCGAAGGTGAGTGAAATGCCGGCTGGGAGTCAAGCTTTATACGGTGAAGGGTCCGAGAAGATGGGAGTGGAGTGCGCGGATCGAGGAGAGGACCCCTAGATGATACGGCGGGCGCGGATCACGGATCTGCCCTCGACAATCGGAGCCCTGGATTGGAGAAGATGGAGGTCGGATCGATTCGAGAATATTTGGAGAAATCGGGCAGGAACCGGATCCGGGTGCAAAGTGGTCCAAGGGGGAAGTTGACCGGGGGTTAACAATCCCCCATGGACCAATCAGAATTCAGCATCCCAAAATTATTTATAAATTAAATTAAAAATAGCAAATGGTTTTATTAAAAAATATTTACAAAATGAAAAATGTTTAATATTTTTCAAATTATTTTTAGTGATTTTATTTATTTTTTTGAAAATAAATTAAATATATACATAATATTATATTATATACAGGTATAAAATACCTATGTATTTTATACTTTTATTTTTATTGTTTTATTTTTGTACAATTACCCCAATTTTATATTTTATTTATTTACAACATAAAATTTGGGATATAAAATAATTTTTATTTTATTTTTATTGTATATTTACAAGGGTGAAAGAAATAAATAAATATAGGTACATATATACATGGTATGTACAATGAAGAGAGAGAAATTATTTCTTTTGTTTTTATTCTATTTTTCTAATTTTTATTTTATTTTTAGAAATATATACAAATTAGAAGAAACAGATATATACTTTTATTTTATGAAAATAAAATATATACACCAAGAAGGAAATGTGTACAATGATGAATGACCCTATTTCTCTCTACTTATTTTATTTGGCGATCAGGCTCATATTGGGCCCTCTCTTGGGTTTAGGTCACTCAATATTTATTCTAAATATCTCCTTCTTTTTCTTTCATCTTTATTCTTTTATTTTTGCATAAAAAACATGCTAATTATTGAATATTAACAAAAGCATGTAGTTTGGTAATTTATTGTATCTACAACTATCTACATGATGTTTTGCAAAGATAAATAGCTAAGATAAAAGAATAAAGAGTGATGAATGAGTATTCATCAGCTAGCGAACAAAGCGATTTGACCAAGGAAGAGGGCAAGTTGACCAAGTGGCTGAGGTGGACTAATAGGTGATGGACACATGGAATTTGATGTTTGACCATACATAAAAATGCAAACAAAAATGAATTAAAAAATAGAAGATAACCTCAAATGTAAAAATGTCTTAAATGAAAAATATCGACCTAAATGCATTCTACAATGTTCATGAAGGACTCAAATGCAAATGAATTTAACTGTGCAAGTTGAACTTTTTGTATGGTATTTTATGTATATAAATTATCAATTTTTTTAATTTTTGTACTTTTTATTTGATTTTTAAGGGACAATAAATGCATGCAAAAATCAAACATGATGTAAAATAATGTGATGGACAGAAATGTAATTTTTAGGGAATTTTTATGAGTAATAAAATGTCAGAATAAATTAGTAACGTGGATTATTTACATAAATAGGTCAATGTGCTCGAGTTAAGATCTCTTTTTTATAGCTTTTCTGATATTTTTATATTTTTATTTTTATGTAAATAGTTAAAACATGAGATGAGATAAAGAAATAAAAAAGAAATAAATATAAAAGGATTAAATATGTACATGTAGTAACAAGTCTGAGATCTATAAATATGTAGGATATATAGTTAGGTCGCAAAACCCAAGCCATACCTAATTTGAGCCTCCTCCTCCCCTCTTTTTCTCGATTTAGTGTGCCCCTTATGGAAACACAACCCTCCCTATTTATAGTTATGGAGAGGAAGATGTGGTGCATTCCATGCAGGGTATATACGTTGCTCTTACGTGTTCTTCATGCATGATTCGTCTCATGCATATGAACACGACATCATTCCCATGCAGTGGTTTATATATTTTTGTTCGTGCAACAATGTGTCCCACCCATTCTTACTTTATATATTATTTTATTTTTTAGGTCATTGCAATAAAAAGAATGGAAGATGAAAAAAGATTTTGCAAGTGTCCACAATCTCATTTTTTTGGTTTTATTTCACCTTTTCGATGAATATATTGTAATATCAAAAAATGTTGTTGTGATGCCGGAGAAGAATGGCCCAACAGTGAGGGTTAATGATTACGTCCATATTTGATACTACAATATTAATTTTCTCTTTAAAAAAGGGGGGGGGGGAGTGGTAGTTGTTTCTTTTCAACTCTCTTTTATCCCGTAATAGGCATTGACATGTTGATATCGAGAGAGGGAGAGAGAGATTATGTAAACTTGAAATGAAAATTTTAGAGATCGTTTAATTTTGATTTCACGGGAGAGATGCGAAAACATCGAGGGTAGACACGATTATTGAACTGACCCAACTCCTCACTATTAACGAGATGCTCTCATAAAATAATGTTCAATTTGTCCCCGGGAAGAAGTTCGAATGGGCACTTGGGGGATCTCTCAACTCATAAAAGGATGAATGCATAGTTTTCATGTTTTAATTAAGGAGAGATAATGTGAATTTGTCGCTAAACCCAACATTGATTCAGTCAAAAATTTATTCTAAAAGAATGAGATGTGCTTTTATTTAACCTTGTATAGTTTCCAGAGCTGAACTCAGGGAGGCAACAAAGAAACAAGGGAGATTAATTATTGCTAATTAATATCTTTAAAATATTTTTAATTTCTTTTCTGATTTTTTATATTTTTAAGGAATTTTATAAATTTTATATTTTATTTAATTTATAAATGTTTCATTTTATATTTTTTAATTTTCCAGTTTTATTGATTTTAATTTTGCATATTTTTATGTCTTTTTATTTTTTCCAAAATTAATTCATGAATATGATATAAAAAATGAAAAGGAAGTCATTTTTATTTTCAAAATATGTGAAATATACTCAAAAATAAAGAAATGACGTGTTTTTATATTTTAAGTATTTCTTACTGTTTTTGTTGTCGTTTGAGGTTTTTTATGGTTTTCTACTGATTTAAAGTTGAAAATAATTTTTAAAGTAAAATAAGCTACTGTTTTTAGTATTTTTAAAACAGAAAGCAAAATGAAACCCCTTTTATAACAAAGAAATTTTATTAAGCTTAAAAACAAGTCCAGTTATGTAATTTCTAATTTTCTAGCGATTTCATATAATTTTTATAAATTTTGAGAATTTTTGAATTTGTATGGCTTTATCTACATATTTTTCATTGAAGTTTTTATATATTATAAAATACAGTGAAAGTGAACTATGTATTTTTTTAAAAAATCAAATAATTTTTGAATTTTTATGAAATTTTAAATTTCATACAAAAAATGAACAATTTTTAAATTTTTAATAATAGAAAATGAAAGAAATTTGTGAAATCAAAATTACTAGAGTTAGATATGGTTATTAAGTATTTAATGTGATTTTTGTGGATTTTTAAAACAATATAGATAATTAATCCGTGCAAAATAAGAATGAAAATTAAAATTATTGTTCAGGGACCTAATTGCCATTTATGGAAAGTATCGAAGCAATTTTTTAACAAATAACAATTTCCACGAAATATATGCAAATTATCCACGGATACACGTGAATCTACACATGATCCGCTTTGACATTGGTATAAATGCAATTGTTATAAGGTTTAGATCCGCTCAATAAATATTATTAGTCAATGTATGCAACTCTGCTCAATAAATATTTTAGTTACATTAATTTATATAACACCAAACAAATCGTTACTAAAGCAATCCTAGACTTTAGGAAATGAGAATTATTCGACGGCATTGCAATAATGACAAAAATAGTGTTGCTAAATAGCTTTCCTATATAGTGATGAAAAGACGTCGATAAAGAAGAGTCAAATAATAAACTCTACAAGTAATGGAAGATAACATCTCGATATACTAAAAGAAGTCAAATGCCATATATAATTGATGACGATTTTTATTCATGGTAAAATAAAATCTACAATTTATTTGTTGCAATTTAAAGTTTCTCAATGGCATATTGATAAACTTTAACAGCTTATATATCAACTATTCTTACAAAGAATTATATATTTGTTGTGAGATAGAATACATACGTCTGATTCATCTGTGCTCTTAATATAACTAAGCTCGGTGTGTTGTAGAGCAAATATTACATATTTTCTCGCGAATTATGACACAATGTACGCGAGAGTTTGAATGAATGAACACGTGATCGTTTATAAAAAAAATGGATACCAGAGTTATATTATCATGTTTCAAAGGGCCGGTCTATCCCATATAAGTAATCTACTTATCGATTCTATACCTACTTGCTTATGGCAATGTCGAAGCACCGTCTCTTCCAATCCTACTACTTGTTCAGAGTCCCTTGCCGCCATGGTTTCTCTTCGTGCAGGTGCAAGCTACGAAGACAGAAGGTTGAATCATCCGCCCACAAATTCAAATCATTGACAAAATCATACTCTTTCCATTTGGATTCGCGATTCGATTCGATTAATCCCAACCCAATCAAAACACAACTGCCTTCCTAATCCAGATTCCTTCCGATCCACACACAAACACAATCCCCCGCAAAAGGAACAAAAGAATCGCAGAGATAAAAAAACTCCATAACAGCTAAGCGTTGTCAGAGAAACACTGCATCGGCAGGAGATCCAGACAAATCTTCTCTGGGATTTAGCAACGACCCATCATCAAATTTATTGCTAATGGCATCGGGAAGGACACCTCATATGGGTCTGTGGGTAAAGGCCAACTGTATATATATGGGTTTCTGCAGCGACCTCTCCTCCTCGGCATACGAGAAAGATCTTCCCATATCTCCCCACCAGTACTCGGGGCCATCATGGCTCCCTATATTATTCTCTGCCTACTCTCGTCTATCCAGTATCCACTCCCTATTTAAGTTCAAATGGTCATAAGGAGGCATCGGCCACTGCCATTTTTTGGTTCAACTGTAGGGTTTGGAATATTTTATGGAGTAGAGAGGATGAGGAGGCCTCCCTCCCCCCTTTTCTGGAGTGAAGGGAGCTCCTCCTATCTCTGTATGACTGTACTATACCCATGCATTTGTTAGTGCAACTGCAGTGAAGAGAGGAGGATGTGATTAGGGTTTTGGGCATCTATGTTTTTATATCGATATGGTTTACGTTACTGTTGTGATGTTGGGGTGTTGGTTGTATAGGAGCTCCTAACATTCCAGACGAGGGAGTAGTGAGGATAAGATGGGTCTCCCTCCTCCCTTGTCTGGAGTGAAGGGAGCTCCCATCTGTCTTTCTCTGCAGTATCCGTGCATTTATACGTATATATAACACATGCATGCATGCATGTATTCTGGTTGGTGCAATCTTATACCTCTTGTTCCTCCCATAATGTTTTGTTCGAAAATATCCTGTTTTTCTAGTATTTTGTAGGTGAAGCATGCAAGGATCGCTGGCTCAATGGTGACGAAGAAGGTGCTACAGAAGTATCGCAGATGTATCTGAGACGATCTTCTATATTTTCGTGTCTGTTTTCGTCGTAGTCTTTAAATGTATGTGTTGGGATGATAGGGGATGGTTTTGAAGGACGTAGGTGTGAGATGATTGTAAATGTTTTTCTGAGTTGGGAGTTTTATTTTCTTTTCGTGAGCGGGCAATGTTTTTCTGCTCAGATTCTCGATTAAAATAATGGAGTTTCATTGTTTGTTCCATGTGTTTACCGATGGATGATCTGCTTGGGAGATGATTTATCTCCTGTATGGAGTGACTGATCTTGAAACATATAAAACCAGTGCCAAGAAGTTTGTCAAAATTTATTCTGTTTCGTTATGAATATTCTGGCAGATTATTCTGAAAGTCTAACTCTGTGTCCAATTTTTTGATTAATTTGAGTTTTATATACCAATATATGATTGTCATCTGGATCCCTTGCATATTTTTTATGGTCTTTCATTGATAGCTTTTTTTGGTTTTATTCATGCAAAGTATTTGCCAAAGCGGTTCGTTTTCGCTTTAAATAAAAAACGAGATCTTACGGCAATTCGAACCGTTGATCATCTAATCATCCGTTGATAATCTAGCTACGATAAATTTCAACAATTTGGATGTTGTTAAAATATTTTAAAATACTAAATTAATTAATTTTTGACTGAATTAATTTAGCTGTTCGAATGTCGACTAATCTTCAGCTGGAGACTTGCTCGGCGGAGTGCTAACCATGAACTTTGCAACCTAGATTTTACTTATTGGAAGAAATACTTATCATGTTAAGCTGAATAATTTAATGCAGGCATGTATTGGCATATTTCATATTAGTTTTTTTTATGATTATAAATTTTCATCATACTTAGCATACATGCCTCTAGGGTGTGTTTGATTGACGGGTTACTGTAGAGTTGGAGAGGGTAACCTGATTTTGTGGTGTGTTTGATGAGTTTGTTGTAATTTGATTGTATTGAAGTTAGAAAAAGTGAGTGGATGTTGTGATGTGATTATATTAAAGTTTGAAAAAGTGAGGAGATGTTAAGTAATTTATAATTTTTAAATGATATAATTGTATAGTATATTATTTTTTTTGATGAAATGGATGAAGAAGAAATGATTTATTTAATATATTAAAAAGAGGGAGAGTAAACTCATGCTATGAGAAGTGTGGATTTTGGGGGTAAACCCAACTAGCATTAAATCATATTAGTGTGATGCGTACCCATTTAATAAAAAATTGTTATGTGAACATCTAGTTATCGATATAAAATTTGTTCAAATTACAAAAACAAAAGGTAATTTTGTAATAAAATAATATTTATTTATATGAAATTAACATTGAAAGATATGACATTAAATGTCCAAATGATAAGTTGCTCTTTTGAGTCAAATCATGTATATAAAAGTTACTTATGCATTCCATTATTTAAGAAATTGTAAACTATATTTTTATATCTTTTATGTTGTAACTAGATCCTTGGTTAACTCCGATTCATGGAGATTTCGAGCTTCGGCCCCACACTATTCAGCTTCTGCCTAAATTCCATGGGCTACCGACCGAAGAGCCACACCTCCATCTGCAGGAATTTGAAATAATCTGCAGTACCATTCATGATAGGATGATGACTGAGGACACCATTAAGATGATAGCCTTCCCCTTCTCTTTGGTTGACAGAGCCGCGTACTGGCTAAAACACCTGGGGAGCTTCGTCGATACTTGGGCACAACTCCGGACCGCATACTTGAAGAAGTATTACCCTCTCGGCCAGACGAACGCAACAAGAGCTATGATTAGCAATTTCGTCATAATCCCGAATGAACAATTCCATGAAGCTTGGGATCGATTCAGAGAGCTCATTGATCGCTGTCCACACCATGATATATCCAAGCCCAATCTGGTTCAGAGTTTCTTTTGTGGGCTGACACCAGAGTTGCAGGGGCTTGTGAACGCCTCTTATGGTGGGTCATATTTTTCCAAGGGAGAAGACGATGTTTGGGCCATCTATGAAGGGATGGCAGAAAACTCGACAGATATGGCCCAAGCCTGCGTCTACACATAACAGAAGCCCCACCAAGGAGCAGGATCATTTCAGAGGATCGCCTGCATCGATGCCGGTCCTCACACTCCGTCGACAGCCGCATCCCAAGCCGAATCAGCCGCAACCGACATGGGCATCATTAGTGAGAAGTTGGACTGCCTAGAGATCCTCAAGAAAAAGCAGATGCAAGGACTGGCCCAGAAGGACCAGATTACCAAGACCATGAGTGACCTGAAGACGCAGATTCTATGCATTCATGAGGCACAGACGTCTACTCAGCAGCCTCCCAGGTCACGAGCTGATGCCAGCAGTAGCAGCTCATCCCAACCCTCTGCCTCGTACCGCCAGGTCAACCACATTCAAGCAGAGCCGGTCCAGCAGCTACAGTATTACCCATCACTTCCACCACCATCTCAGGATACTCAGATGGTGGTCTATCAGCCGGATCAGCCACTGGCTGTTCTACCTCCACCATCCTTCGAGCAGGAGCCATTTATGGAAGTCAATGGGATTTGGTACGACCGGTACCCGCAGCCCGGGATTCATCGCGATCACCCCGGATTCCGTTGGGGCAATGGTGGTTCCTCATCCCAACAGCAATCTCCCGCTTAAGGACAGCAGAACAGCCAGCCACAGCAGCAGCAACCCCAGTATGCCCAGCAACAATAACAGCACGGTCCTCGTCCTGCCTATCAGGGACAACAGTGGGGGCAGCGTCAACCGTCTCAACAATCATACTCCCATCCTCCCCAGCATTATCCTCACCACCATCAGCAACAGCCTCATTTCCAGCAGGGAAACCCGTCCGGTTCTCAGGACCCCGCTTTTGAGAACCCAGCTCTAGATGACCTTGCCCGCTTGCTCTCCGAACAGCGAGCATCCTTCCGGCAAGAAATGGATGAGTTCCGGCAGGAGATGAGGGATATCATCAAAGGCAAGGCCGACATACCAGCTCAGATTGAACCAAACCCAAACAATCTGAAAAGAAAGTCTGAGCAGGTACAGTTCACAGAGGATGCCTCTCCTAGTGACTATTTGAGTGACATGTCTTCTTCTTTGTATGATGTTGATTTTGTGACTACTAGGAGCGGTAGGATGCCACCCGGCGGCGCCTCATCTAAGCGACATCCACAAGCAGAACCAGGAGCGCTAGATGAGCAGAGTAGCGGTGCTGATGCCGCCAATAATGATGTTGAAGACGGTGGTGTTGATGCCACCAATGATGGAGATCCAGACGACGGTACTGAGGCCGTCGTGATACCAGATGCAGACGGTGGTGCTGATGCCACCATTTTGGATGCAGAGCTAGAGCGCGGTGCTGATGCCGCGAAGTCAGGTGCCGTTGGTGGTACTGAGGCCACCACATCTACTTTTGTTGAGCTTCCTTCTGTGGTGTTACCACCTTTTGTATCTATGGACTGTGGTAACAACAAAAAGAACAAAAATATGAATAAAGGAAAGGTTTCTGTTCAAATTTCAGATCCATATGTGTTGAATGATGATCATGGTATGGATTTTATTCCTTCACAGGTGCAGGAACCTCTTCCTAGTCCTCCATCTGCGGAGGCCCCTACTATCCCCTTCCCTAAAGCACTTCACCAGGCGAAGGGGAATAAAAGAAAAAAATCCTAAAAAGACCCAGCAGGTAGAGTTCAACAACCAGTTGATCGATAGATTCCATATTCAGCTGACTCTATAGGAAGCACTTGAGCACATCCCCCTCTTCAAAAAGAACTTGAAAGAGAAAACTACCGTCCGCAGAAAGAGGAGGAACCACAGAGATCAGATTCATGTGCTCACCCATTCCACTTGCTGCACTATTCAGAACAAACTGCCAGCCAAGAGACCAGATGCAGGAGCTCCCTATGTCAGATGCGAGATTCAGGAGCAGCAGTTTGATCGTACTCTATTAGACAATGGCTCTTCGATTAACCTTCTTCCGGCAGCCTTACTTGACCAATTCGAGTTTGGTCCTCTTCTTAGGAGCAGGACGATCCTTTAGTTTGCTGATAGGTCGACTAAGAGCCCGAAGGGGTTGTTGAGAGATGTGGTCGTTACCATTCAGGGCCTGAAATTCCCCGTGAACTTTGTTGTATTGGACATGGAGATCCCTGAGTCGGTAACCGATGCCCCCATCATACTTGGACACCCATTCTTAGCCACAGCCAAGGCGTTGACCGATCATGATAGCGGGAAGGTATGTTTTCGCTTAGAGGGCGAGAGCATACAAATAGAGACGATCGAGGAGACTAGAGAGAGAGAATTAGAATGCTCGGAGCAGTCCAGCGAAGCCGCGCAGATGACAGAGGAAGAGCTAGACATCCACCAAGAGTGTGACTTTGTGATGACAGATGATGAATCCAATTAGACAAATCCCGTAGCACAGACCCTCGCCTTGCCTACAGATTCACCGTACTTACGGCTTATGGCAGTTGAGAGCCTGGAGAGCACACCCTTGGACGAGGATACCGTTGAGGCTGACAGCGTTGGGACGAGTGGTGCGGATGATTTTCAATCTTGTTCTTCTAGTTCAGGTCCCTCAGATTCAGACATTGGTTGGGATGATTTTGATGATTATTTGCCATGTCTGATTCCTTCTGAGCCGACAGCCAGGACGGAGTGTGAGCCAGTACATAGCATAGATGATTCAGCAGGGCTCCCTTCGTCAGATGTTCATGCACAATGAGAGTTCTCACATGCAGACCTGGTCGCCTTTACACAGACATATCAGAAGCTAGATCTGCCACCTCCTAGTTGTCCAGAATTAAAGCCCTTGCCGCAGTCGCTGAAGTATAGATTCCTTGCGGGTGAACCAGATATGCACCCAGTCATTATCTCAGTAGGTTTGATTGGAGAGCAAGAATCTCGTCTGATGGAGGTTCTTGAAAGAAACCGCAAGGCGATAGGATGGAGTATAGCGGATCTCCAGGGATTTAGTCCGCTCTGTGCTCCCACCACATCTATCTTGAAGAGGACGTTAGGCCGTCACGTGAGTTCCAGCGACGGCTGAACCCAAATCTTCAAGATGTGGTTATGAAAGAAATATCGAAGTGGTGGAGCGCCAATTTTATCTACCCCATCTCCGACTCCAAGTGGGTAAGTCCATTACATGTGGTACCCAAGAAGACGGGTATCACTACAGTTGTGAGTGAGTCTGGAGAGGAGATCGCTACCCGAGTACCCACTTCTTGGAGGGTCTGTGTGGACTACAGACGATTGAATGAGGCCACCAAGAAGGATCATTTCCCACTGCCATTCATTGATCAGATTATCGAGAGGCTAGCTGGGAAGAGTCACTATTGTTTTCTCGACGGGTACTCCGGATATAATCAAGTGGCCATTTCGCCCGAAGACCAGGAGAAAATGACATTCACCTGTCCGTTTGGGACTTATGCTTTCAGACGGATGCCCTTTGGTTTATGTAACGCTCCGGTGACATTCCGAAGGTACATGTTCATTTTCTCGGACATGGTGGGTGACTGTTTAGAGGTCTTCATGGATGACTTCTCGGTCTATGGAGACGGGTTCGATGCTTGTCTTGACTGCCTAGACCGTGTGCTTCAGCACTGCATAGAGGTCAATCTTGTCTTATCTTGGGAGAAGAGTCACTTCATAGTGACTCAAGGTACGGTCCTTGATCATATCATCTCCGAAAGGGGCATGGAGGTTGATCCGGCCAAAGTGGATATCATTAGAAAACTCAATCCACCGTCCAATCTACGTCAATTGCGATCTTTTCTGGGGCATGTCGGTTTCTACCAACGGTTTATTCAGGACTTCAGTCGTATTGTCCGACCGCTTACTGATCTGCTGACGAAAGACACCGAGTTCATTGTAGATGATAAGTGTCTTGCGTCTTTTGAGACTCTAAAAAATATGGTTGTCACGGCTCCTGTCCTTCAGCCACCCGATTGGTCTCTCCCATTCGAGATCATGACAGACGCTTCCGATTTTGCTGTTGGGGTTGTGCTTGGACAGAGGAGGGATGGATTGTCGTTTGCCATTCACTACGCCAGCTGGACTTTGGATGCCGCTTAGCGGAATTATACTGTGACTGAGAAAGAGGTGCTGACCATAGTCTTTGCTTTGAATAAGTACATATCTTATATTCTCGGATCTAGAGTGACTATCTACACAGATCACACCACCATCCGGTACTTAATGGTCAAGAAGGACGCCAAAGCACGCCTTACCAGATGGATCCTTCTGCTCCAGGAATTTGATATTGAGATTAAGGATATGCTTGGAGTCAAGAATGTGGTGGCGGATCATCTTTCTCGCTTGGAGAACCTTGAGGAATCTGAGCCCAGCGCACCTATCACAGAGACGTTTCCAGATGAGGTGGTCTTGGCTATCACCTCGCTTCCATGGTATGCCGACACTGTGAACTATCTTGTTGCCAAGACGGTCCCACAAGGTTGGCCCAGACAGAATCTCGAGACCTTCCTGGCGAAGGTCAAGCTTTACCATTGGGAGGATCCCGTCCTTTATCATGAAGGAGGGGATAGCATCTGGAGGAGGTGCATTCCTCAAGAAGAGCAGCATGGCGTCCTCACATACTGCCACAAGCTTGAGGCAGGAGGACATCATTCTAGGAAAAGGACAGCACAAAAGGTGCTTCAATCCGGCCTATGGTGGCTGATGAATACCCATTCGTCACTCTTTATTCTTATATTTTAGCTACAAAAACCTTTGCAAATGCATGTAGATATATGTAAATACAAATAATTACCAAAAGCATGCATTGTGTAAAAACCTATAATTAGCATGTTTTTGTGCAAAAATAAAAGAATAAAGATTAAAAAGAAAAAGAGGGAAATATTTAGAATAAATATTGAGCAACCTAACCCAAGGGAGGGCTCAGCATGGGCCTGACCGCATAAAAGCCAAAGTAGAGGGAGATAGGGGCTCATGTGTAAATATTTATGTAAATATTATAAAAAATATTTTCCTCACCAAAAATATGCTTGTAGATACTTGTATATATTTATAAATATAAAATCAAAAGAAAAAGTTAAAAATCAAAAAGATCAAAAATACACCTTTCATCATGTACATAAACCACATCTATGTATTTATTTAACCTTGTAAATAAATAAAATTATTTTCCAAACTTTTTGTAAATAGTCTCTATTATATAGTGTAAATAAATAAAATAAAAACAATCAAAACAAAAACAAAATAAAAAGAGCAAAAATTAAAAATACAAAAACACATTGTACAAATACCATGTATATAGATGTATATATATATATTTATTTTACCTATGTACATAAATAATCAAAATGAAATAAAAATACCTTTTTCTTCCTTGTTTTATACTATAAATAAATAAAATATAAAATAGGAGTAAAATTGCATAAAAATAATAATTAAAAATCAAAAAAATCAAAAACCCTAATAGTGTACATATACCTATATAGTACATAATATGTATATAGCTTATTTTTATTTCCAAAAATTAATTAAAAATCACTAAAAATAGAAAAAAATAAAATAAAAATATTTTGTGTTTTGAGTTTTTGCAAATTCGGCCCCTAGCTACCCTTAATTTGCCTTTCAAGATCCAGCCACGTGGCCGAATTCCATTGGGTCCTGGGGATGTTGACCGCCCGGTCAACTACCCCCCCCAGAACCACCTTCCGCGGATACAAGCGCCCGACCCGATTTCTCGCAATTATACCCGCTTGATCCGACACCCATTTCCCTAAAACCCGGGTCCGAATCGCTAATCGTTCATCCGACATCCTCGCCGGAGCCGCTCCCTCGGGATCCGCGCGCTCCTGAGCTGGCCCGGACCCATCTTTCTCGGACCCCTAGCCGTATAAAGCCGCAGCTTCGCCACCCTCTCTCTCCATCTTTGGCCATTCGCCTTCTTCTCCTGTGAGCTCCAGAGAGTGTGTGAGGTGACAGCTCGCGCCTGAGCCTGTTGCAGCGAGGAGAGGAGGAGGATTCCATCGATCCGGCGACGTATCCGTCGCAGCTCCGCCACCAGCGCGAGCTCCGAGCCTCGGGCAGAGACGACCCTCGAGGCGACGACCAGGAGCATCCCCAGCTCCTCCCCAGTCTCTCCGTTCATCCAGGTAGCCATTTAGCTCCGCCATTTCCTTTGATTTTCGTTTATCCCCAAATCGCACTGCCGCCGTCGTTCTTTGATTCCGACCACCCCGTTACCCACTTCGATCATCGGAATCGCCCATTACGTTTGCCTTCATCCGACGCACCTTCTCCACCCACTCACTCAACCCAGCTCGCACAGGAGCTGGGAACCGAGCTCCTCCGTCCACCCCCTTCGCCGGAGCTCGCCGTCCCGACGCACCAGCCACCTCCACCTCGCCTAACCGGGTCGAGGCACTTTACCCTCGACCCGCGAGTCTTCTGGGTTGCTTTGCAGGTCCAACAAAGGCCATCTGAGGCCTTCCGACGTTCAGACCAGAAGCCTCACCTCCGCCACCTTCGCCGGAGCTCCCCCGAGCTTGGTTGGGCCATCGGAGGGCATCAGCAGCTGCGCACAGCCACGCCGGAGCTTCTCCGATACTCAGGCGTAGCAGAGGAGGCCGGGAGCGCTTCCACGAGGCCGGCGAAGTTCGCCGGCCGCCTGTTCATCCAGGACCTCCAGTCGCCGTCGATCGTCTCCTCCCGCTCCAGATTGCATCACGTCCGTCCATTCGTGGAGCTGCATCCACCGCCAGATCTTTGGAGGATCGACCTCAGCCGTTGGATCACCAGCCACCTCGCTTCCACGCCATCCGATCAGCCACGTGGCAGTCATCCAGCCGCTCCGCTTAATAAAGGGTAATTTACCCTTAGGCCCCTGTCTCTATTTTATTTCGTTTTAGTCCTGTAAATGTTTAAGTCAGTTGTTTAGTTTTAGGGTAATTTACATAGTGGACCCTGAGCTTTAGTTTATTTGCATTTATGCCCCTGCCAGTTGTGGACACGTGCTTCGACACGTGATATTTTGGAATATTTGCAATATAACCCCCTGTATTTCTGGATGTTAATGAATGAATGAAAAGTTTTGTCTATTTGCATTTATACCCATGTGAGTGATTTATTTCCGCATGTGCGATATACTTTGGGTAATTTGCAGATAAGTGACGAGTCGCTAGATACGGTGTTTAATTTGGTCACGTTGTAGCACGTGTACTTAGCGATTCGGTCAGAACCGAGAGAAGATCTCCGTGAAGAGTGTCTCGGCTTAATTTATATCCCGGGCAAGTCCGGGGTCGAACTCAGGGTTAAAATGCAATAAATAAAAATGCACACTTTTTATGGGTTTTTTCGCAATTTCTCACACAAACAGTAAGCAAAAATTATGAAAAATTTACTGAAATGAAAACATGATGCAAGAAGACTACAGTAATTTTTTTGGAATTTTTTGACAAAGTATGAATTTTTTATGAATTTTTTAGTGAAAATAGAGTGACAGTGAGTAAATAATTCCTAATTAATCCACATAATCAAACTAATCAAAATGCAAATTATCTCATGTAGATATTTAGATGATCAATCAAGGAGAGTTGAAATTTCGTGAAAAACATGTATGTGAATTTAATTAAAAATCAAATACTAAAAACACTCTATGATTTATTTCAAGCACAAGACAACTCCATTTTGGTTGAAATTTGGACAGTAAATTAAACACATTTTAAGGCATCATCCCTAATTTTTTTGGATTTTTTGGAGCAACCGTGTGTGAGATATAAATTTAATGATCACCGAGTGGGTAAAATATGTAAAGTTTCAGTTAATCATTTTTAGTTAATTACCCATGTAACATAAAAATCCAAATAAATACTCAAACTGTAGACAATTAGTTGCTCTTCACAAAGGTATTTTTCATTGAATAAAAAGATGCAAGATAGATGTCCAAATTTAACGTCAAAAGCAAGGGTATCTTTGCAAATAGAGAAACTAAAATTACAAGCAACTTATGCACAGGGACTGTTATGAAATTACTGAAACAAGAAATAAATAAATTGCAATTTTTACATTAAAAAAAACAAAAATCCCTTTCTTCTTCGTCAAGACGGTGGAATGGAACCCAACGAAGGGGGGTCGGGCGGCGCCGGCGGTGGCGCGCCGCGCGCGGAGGGCGGCTTGCGGCGGTGGCGGAGGACCTGCGGTGGAGGGGCGGTGGCGAGCGGCGGCTAGCCGCGGGGTGAGAGGGCGGCGGGACGGCGGTTGCTGCGCCGCTACGGGTGGACGCGGGCGACGCTGGGGGGGGGGGGCGCGGCTGGTCGACGCGTGGAGCGGCCGCGCGCGGTGGCCGCTGCGCCGCTAGGTGGTGGGAGCGGCGGCGCGGAGCCGCGGGAAGGGCCGGCGGTGATGCCGGCGATGATGGAGATGGGCGGCGGCGGTGGGGCTCCTCCCCCACCGCTGCTGCGTTGCTGCGTTTTTTTTTGATTTTTTTTTAAATTTTCTTTAGACAGGAACTAAAAACACAAACATGTGAAAAAAAAAAGATATGATAATGATGGTTATGAGGAATAAAATGATGGTGGTAAAAAAAAATAGAAAAACAAAAAATGTGAGATAAACGAAAATAACAAGAGAAATACGAAGGAATACTTACCTGATTCTTCGCCGGATTGGCGGAGTAGCTACGCTAAACTCCTGTTGTCGCTTCGACCCGATTGGCGAGATAAAAATCGGAGAAGCTACGCGAGCTCGACTGGGAACTCGTGACGCGGGGTAGAGCTCCGCGGATCTCACCTGAAGGAGGTCGTCGCTTGAGGAAGGTGCCTCGCCGCTGTCACCAACAAAACACTCCAAGCTCTCTCCTTATTCTATAAGAATGGTGGATGGGGAAAAAATGTGGATGTGGAGATGATTATAAAGAGATGAATAATGGGAGTTAGAGAGGTGGTGGTGTTGAATGAGAAGTTAGATTATTGGTGGAGTTGAATGGGAGGTTGGTGGAAGAATATGGAGTGGAATGGAGGTTGAAAGAAGACTTGGAGGTTATTGGAGAAAGGGAAGTTATTGTAGAGAATGTGATTAAATAAAAGAAAATAAAAGTATGCTACTTCAAATACAATAAAATAAAGAGAGAAGACAAATAGTGGAGAATTTACAAAAGAAGACAAAACACCATGTACAATTTTTGTTTACTTTTCTAATTTGTATTTTTTTTGTCTTTTTAATAAGAGATATTTACAACGGAAAAATACTATAAAATAATATAATTAAAATACAACACAATCATGATATTTTTGTATTTTTAGCAATTATGAAAGATACGATAAAAATTAAAGAAAGAATGAATATATACAAGGTATACAATGTACATCTAGGTCCCAAAACCCAACTTTTGCAAACGAGCTCCGATTTTAATGAAACCACTTCCGTAGGATAGATAATTTTCTAACTTGAACTTTAAAAGTGAGTTTGGTGAATTTGGAGTTCATACGGAGCGGGAATTTAGCTTGGAAGTTGGTCTTTACGGCTTTTTCCCATTGGGATCTAG
The DNA here is from genome assembly GCA_037367405.1 of Ottelia alismoides. Taxonomy (NCBI): domain Eukaryota; kingdom Viridiplantae; phylum Streptophyta; class Magnoliopsida; order Alismatales; family Hydrocharitaceae; genus Ottelia; species Ottelia alismoides. Next base: position 52,784 of record JAZKJV010008792.1, on the reverse strand, counting down.
GAGCATTTATTTGAAGTAAAATTTGTTTTGTATTTTTGTATTTTTATATACAATATTATTAACAAGTTAGAGAAAGAATTAGCCAAAAAGAAGTTGAAATGAAATTATTAAAAATATATGAAGTTTTGGGTTATTTACAAGTATAAAACTCCTTTATTTTTGCGGCTTTTTAGTGTTAATTTATTTTATACAATCCAATATACAATAATTAGTGTATTTTATTTACAAGAGTCATTTTGTTAATTTATGGATTTTATGGATATTTATTTGGAATTTTACTCGAGGATTTTGCTAAGATCAAGATATTGTGATGATGAATCACGGATTCATCACCCCCCTATACTTAAACTTTGCTAGTCCTCGAGCAAATAAAGAATGAATAAGTTAGGTTAACCCCTGACTGTGCATGTGAATACAAGACTTGATCCGTTCAAGAACTCTCTGTTTTAGACATCCTAAAATTCTAAGCTGAACCAAGCTCTAGTCAAAAGGTACCCAATTTCCCTAATCATCAGACTCTCTTTGTATACGTATATATAAGGGATACGACTTTAAGTGTTGACTGCTGGAGTAACCCGGGGAGTTTTCGTATTTGTTTTTAGCCCAACAACTTTGAATCACAGTATAATATTTCTGGACTTTTTGCAATATACACCCGTGATTTTTGGATAATAGCAATTATGCCCCTCCCAGGTCCACGTGCGGGCGCACGTGACCCTTGGTGTTTTTACGTTTATAACCCTGCGTCTTGGTACATTCATCTTTGGTCCTTAAAGTATTTGATTTAGTTATAAAATCTGTGCGAAAATTGCTTGAAATCCCCCATACTTTTTGATATTTGCAATATAATCCCTGCTTGGCTGTGGTATTTTTGTGTGCTTGCATGAATTAATTAGAGCCTCATTTTAATTCCAAAAATTCTCAAAAATTAAGGTTAAGCTCCTGTATACTTGTACTTTGACGCCACAATTTTAGTCTTTGGTTTTATTTCATTTTTATATTTATTAAAAATCAAAAACACTCTTTTTGCCCACTGTCTAGCTTAGAAAATACCAAAAAAATATTAAAATACCTCGAAAAATTCCAAAAAAAATTCCCTATTGTGTATTTTGACCTATTTTAGTATCAATCCAAAAATACCTAAAAATCTCAAAAGAAAAACCTTAAAAATTTAAAAAAAACATAAAAACTTCAAAAAAATATATAAAATCAAAGAAAACTCAGAAAAATATAAACTCAGTTCTTGTTTATTCTATATTTTATTAGCTTTATTTGAAAAATAGTGTGGAAAAATTTTGTGGCTATTTGCTATTTTTAATTCCACTTTTACTCACAGACAGTCCATATTTCACTGTTTTCCTTTATTTCAGTATTTAAAAATACCAAAAACATTCTAAAAAATACCTAAAAATCATAAAAATAGTAAAACATCATAAAAATACCAAAAAGATTTTATTTCTGAATTTTTGGCTATTTTAGCATATTTTTATAAATACTTTATCACCCTTTTTATTACATTGTCTCTATATACCAATATTGAAAAAAAGAAAAAAATATATAAAATATAATTTATAAAAAATCAGAAAATTAAAAATCAAAATACAAAATTAAAAAGTAAATTAAAAAAATTATTATAAAAATTATTAAAAAAATTAAAATCCACAAAAATCATTTGCTTGCATAGTGTAGACATACTTCACATTCACTCACACACATTTATTTGAATTACCCTGTTTGCTCCCTGTGTTCGAACTCTCTGCATACTTGCTTGTTATACATTTTATGCAGAGTTAAAAATAAATTTTAAGTCCACATTTATTTCTAATTGTTGATCTGTAGTGTGGGTTAATTGTTGATTAAATACATTTTATTGTGGGTCACCGCAGCGACTCGGTTGTCTCCGCCTTGTGTGAGACATACTCTTTAGACCTACGATAATTTGTGTTTATCATGCTCTCCGAGTTGTTTTCATTCTTTTCGATCCTCTCCATTGTCTCCTCTTCTTGTCTATACTTAGGGATATCTTACCCTAAGTATAGGGGGAGACAATCTGAGTACGATCTGTTCATTTCCACCCTTGACCCTCCCTGCGTTGTGTACAGTCTGCTATACTTAGGATTATTTGATCCTAAGTATAGGGGGGACGATCAACTTCTCATTGATTCATTCATTCCTATATTTATTTATTCTTTAGACTTGCCTATACTTAGTACGAGTTATGTCTTCTATTTTCTCTCTGATCTATGAGGACATAGCTCAAGCTAAGTATAGGGGGGTAGTATATACTACGTATATACTTTAGCCATAACTAGTACTTTCGTATTTTTCTTAATAATATGGCTAATAATTCATTAAAATTCATTAAAAATCTTAATAAAAAGATGTTTCATTCCTCAAATTCTTTTTGTATTTACTGATTAATAAATCAGGTGAAAATGTTTTTTGCAAAATGTTTGAAAAATAGTTTGAAAATCTTTGTGAAAATCTATTGAAAACTATTTTGAAAATATTTTATTACATGTTTTCAACCTGTGTAAAAATGTGTTGTTTGTAAAATTTTGTTTCTTTGTGTGAAAAATGATTTGCAAATGGTTTGAAAAATGGTTGCAAAAATATTTTGAAAAATCTATCTATACTGTTTGAAAAACCTTTGCAAAATGATTTTCAAATGTGTGTACATGTTTGTAAAATTGTTTGTAAAAATTATTTTGGACTATAGTTTTCAAAAGTTGTTTGAAAAATCTGTGTCAATTAAGTTTGAGGAATATATACATCTTGCTAAAAATTCTTTATTTATATATGTATAAAATTGATCACTTACCCTTGTAAATTCTTAAAATCCACTTCTTGTAAATATAAGAAGCACTCCTGTGTAAATATTTGTTCCTAGCTTTTAGCCAAAATCTTTTCGTTTTCAAAAATCCCAAAAACATTCGCAAAACGAAAATCCAAAAATATTTGAAAAAGCTTTTTGAAAATAAAAATACAAAAAAGTGCATGTGCATCATCATCTTTTCAAAAACCCCATAAAAAGCTCAAAATCCTTGAAAATTGCATCACAAAAATATTTTCTGCATAGCATTGCATAGCATGAGCATTTTTCGGATTGAGTTTGATAGTTGAACAAGTCTAAATAAAATCCGGAGATTGGAGCTTGATTGGACCTTAAAATCTACCTAATAATAGGAACCTTATAGGAACTGGGTTTGAGGTACTTCATGTCTAGTTGACTTAATTCTTTGAGGATCACGAGACTTGGTTCAATGGATTCTTGACTGCCTAAGTAGAGTATTTTGGAACACACGCACGACTCTTGTTGATAATGACCTAACTTGGACACTGATGAATCCACATTTCATCATCTTTATTCTATCATTTTGGCCACAAAAACCCTAGTAAATGTGTGTAAATAGCATTAAATACATCATCTTAGCATTCATGCATGTGCATTTAATTAGTGTATAAAATACTGTAATTAAAGCCAAAATTATAGAATAAATAAAAGAAAAGAAAAAGAATAAAATATTGTAAATATTTTATGACCCGAAACCCCGAGACCTAGGCATCTTGATGAATAGGTTGACAAGGAATAAAGTAGGGGGAGATAATGGCCAGATACAGTCAAAATACCTATACTTTTTTATTCATTCTTTATTCATTTTGGGACCTATTTTTGGTTCCACTTTTTATACATCAAATAAAGAAACTTTGTACATGAAAGTTGTAGATAATTAAATAAACAAAATTGCAAAATTTATTTCACTGAAAAATATTGTACATATAGAAAGTTATGGTCTGAATAAAAATCTAGAATCCCAACTTTCCAGACCTGTATCTCACAAATAAAAACTCCAAATGCAACAAACTCACCTTTACTTTATATAGAATAAAATAAGCTATCTAATGGCGGTGGCTTCACATTTGGCGGAGCTGCAGTGTGAAAGTTGAGTTTTGGACCCACACTATACAATTGTACTGATTAAAATATTTAATTTATTCTTTATTCATTATTTTTATAATTTTATATTTTTATAATTTTGCAAATATTATTTATAATAATTATGTACATTAAAACAGGAATAAAAACCCAAATAAAACTAAAAAAAAATATGTATATAGAATACATATGTATACTACCTATACTTATACCTATATAAATTATACTTATATTTTATTAAATATACAAAATACATCAATAAAATAAAAATATATTTGTGTGTATAAAAGTATTTTATGATTTTATAAAATACTAAATAAAAATAATAAAATTAAAATACACAAAATAAAAATAAAAGAATAAAATATATAAGTAATATACCTATAAGGGGTGTAAAAGTAAACTTGTAAAAATATATTCCATAAAAATAATTAAAAATCAGAATAAAATACTACATAAAATAATAAGTATTTTTCATTTAATAATCAAAATTTAATTTGTTCATTTTCTATTTTTAAATGAATTTACAAAATGATTCTCAAGGGTTTTTCCTGGTTGGTCCACGTGGACCAACCAGGGGGCAGTCTTCATTGACTCTGGTCAACTGTCTGCCTCCCACCCATGTGCGCCTGTCAGAGCTCATTTGACCTCATTTTGGTTGATTTTCCAGGCCACATCTTGCACCAATTCATGATGGAATCTTCACGACTTTTTCTCCTCGATTATCAGGCTTACTCGCCCAATGTTCATCTCGAGGATTGGATCATTGTATCGCCCGATACACCTCGGTCTTTGGGGCGTCAGAACCATATTGTCAAACCACATAAAATGCCTCCTTGACTTCGATTTGAAAATCGAATCCCTCAATCCATAGGATAGCTCCCATTCTTGTGCCCTGAAGCTCGAGGAAGGTGACAACTTGCTCTTGAGCTCTTCAGATTGGTCGAGCGACGCTTGAGTCGGCTCCAGCACCTCCCCCTTCGTCGGCGGTCGAGGTACTTCTTCCCTCCGGTCTACACCGTCGAGGCAGCCATTTCCACCTTTAATTTTTAGTGCATTTCATTAGTCTTAGGCGTAGGAACAAAAGCCCTCTAGGAATTTTGCATTCCATCGTGTGAATCGCCCTATTGATCTTCCTCGCCGGAGCGCACCTCCGGCCAACTTCCCCCACGTCGATTCTCGCTCCGCATCCGCCCTCTCGAGGTCCAGGCAGTTTGCCCTGGACCTTCTAACCATTTTTGCAGGTCAAAGAGCGTTGACTCGAGCCTGAAGGTGATTTTGGAGGCTCCAGGAGCTCACAGGGCTCTACAGCTCCGCCATCCTCTCGCGAGCACCTCGACCATCGCCGAGGTCTTTTGAAGCCCCCAGGAGGAAGAGGAGACCTCCAGGAGTCCCCATATCTATTTTGAAGCCCAAACGTCACTGGAGGCTGGAGATCTTGAACGGAGAAGATCGCCTTTGTTCTTGCTCCAAGCGTCTCGACCGTTGGATTCGCAGTGGAGCTCCAGGTTGCACAGCCGCCGTCCGATCTTCCATCGCCTCAACCATTCGATCTATTGAGGAGGATCTGATCTAGGCCGTCCATCGCCGAAGCGTCATCGTGCAACGAGGGCTCGCCACGTGGCAAGTGGGAAGCCCTCCACCGTTGGATCGCCTTAGCGAGGGAATTTTGCAAGTATACCCTCCGCCTTTTTGTAATTTAATTTTAATCCTGAAACTTTTATTAGTAGTTTAAAAACTTTTGTAAATTTTATAATTAAGCCCCTATGTTTCCCAATATTACACTTAGGTCCTCTGCCACGTCACCTCACGTGACCTGTTCACGTGAGGCGTGGTTTTTTTTGTAGAGAGGCCCGCGTCCTTTTGGATATTTCGTTTCAGTACTTTAATTTTTGAATTAAGTGTAAAAGTTTTGGTACATTTGCATGTGAACCCCCGGGTTCTTGGAAATTGCAGTTAGGTCCTTCCCAAGCGCGTGCAAGTCACACGCCCTGGTGGGCATTTTACACCGGTACCCCTGCGGGTCTGAGAATTTGGAATTGGTCCTTTAAATTAAATATTCAGTGTATTATTTTGTGGAAAAATTGCATTTATGCCCCTGGATGATTGTTTATTTGCATATATACCCCTGCTAGGCTGTGAATTTTTGTATACTTGCTCTATTTATTTAAGGCATCATTTTAACTTGAAAAATTCCACAAAAATCATACTAAGCTCCTGTTCACTTGCACTTGCACGCCATATTTTTATTTTTCATTTTTGTCGCATTTTTATTATTTATTAAAAATCAAAAACTTCCCATTTCAGTACTGTCTAGCTTAGAAAATGCCAAAAAAATATTAAAACACCTTAAAAAATTCCAAAAAAATTACCTATTGTGTATTTTAGCCTATTTTAGTGTCAGTCCAAAAACCACTAAAAATTTCAAAAGAAAAACCTTAAAAATTAGAAAATACTTAAAAATTTCAAAAAATATAAAAAAATTCTCGAAAACCCCCAAAAAAAATAAACTCAGTTCCTGTATCTTCCTAATTTTATTCTCTTTGTTTTAAATCTAATTTGGGAAAATTTTGAGATCATCTGATATTTTTCCTTCCCATTTTAGCCTCGGCCAGATTGTTGATTCACTGTTTTCCTTATTTCAGTTTTTAACAATACCAAAAACATTTTGAAAATTACCCAAAAATCACAAAAACAATAAAAAATCATTAAAAGACCAAAAAGATTTTATTTCTGAATTTTTGAGTATTTTTGCATATTTTTATAAATATTCTATCTTCTCTTTTATTTTATAGTTTATATATTCCAATATTGAAAAAAAATATAAAATATAAAAAAAGAAATTATAAAATCAGAAAAATTAAAAATCAAAATACAAAATTATAAATTAAATTAAAAAATTATAAAATTAAAAATCCCACAACAAAACTTGCATTGCATAGTGTAGACAACACTTCACTTTCACGCACACACACTTTTTTGATCTACCCTGCCTTGTTCCCTGTGTTCGAACTCTCTACGTACTTGCTTTCTATACATCATTTATGTAGAGTTAAAAATAAATTTTAACTTCACATTTATTTCTTATTGCTTGATTTATACTGTGGGTTAATTGTTGATTTTACACGGGATTCATTCGAGGGTCGCCGCAGCAACACTGCTGTCTCCGCCTTGTGTGAGACACTATTTAGACCCCGTGAATTTCGTGTAAATCAGACACCTGCACCTTTCACACGGCTCGACTCAGTTGGAGTGGTGAGGGAATTGGATTTGCCGGTATGAGATGCACAGAAGTGAAAACACTTGTCCTCCTCTAGGGAGGGAAGTGCACCCCAACCCGTCCAATGATGAGGAAGTCTAAAGACAGGAGAGTGTGGGTTGCAATAAAGCTTCAAAAGAGGGATAGTCTACTGGCTCAAGAGGAAAAACTCCTTATGTAAATGCTGCTATGAATAGTATCAAAAAAAATGGTTAGGCCTGTACAAAAATAAAATGCATGCAAAGTATGTACAAATGTTGTAAAGCCAATAAGCAAGCTTGAGTTCCAAAGTCAAATATGTGAGCCTGCAGTAGGATGACTTGACTACACTAGTCTTGTATCCCAGGATAGGTAGCTACACTGGCTACCGTCCATTCTTCTCTTCACCCCCTCCTCTTGAGCTGGTTGCCAATTGAACTTAGAAGGGAATACCCCACTCCTCGAGGATGGAGTTGTTGGATTGGGGAATCATTGTGTTGTCGTACTGGAAAAGTCAGTCTCTTTGTCATTCTAGTTGGGGAAAGCCACTATCACCTACACTGTACGAGTTGGATTCATAGTCGTAAGAGTTTGCGTATGAGTTGAGATATTTCTGACCTGGCTATTGAGGAGACTTGGACAGAGTTTTGGGATTCTCAGGGACTGTTGGATTTCAAATCCGATTCTCATTAAGGTTCCACCCGCATTAAAATTCCAAAGGTCCGACTTAAGCTCCAAACTTTAATTTTGTAAAGACAAGTTTGATAATTAATCTTAATCCACTTTCTTCTTTTTCTTTTCTTTATTTTTCTTTTCTGCACTTATTGCATAAGTGTTTGCTAGGGACTAGCAAAGGTAAAGTATAGGGGGATGATGAATCCACATTTCATCATCTTTATTCTATCATTTTGGCCTTAAAAACCCTAGCAGATGCGTATAAATACCATTAAATACAACATCCTAGCATTCATGCATGTGCAGGTAAATAGTGTATAAAATACTGTAATTAAAGCCAAAATTATAGAATAAATAAAAGAAAAGAAAAAGAATAAAATATTGTAAATATTTTATGACCCAAAACCCCGACACCTAGGCATCTTGATGAATAGGTCGACAAGTAATAAAGTAGGGGGAGATAAGGGCCAGAATACAGTCAAAATACCTATCTATTCTATTTATTCTTTATTCATTTTGGGACCTATTTTTGGTTCCGCTTTTTATACATCAAATAAAGAAACTTTGTACATGAAAGTTGTAGATAATTAAATAAAGAAAAATACAGAATTGATATCATTCAAAAATCATGTACAGACAAAAAGTTATGGTCTGAATAAAAATCCAGAATCCCAACTTCTCCGACCTGTATCTCACAAATGAAAACTCCAAATGCATCAAACTCACTTTAATTGTATATAATTCAAAATAAGCTATTTAATGGCGGTGGTTTCGCATTTGGCGGAGCTACGGTTTGAAAGTTGAGTTTTGGATCCACATTGTATATGTGTACAGGATAAAATATTCAAATTATTCTTTATCCATTAGTTTATATTTTTATATTTTTATAATTTTATAAATATTACTTATAATAAATATGTACACTAAAATCAGAATAAAACCTCAAAAGAAATCCAAAATAAAATACTTGTATATAGCTCACATAGGTAAAATACCTATACACATACCTGTGTAAACTATACTTTTATTTTATTAAATATCCAAAACATATCAGAAAAATGAAATAAAAATATTTTTACGTGTATAAAAGTATTTTATAATTTTAGAAAATAATAAATAAAAATAAAGAAATTAAAATTACAAAATAAAAATAAATTAATAAAATATATAGATATTATACCTATAAAGGGCATAACATGTAACTTGTAAATTAACACCTTATAAAAATAAATAAAAATTACCACAAAATAATTTATAAAATTACAAACATTTTTTATTTTATAACCTAAAATTAAATAAATCATTTTCTGTTTCAAAATTATTTAATAAAGGTTTTTCCCAGGAATTTTCCCGGTTGGTCCACGTGGACCAACCAGGGGGCCAGATGAGTTGACCTCGGGTCAACTCTCTGACCCTAGGTTCTGTGGTCTTTCAGAGTGCTCTTTGACCCATTTTCAACCTTTTTTTCGAGGAAGAACCATTCACCATTTCGTGTATCGTCCTAAAGCCTTTTTGTTCCTCGATCATAGGGCATGCACGCCCAGGGATCTCCTCGTTTATTGCATCAATGAATCAACCGCTATGCCTCGGTCTTTCCCACCTGTCCTTCAATCCAATAAAATGGACACCCAATTTCATTTTCAAATTTGAACCCCACTTTTTGGTCCTTCGTCTCCATTTCGACCCGCCTTGGCTCCCTGGAGGTGACAGCTCCATATTGGCTTCTTCAGTGCAGCGGAGCGACGAGGATCTGGGCGTTCCACCACCTCCGGCGACACCCTTCCGTTGAGGTATCTTCAACCTTGGGCCCTGGCCCTTGAGGTGTTTAATTCTCTTCTTTTTCATTCCCTTTTCAGTCACTGTAGTCGTAGGATCACACCGCCACCTTCATCTCTCACTCCCATCAATTGAATCGCTCAATCGATCCCCCTCGCCGGAGCAAGCTCCGGAGAGCATCTATATCACTATTCGCCCCTTGAGAGAACCTACTGGAGGCCGAGGCATTTTGCCCTCGTCTCCGTTGACCACTTTTGCAAGTGCAGGAGCTCAAAAGACCCCAGTGGAGGGTCGATTTTGGAGGACCAGTGGTACCTCGACCCACTTTCTTCTCAGACCTCACCATGGAGCATCGGAGCTCGTCGAACCTTTTTGGCTCCGTCGGTGGACCGAGGGACCTTCCAGGAGTTGAAGGAGGCCTTCCGCGATGAGGGAGAAGGTCGGAGCAGAGCCCCAACGTCGATCCAAGCTCGTCGGAGGCCGTGTTCTTCCCTGTTCTTGCAGGGGAGTCCACGGCCGTTCGATCGAGCTTCGCCTCCAAGTCTTCTCAGCACCGTTGGATGAGATCTCCTCCAGCCGTCCAATTGTCATCGCCGCATCTAATCTCAACCGTCGGCGGTCGAAGCGTCATCGCGCGAGGAGGAGCGGACACGTGGATAAGTGGGTGCATCTGAGCCGTCCGCCAACGCCTTGGCGTGGGAATTTTGCAAGTATACCCCACACCCTTTTGTAATTTATTTTATAACACTTGAACTTTCATCTGTCGTTTAAGAAATTTTGTAAAAATTAAATCTAGGCCCCTGAACTTTCCGTTATTGCAAGTAGGTCCTGGCCACGTCACCTCACGTGACCAGTGCACGTGAGGTGAGGGCATTTTGCACAGGACCCCTCCAGGGTTTATGTATTTAACTTTAGTCCATGGATTTTTGTATTAAGTGTAAAAGTTTTGGAGAAATTGCAATTCAGCCCTCAGGTATTTTTGATTTTGCAGACAGGTCCCTCCCAGGCACGTGCCAGTCACGCACCCTGGTGGGTAATTTACAGGCATACACCCCCGGGTATGGGTATTTGTAAGTGGTCCAGTAAATTGCTTATTTAGGTATAAATTTTGTTGGAAAATTGCAACTGTGCCCCTGGATGTTTTGATATTTGCACATATACCCCTACCAGGCCATATATTTTTGCGTGCTTGCTCTATTTATTTCACGCATCACCAAAACCCCAAAAATTCCACAAAAATCATTTTAAGCTTTTGTTAACTTGTTCATTCACGCCATATTTTTGCATTGCATTTTTATTGCATTTTAATATTTATTAAAAATAAAAAACATGCATTTTCAATACTGTCTAGCTTAGAAAATCCATAAAAATTAGCAAAACACCTTGAAAAATTCCAAAAAAAATTACCTAATGTGTATTTTAGTATCTTTTAGTGTTAGTACAAAAATCACTAAAAAAGTCAAAACTAAAACCTTAAAAATTAGAAAAACCTAAAAATCTTTATAAAAATATAAAAAATCTAGAAAATTCCTAAAAATATAAACTCAAGTCTTGTAGGTTCCCTATTTTATTATCTTTATTTTAAAATTAATTTGGGAAAACTTTGTTGCTGTTTGCTTTTTTTCATTCCCATTTCAATTTTGGCCAGCATGTTTATTCACTGTTTTCTTTATTTAGGCTTTTAAAAATACCAAAAATATTTAGAAAAATCCCTAAAAATCACAAAAATAGTAAAAAATATAAAAACGCCAAAAACATTTTATTTCCTAATTTTTGCCTATTTTTACTTATTTTTATAAATCCCCTAACCCCTCTTTTCTTATATAGTATATATATATTCCAATATTGAAAAAGAAAAAAAATATAAAATATAAAATATAAAAAGGAAATATAAAATCAGAAAATTCAAAATCAAAATACAAAATTAAAAATTAAATAAAAATTAAAAAATTAAAAATAAAAACCCACAAAAACATTTGCATTTCATATTGTAGACACTTAATCACATTCACGCACACACACACACACTTGCTTGATCTATCCTGCCTTGCTCCCTGTGATCGACCTCTACATACTTACACCTATACACCTTGTTTGTAGAGTTAAAAAATAAATTTGTCTCCACGATTTATTTTCATTGCTTGATATTTATATTGTGGGTTCATTGTTGATTAATTAGGGATTTTGAGCGGTCAAAGCTTCGACTGCAGTTTCGCCTTGTGAAACCGTACGACCCTCGATTTCCCTGAAAATCAGCCACCATTTCCAGTTCTTCTAGTCCTATTGTTTTTCATTCAGTTCATGTACCTCTGTACACTTCTATGAATAAAGGAAAGGGTTTGTTATTTTCGGATCCACCTGTGTTGATTGATGATGTATGTGTGGATTCTGCTTTGCTTGAGCAGCCCAGACCCGATCCTAGTCCTTCATCTGAGAAGGACCCAGCAGTCCCCTTTCTCTAAGCACTCCGCTCGGCTAAGGGGACCAAAGAAAATCCAAAAAGATCACACCACCTAGAGTTGAGGCCTTGGAGCACATACCTCTCTTCCAGAAATCCCTTAGAGACAGGACTACAGTTCGGAGGAAGAGGAGGAACCACCAGTCAGAGATCCATGTGCTCACTCACGCCACAAGCTTTGCGATCCAGAACCGTCTGACAACCAAGAGGCCAGATGCAGGAGCCCCGTATGTCAGATGCCACATTCAGGAGCAGAGGTTCGATCGTACTCTATTAGACAGCGGGTCTTCGATCAACCTTCTTCCGGCAGCCTTACTCGACCGCTTCGAGTTAGGCCCTCTACGATAGAGAAGGACAGTCCTTCAGTTTGCTGATCGATCTGTCAAGAGGTCGAAGGGGTTGCTGAAGAACGTTGTCGTCACGATTCAGGGCCTCAAATTCCCCGTGGACTTCGTTGTGTTGGACATGGAGATCCCTGAGTCCGTGACCAATACCCCCATCATCTTAGGATGCCCGTTCTTGGCCACAGCTAAGGCAGTATCCGATCATGATAGCGGGAAGGTATACTTTCGCATCGAGGGTGATAGTATACAATTAGAGACGATCGAGGATACTAGAGCTAGAGATTCCACTTGCTTAGGAGCCGCATTCAGATTCACAGCAGATGATAGAGGCATGGTGAGACATCCACCAGGACTGTGATTTTGTGATTACTGACGACGAGGCAGTTTGGGAAGATCCAGCAGCACAAGCCATCCTCTCACCTTCAGAGTCTGCTTATGCACAGACGCCAGTAGAGGAGAGCTTGGAGAGCGCATTTCTGGTCCAGGATACACTTCCGGCAGCAAAGTAGGTTCCCGATCGTGAGGTAGTTTCTTGTTTTGATTCAGATACAGATCTTTCGGAGTCAGATATAGACTGGGCAGAGTTTGATGATTTGATACCGTGTCTGACTTCCACAGAGCCTACAGCTAGGGTGGAGACTGATCCCGCGCAGAGCAGAGACACACCAGCAGAGCAGCCTTCACCAGATACAGATTGTCAGCAAGAGTTCTCATTCTCCCATGCAGATTTGGTCGCATTTACTCAGACATTCCAGAGACCAGATCCGCCATCACCGAATTGTCCAGAGCTGAAGCCTTTACCGTCATCGCTGAAGTATAGGTTCCTTGTGTGTGAGCATGAGATGTACCACTCGTTATCTCAGTGGATTTGACTGGAGAACAAGAATCCCGTCTGATGGGGGTTCTTAAAAAGAACCACAAGGCGATTGGATGGAGCGTAGCCGATCTCCAGGAGATAAGTCCAGCCCTGTTCTCCCACCATATCTATCTCGAAGAGGACGCGAAGCCGTCACGTGAGTTCCAACGGTGGCTGAACCCGAACCTTCAAGATGTTGTCATGAAGGAGATCTCGAAATGGTGGAGTGCCGATTTTATCTACCCCATCTCCGACTCCAAATGAGTAAGTCCGCTACATGTGGTTCCCAAGAAGACGGGCATCACCACAGTTGTTAGTGAGTCTGGAGAGGAGATCGCTACCCGGGTACCCACTTCTTGGTGGGTCTGTGTGGACTACAGACGATTGAACCAGGCCACCAAGAAGGATCATTTCCCGCTACCTTTTATTGATCAGATTATAGAGTCTAGCCGGGAAGAGCCATTACTGTTTCTTGGACGGGTACTCCGGATACAATCAGGTGGCCATAGCGCCCGAAGATCAAGACAAGACCACCTTCACCTGTCCCTTTGGGACATATGCTTTAAGACGGATGCCCTTTGGATTGTGTAACGCCCCGGCGATATTCCAAAGGTGCATGTTGTCCATCTTTTTGGACATGGTGGGGGAATGCTTGGAGGTCTTCATGGATGACTTTTCGGTCTACGACGACGGGTTTGATGCTTGTCTTGACTGCCTAGACCGCGTCCTTCAACGATGCATTGAGATTCACCTTGTGCTTTCATGGGAGAAGAGTCACTTTATGGTGACTCAAGGGACGGTGCTTGACCATATCATATTTAACATGGGCATGGAGGTTGATCTGGCCAAGGTGAATATCATTAAGAAACTCAGTCCACCGTCCAACCTGCGGCAGTTATGGTCTTTTCTGGGGCACGTCGGTTTCTACCGACGATTCATACATGATTTTAGCAGGATTGCCCAGCCATTGACTGATTTGCTGACCAAAGACATCGAGTTCATTGTGGATGATAAGTGTCTAGCGTCTGAGACTCTCAAGAGTCTAGTTGTAGAGGCTCCTGTCCTCCAGCCACCTGATTGGTCTCTCCCATTCGAGATCATGACAGATGCCTCCGATTTTGCCGTAGGGGCCATGCTGGGACAGAGGAGGGATGGAGTACCATTTGCTATTCACTACGCTAGCCGGACTTTGGATGCCGCTCAACGGAACTACACCGTCACTGAGAAGGAGATGCTAGTCGTAGTGTTCGCCCTAGATAAGTTTAGATCGTACATCATTGGATCTATGGTGACCATCTTCACTGATGATACCGCCATCAAGTACCTCATGGCAAAGAAGGATGCCAAAGCCAGATTGACCAGATGGGTCCTTCTACTCCGGGAGTTTGACATAGAGATTAAGGATAAGCCTGGAGTCAAGAATGTGGTAGCGGATCATCTCTCCCGATTGGAGTTTCTTGAGGATTCTGAGCAAACTGAGCCTATTTGTGAGACCTTCTCAGATTAGGTGATCCTTGCTATCACCTCTCTCTCGTGGTACACCAATATTGTGAACTATCTTGTTGCCAAGAAAGTTCCACAAGATTGGCCCACGCAGCGACTTGAGACCTTCCTCGCGAAAGCGAAGTTCTATCATTGGGAGGATCCTGTCCTTTATCATGAAGGAGGGGATAGCGTTTGGCGTAGGTGCATTCCTCAGGAGTAGCACCATAGCATCCTCACTTACTTCCACAAGCTTGAGGCAGGAGGACATCACTCTGGGAGGAGAACGTCACAGAAAGTACTCCAATCCGGCCTATGGTGGCCTACCCTCTTCAAGGACTCTGATGAGTTCGTGAAGAGGTGTACTGACTGTCAGAGGATGGGCACTTGTGGACAACGTGATATGATGCTGATGCAGCCCATTCACTTTTGTGAGGTTTTTGACGCATGGGACATCGATTTCATGGGTCCATTCCCTAAGAGTCAGGGATTCGAGTACATTCTGTTGGCCGTGGATTATGTGAGTCGTTGGGTTGAGGCCATCCCCACCCGAACCGCAGATGCTAGGACTGTTTACAGATTTTTAAGGAAGAATATCATTTCACGGTTCGGGGTTCCTAGAGTTTTGATATCTGACGGAGGGTCTCATTTCGTCAACGATAAGGTAAAGGCCCTTGCTAGCGAGTTTAGCATAGACCATCGAGTAGCCACATCGTATCATCCTCAGACCAATGGTCTTGCTGAAGTATCGAACATGGAGATAAAGACTATTCTGTAGAAGGTCGGTGATGAATACCCATTCATCACTCTTTATTCTTTTATTTTAGCTACAAAACCTATGCAAAACACATGTAATACTTGTAAATAGAATAAGATACCATTTAGCATGCATTTTGTAAATTACAATAATTAGCATGTTTTTGTGCATAAATAAAAGAATAAAGAAATAAAAGAAAAAGTGGGAGATATTTAGAATAAATATTGAGCAACCTAATCCCAAGGGAGGGCTCAACATGGGCCTGACCGCAAAAAGAACCCAAGTAGAGAGAGATAGGGAAGCTCATGTGTGTATATATATACCTGTACATAAATAAAAATATTTTCCTCTAAATAAAACAAAATTGCATTTTTTGTGAATATGTATATATATTTGTAAATATAAAATCAAAATAGAAATGGAAAAACAAAAATAAAAATAAAATTCCTTCATCCTTGTATATAGATCATGTACATAGAACCACACTTGTATTTATTTTCCCTTATAAATAAATAAATAAAAATCCAATTAAAAGATATTTACATTCCACATTTCATGATGTAAATAAATAAATAAAAATTACAAAAATGAAAATAAAATAAAAAAATAAAATGAAAATCAAAATCAACATTGTATATATACCATGTAATTAAATGTATATACCTATTTATTTACTCTATGTAAATAATTAATAAAAATAAAATAAAAATACCATATTATTCCAAATTTTATTCTATAAATAAATAAAATATAAAATTGAAATAAATTGTATAAAAATAAATAATTAAAAATCAAAAATAAAAAATACATATTGTATATACATATATATAATATTACTATATTGTAAATACATTATTTTTATTTCAAAAAAATAAATAAAAATCACTAAAAAATAATCTAAAAATAAGTAAACATTTTTCATGTTTTAAGTTTTTCGAAATTAATTCATTTATTATTTTTTATTGAATTATCAAATATTTAATAAATCCTGAATTCCCATTGGTCCACGGGGGATTGTTGACCCCAGGTCAACTCTCCCCCGCGGACCCCCTTCCAGGGGGATCGGGTTTTGACCCAAGTTCTCATAATTTTCCCCATCTGATCCGCCTTTCATTCAACTAAACCCCGGGTCCTAATCCTCCCTCCTGCATCCGAGATCCACGCCCGGGGATCTACCTAGGGATCCGAGCTCCGACCACCTCACCCGACCCCATTCTTCTCGGACCCCTAGCACTATATAGCTCCAGCTCCACCGCGCTTTTCACGACATCTTTGGCATTACTTCTTTGTCCCAGGACCTCCACCCTAATCCCTAGAGTGACAGCTTTCGATTGGCGTGTTGCAGAGAGGAGGAGGAGCCCTCCGCCACTGATCCGGCGACGTCAGCCGCCGTGCGCCGCCGCGAGGAGCGCTTAGCCTCGGAGCTCGACGTCTCCTTGAGGCCAGAACCCCCAGAGCTCCGCGAGCTCACCCACAGTCGAATACACCTGCCAGGTAGACCTGATTCTTCCTATCTTTCTTGAATTTTCGATTTCGCCCAAATCGACCCTCCGCCGTCTCCGACTGATTCCGTTCACTCCACTCATTGCTTCGATCATCGAACGACGTCACCATCTTCACGAGACCTCCCTTCACATTCTGCACCCACTCACTCCCTCTGTCTCGCCCCGGAGCAGGTAGCTCGACCTCCCTCACCGTTGCCTCGCCGGAGGTCTTCGCCGCAACTCACCCACGCGCCCATTTCACCCCTAACTTGGTCGAGGTAATTTGCCCTCGACCAAGGAGTTGTTCAGTGCCCTTGGCAGGTCGAAGGAGGCTTAATCTGAGGGTCTGAGTGTTCAGCACAACAGCTCCCAGCCTCCGCCGTCGTCGGGCCACTTCGGTGGTTGTCGGCCTCATCGGAGGTAGTCAGTCGCTGCGGACCATCGAGGCGAATCTTCTCCACATCTCAACAGCAACAACAGAGGTCCAGCGTGCCCGTGGTGCTCCGGCGAACTTCGTCGGAGTCGAGTTCTTCCAGAAGCTTCAGGAGCCGTCCGTTCATCCCTGTCGTTCCAGACTTAATCTGGACCGTTCGATCAGGCGTAGAGGAGGCCGATATCCACCACCGTTTGATCAACACGTGGCCTCCTCATCGCCATCCATCCAGATGAGGGTTGCCCGATATCCAGCACCGTCAGATCCTCCACGTGGGAGGCCCTCAGCCGTCAGATCCGAGCCAGAGTCCTTCGAAGAGGCACAACGCCCCTCAACCGTCCGATCTCATACGTGGCACACCTCTAGCCCTCGGATAATAAGTAGGGTAATTTATACTTAAGCCCCCTCCTGTTTTGCATTTACTTTTTAGTCCTGTAAATATTTTCAGTAGTTGTTTTTATTTTGGTTTAATTGCATAGAGGACCTGGATGTTTATAGTATTTGCATATTAATCCCTGTGAGTGTGGCCACGTGCTTCGACACGTGAGGGCTTGGTGTTTTTGCAATATATACCCTGCAGTTCTTGTGTGTTATTGTTTGCATATTTTAAAATAGGAATTGCAAGTAGGTCCCTTCGTGCCTGGACCACGTGCCTTGCGCTTGAGTTATTGGGATTTTTGCACAAGGCCCCCACACTTTTCTGTCATGTTAAGTTTTGGCCCCCGGACATGTTTTTATGACATTTTGGTCCCTGTGCACTGTGAGTCTTTGTTTAATTTAAATAAAATATCAAATCTAACCCAAATCGTGTGAAATTTGGATACGTGGCTCCTGCCACTGTGTAAAAATTTCCCTAATTTTTGGGTACATTTTTGAGGCTTTTTATTATTTTTAAAAATTCAAAAACCGCCATTTTTGCCTCTGTCCAGTTTATAAAATCACAAAAAATATTAAAACCTTTTTTAAAATTCTAAAAAAATCAAGTTGTATGTTTCATTTTCTGTACATTTTTGGCCATTTTTGGATATATAAAATCCATAAAAATAAAAAACACTTAAAAACTCATAAAAATTCTAAAAAATTATAGAAAATCCAAAAAATTTCAAACTCTTCTTCTGATTTTTCTTTATTATTTCTTTCTTTCATAAAAATACCTCCAGGCTTTTACAGGACCATTTGATATTTTAAATTGGTCTTTGAAGCCTAGCTGGACAGTAGCACAATATTTCTGCCTTCTTTTATTTTTAGAAACTTCCATAAAAATTATAAAAATATCGAAAATTCACCAAAAACAGTAAAAACATATAAAACATAAAAATATTTTTGTTTGAATTTTTGGAGTATTTTTTAGTATTTAAATAATTTGTTGAATGTGATTGTTTTTGCTTTTTCTTTATTTTCCTTCATTATTAAAAATCCAAAAAAAATATAAATATATTTAAAAACCACCAAAAATCATTGTTTTTATTTTATTTTGCTTTCTGACTACTTCGTAGGCCGCGAGGCCAACTCGTGCTCTCTGAGTCCGACCCTGGGTGCTACACCAGGCTAATCTCATAGCCAGGGTCACTATTTTGGTTTTCTTTGATTTTATCTGTTTGATTGGTGGTCTGCTCTTTATTTTTCTTGTTAACTGAGCTATCTCTGAGATCCGGGTCGCAACGACCTTAGCTCTATTTTATTCTCCTGAGTCTTGGTGATTTTTCGGCTCATCAGTCGTCCGCCCTGACCGAAAGGATTGGTCATAGCTTTTGGACTCGGTCTTGTGGGCATATCGGACGTCCTTCAAGACACCTTCGGGTACATCTCCCTTTGACCTCATTTATGACAAGCCCTGCCATTTACCTGTTGAGCTGAGACATAGGTCACTTTAGATAGTCACAGATATACTTAGGGTTCGTTTGGTTGTAGGGTTGGGCAGGGTTGGGTTGGCCCAACCCGGGTTACCCATCCAACCAAACGATCCAATCCTCCTCACAGTTTACTATTCACAGGGGTACCCCTGCCCAACCCAACCCTGCCCAACCCTGCAACCAAACGAACCCTTATGGATCTAGTGAGTGTAGGAGATCAGAGGAGGGCAGAGTTGGCAGTCCTGGAGGAGCTTCGTGATACAACCTTTTCGAGCAGCCTACAGTATAAGGAGAGAGTGAAAGAGTGGCATGATTCTCATATCAGCCACAAACAGTTTGAGTCAGGACAGAGAGTATGGTTGTTCGATGCCAGGTTGAGACTGTTTCTAGGGAAGTTGCAGAGCAAATGGAAGGGACCCTATCTGGTCCGAAAGGTACACGACAACAGAAGCATTGACATATCCGAGTTGTCATCTAAGAGTACCTTTCGTGTTAACGGGAAGCGACTCAAGCCATATCTAGATTATGAGCTGATGGTCGTTGACATTGCCCCTATTCATTTTGCGTGAGATGTGGTCTCTTGACTCACATCTATTGCATCTCACACCTGATTATCACTGTTCTCCTGACTTGTATAGATCCAGATGTCCATATCACACTATTCTTCAGTCGAACACCCCATTTGCATCTTTGATTATGCTATACTTAGGGTGCACATTACCGGGGGGGTGAGACTTTTGAGTTTCCTTTTGATTCTTTTCTATCTCTGTTTTGCTGCCTATACTTAGGGATATTTTAACCTAAGTATGGGGGAGATAGACCCTGTACATTCTCCACTCGGATTTCCCTTTGTGTACAGCCTGCTATACTTAGGATTACTTGATCCTAAGTATAGGGGGAAACCCCGAGATTCTCTTCATTTCTATTCTTTCATTCGTCTTTGTATATAGCCTTTCTTTTCAATTCCCTATACTAAGCACGAGTTATGTCTTCTTCATCGCTCTTGATTCACTCTGAGGACATCGTTTGAGCTAAGTATAGGGGGTATCGTATATATTCCATATATACTTTAGCCATCTCATACTTTGTGTGAGTATGTTAATAAATAAAATGGCTAAAACCCTTAAAATCCATAAAAATTAAAAATTTCTCGTGTAAATAAAATTCTTTATTGCACATATATTGCTATTTATACAAATTATTTTTGTAAAAATGTTTGTAAAAATCTTTTGTGTAATTAGTTTGTAAATATTTTTCATATCAAAATTATGTATATAGTACAAAATTTTTGTAAAATGTTTTGAAAAACAAAAGTTTGCAAAAACCTTGTGTAAATTTGTGTAAATATTTTGCAAAAATTGCATTCATGCATACATCCATATTTTCAAACATTTTTTAAAAATTTTGCACATTTGTAAAATTTTGTAAAAATTGCATCTTTGAAAATTTTTGTATAGTTTTTCCTGAATCATAGTTGACATTTAAACTAGCCTGGAATTAAATTGAAAAATGGAGCTTGGTAAGATCTTAATCCACCTAGTTCTTAGAGGAACCTTATAGGGCTTAGGGTTGAGACTTTTCAGGTCCATGGCGACTTAATTCTTTGAGTCCACTAGGCTATGATCATATGTCATCTCGATGAGCCTAAGTAGAACACTTAACAACACACACATGACTCTTACAGACAATGGCTTTACTTGGACTTGCACTTTACACCGAGCTCTCTACGGATGAGGTGGTGAGGAGGCGGTCTTCTTTGACTTGGGGTAGCATATGAGGGTAGTACTTCTAGGTGGAACCTCCCTTCTTCTTTTAGTGAAGGAAGTGCATCTCAACTTGGTCTGGTAGCCGTGAGGTCTAACGACAGGAGTTGTGGGTTGCAATGATGCTTCAAAAGAGGGATAGTGTACTGGCTCAAGAGGAAAAACTCCTTATGTATATATGCTTCACTTTGTAGATATGTTGTATATGTGCACATAAAAAATGCAATGCAAAAGAATAACTCCAAAAAAGTGGTGGGTCTGAGAGAAAATGATAATCCCACCAGAGTGTATATAGTGCAATAAAGCAAAGCTTATGTTATCCATGTTCCATCTCACGAAGCTTGCAGCAGGGAGACTTAGCTACACTGGTTGAGCTCCCAGGGATACATGCCTACACTGGCCATGGTCCATTCTCTTCTTCCCCCTCTTCTTGAGCCGATTGAACTTGAACTTAGAAGGAAATACCCCGCTCCTCGAGGAAAGAGTTGACAGACTAAGGGTATTAGAGTTACCTTGTTGGGAAGGGTTGTCACTTTGCTATTTCTGAGGTGGAGAGCTATACCTCACTTACACAGTACAAGAAAAGATTCATGGTCATCAGAGTTTGTGTATGTAGACTTGTTCTGATCTGGATTGTTGAGGAGTCTTGACTATAGATTAGTGGAACTTAGAGGCTGTTAAGTTTTAAACCTAAGCCTAAATAAGGTTCTGACAAATTAATAATCCAAAGATCTGACTAAGCTCCATACTTCAATTTAATGAAGACAAGTTTAATATGATTCACATTTTCCCCTTCTTTTTCTTTCTCTTTTTCAATTCTTTTTCAAATAAGTGTTTGCTAAGGTACTAGCAAAGTAAAGTATAGGGGGGTGATGAATACTCGTTCATCACTCTTTATTCTTTTATTTTAGCTATTTATCTTTGCAAAACATCATGTAGATAGTTGTAAATACAAAAAATACCAAACTACATGCTTTTGTTAATATTCAATAATTAGCATGTTTTTGCGCAAAAAATAAAAGAATAAAGAAAAAGAAGGAGATATTTAGAATAAATATTGAGTGACCTAAACCCAAGAGAGGGCCCAATATGAGCCAGATCGCCACATAAAATAAGTAGAGAGAGATAGGGCCATTATACACATTTCCTTCTTGGTGTATATATTTTATTTTCATAAAATAAAAGTATATATGTGTTTCTCCTAATTTGTATATATTTCTAAAAATAAAATAAAAATTAGAAAAATAGAATAAAAACAAAAAGAAATAATTTCTCTCTCTTCATTGTACATACCATGCATATATACCTTTATTTATTTATTTATTTATTTCACCCTTGTAAATATACAATAAAATAAAATAAAAATTATTTTATATCCCAAATTTTATTGTAAATAAATAAAATATAAAATTGGGGTAATTATACAAAATAAAATAATAAAAATAAAAGTATAAAATACATAGGTATTTTATACCTATGTATAATATAATATTATGTATATACATTAATTTATTTTTTAAAAAAATAAATAAAAATTGCTAAAAATAATATGAAAAATACTAAACATTTTTCATTTTGTAAATATTTTTTAATAAAATCGTTTGCTATTTTTAATTTAATTTATAAATATTTTTGGGATGTTGAATTCTGATTGGTCTACGGGGGATTGTCGATCCCCGGTCAACTTCCCCCCGGACCACTTTGCACCCGGATCCGGTTCTTGCCCAATTTCTCCAAATATTCCCGAATCGATCCGACCTCCATCTTCTCCAATCCAGGGCTCCGATTATCGAGGGCAGATCCGTGATCTACGCCTGCCATATCATCTAGGGGTCTGCTCCTCAATCCGCGCACTCTACTCCCCTCTTCTCGGACCCTTCACCGTATAAAGCTTGACCCCCAGCCGCCATTTTACTCACCTTCGGCCATTGTCTTCGACCCCAGTGACCTCCATTCTTCTCCTCGAATGATAGTGAGCGCAGAAGGGTGTTGCAGCGAGAGCTTGGAGCCCTTAGCCCTAGGTCCGGCGACCCATCTCATCGTGCTCCGCCACTAGCGAGCCAGAGCCTCTGGAGCCGTCGCTCCATCGAGGCAAAGATACCAGGAGGACCAGCGCCTAAGCATAGACGTCTTCGATCATCAGGTACCTTCGATAGAACCTAGCCCTCCGTAGATTTCCATTCTTCGATTTCCGACCGCCGACCTTCACCGGATCATCCCGCTCACTCTGATCGTCCATTTCCCATTCCGACCGCACCTTCACCATCGCGAGACTCCTCTCCACGTTCTTCGCCTCTTCGCTCCCCCTGGTTCATCCCGGAATAGGATATCGCACTCCTCCGCGGTCGTCTCGCCGGAGAGCACCGCTCCGCCCCACACGTTCACCCCTTCGCCCGCTAACGGGTCGATGCAATTTGCCCTCAACCCAGTGAGCTTCCTGTGCAGGAGTGAAGGCCAACAGGCCTCATCTGGAGGTCCAACCGTTGAAGAACAGGAGCTCCGGGTCTTCCGAGTCAGCGGAGCACTCCAGTGGCTCCCGGCCTCATTGGAGATCTCCATCAGTTGCGGACGACCGTAAGCTTCGATTCACCCATCAGAGCAGCACCGGAGGAGCCCTCAGGCGTGCGTAATGGCCGGACGAAGTTCGCCGACGACCTGTTCTTCCAGAGTCCTCCTCCACCATTCGATTGAGCTTCTCCGCTGGGTCTTATCTCCACCATCCATCTACAGGGATCTCGTAGCCATCCAATCCATCTGAGGGTCTGATCTAGAGCGTTGATCGTCGAAGGGGTATCAGCCATCCACAGCCATCCGATCATGAGTAAACTCCCTTCAGCCACTGGATCATTAATAATAAGGGTAAATTTCACTTAGGCCCTTTCTGTTTTAGCATTTACCTTTCAGTCTTGTAATTATTTGTCGTAGTTGTTTTTAATTTGGATAAATTGCACGTAGGACCTCATGTTTCTTTTAATTGCAACTTAGTCCCTCTGTATGTGGAGCACGTGCATCGACACGTGACTTGTGGGTTATTTACATGTTTTTCCCTGAACTTCTCAACTGTTACTGATTGCATCTTAATAAATAGGAATTACATTTATGCCCCTCTGTGTGTGAATCACGTGTCCTCCTCGTGCCTTTTTGGGTTTTTTGCAACTTCAGCCCCGTATTTCTTTCACGTGTTATTGATTGGCTGATTAGTTTTCTAAAATTACACTTAGGTCCTCGTGAGCTGTCTGTCTTTGATTAGCTAAATAAAATAGCAAATTGACTCCAAAAATTGTGAAATTTGGGTACGTTGCTGCTGCCATTGTGTAAAAATTTCACTAATTTTTTGGGACATTTTTGTGGTCATTTTATATTTTTAAAAATTCAAAAACCCCTAATTTTGTCACCGTCTAACTTTAAAAACCAACTAAAAATATTAAAAAAGTCTCTAAAAAATCCAAGAAAATTATTTTGTGTGTGTTTTGTTCCGTTTTCATTTCTATGCAATTTTTGTGGCTTTTGATTATACAAAACCCCTAAAAATCTAAAAACCCTAAAAAACTTTTAAAAATCATTTAGAATTCTTAAAAATTAAAAAAAATCTAATTTCTTTTTCTGTAGTTAGCTTTTCATTTATAGTTTTTCATAAAATTGTTGTTAGATTTTTAGAGCTACTTTTGTATTTTTAAATAGCCTTTCAAATTTGGCTGCACAGTAGCTTCTATTTCCCGCCTTATTTCATTTTTATAAAATCAACTAAACATTATAAAAATCTGAGAAAATTACCAAAAACACTTGAGAATTTCTAAAATCCAAAAATAGTTTTTTTGAATTTTCTGACTTGTTTTGATGTGTTGAATAATTCCTTGTTTGTGACTTTTTTGGCTTTTTTTACATTTCATTATAATTAAAAATCACAAAAAATTAAAAGGATAAAAATCCACCAAAAAATATTTTATTCTTTATTTTTGAGTTCTGACTACTTTGTAGGCCTTGAGCCAACTCGTGCTCCTTGAGTTCGACCCCGGTCGCTATACCAGGTTAAATAAAATTGCGAGACCGCTATTTGCTTTCTTGATTGATTTTCTTTATTTGGTGGTTCTCGATTTTTCTTGATTGACCTAGCCTCGCGATTCGGGTCACAACGACCCTGATTTATATCCTTACTCGGATCGCAAGGGATTCTGTGGTCGTCACTAGCGTGCTCATCCTAGACCTTGGACCAAATCTGATCCAACGATTAACACTCCTCATATCCACATCTACTCCCCCTCACATACACGTCACATGACTCGCCATTCAACATTGGATCCCGCATGATCCAACACCTGCTGCTTCTTCTCCTCCCTTTAGAATACTCTCCGACCGTCTACCATATGCAGCCCCGAGAACCTAACGGCCAACTCCATCCAATCAACCTCTAATCCTCTTCCTCCTATGTTATCTCCTCAGCAGACCAACTTCCCAAACCCTAACCCCATCTCCTCAGCCTCATTGTCCTCCCAGATCGTCCCTACCTCCCAACAATCAAAGCCATCTCCACTTTCACCTCCTACGCCTCTAACCTAATCCCTTCCCTAATCTTTGAATTAGCTTTCTCACTGAGCCCCCATCGAACTCCATCGATCGAACTCCATTATCACATACAGGCGACCATCTTCCTCCCCCTTATCCCTTCTATATCTCCTCTTCCAGAAACCCAACATGTAGAACCCATCTCTGGGCACCATCCCTCTCCTTATCTGATCATCGACCAACTACCAGCTCCCGCAACCAATGAAACCAAAAACGTGACTTTATCTTCTCCACAAAACCAACCAACCAATCCCATCGCCCTTCTTCCAATTCCAATGACCCATCTTTTCTATCCTCTCCGATGACCTGGAATATGATCCTAATCCCATCCTCTTTGTATTTATTAGCCCCTTATCTCCCTCCACTTTATTCCTTGTCGACCCAGCCATCGTAATTCTTAGGTAAGGTCATTCAATACCTCTGGTATTTTAGTTCTGTTTCTTTTTTTATTCTTTTTTTGGCATTTAGTAGAGTATTTTATACAATATTTACAGTATAAATAATGGATGTTATTTTATGCAAATTGATGTTGTATTCATGCATTTAGCTAGGGTTTGTAGGCTAAAATGAAATAATAAAGGTGATGAAAAAGAGATTCATCACCAGGTAGTCCCTATCCTTTTTCCTCCTCCTTTTTCTTCCTTTGCCCTCTTCTTCTCTTCTTCCTTATCCACCAGTTCTTCATCATCTCCTATCCGTGTCCTTTATCTTTCCCCTGTTCTTCACACCCTCATTCTCAAAACCAATGATCGACCATTGGCTTCATCTTCTTCCTATTTGTTTCATATCTATCCTCTGCAATCACCCAACGCCTTAAAGCTCCATCCTCCGCCCACGACGGAGCTCCGTAAATCTTATCCATTACTCGCATCCCACGACCCAAATCACAGCACCCAACTGACCGAAGAAAAATCCCAACTACCCCCTTTTTTTGCTGTAACGACGGATCGAGCCCTAAAGACTCGAGTCCATATCTTGTTTGCAGGAACATGAAATACCTTACCGTAGCACTACCTCAACCCTTTTGCAACTGCTCCACCGACGTACCATGGTCGTGTGTCAGTTAATAGGAGAAGGAATAAGGAGCTACCACCGGCCCGAGTACAAAGAAACTCAAGCCTACATGTGGTGTTTGATTTGAATCGAAGGACTCACATCAAGCCTAATTAAAAGCCCTTCAATCCGGTCAAGAGACCATCATCTGGCCATTGATTCAGGCCTTCTTTACCACCTTTATATCAGAGGGGATTCGTAATGTCGTCCGATACCACATGTCCTAACTCACGTGAGGAAGGATACTTTGCGGCCAATCCCTCCCCACTTCCAGGAACTACATAGAAGCCTTCCTCACGTGCGCCTCTCACTTGGCAAGGGAAAATTGCACATCGGTCCCCCACGCCTCCTAAATATCATGCAAATACCCCTACCAAGGGGTAAATTACATCAAGCCTCTACTGATTTTGAGAAATTGCAATTCTACTCCTAAGAAGGTATATTTGAGAATATTATTTATTTATTTTTATGACATTTATTTCCCTGAACTTTATTCATTGATATCTTGAACATTTGTGGTCAGGTTTTGATATCTTGATATCGTTTTGAAGCTTGTTTCATTCTCTATCATCCAAGACATTTAATCATTCATTATAGAACATTATTTGATATTAATAAATTGGAAGAAGTTATTTGTTAGTGAGCATATATATTCTCTGAAATATGGTTTTGTTGCTCATATAATTGCGAAAAAAATGGGGGAATTGGGGCTTGTAGATAAAATTGAGTGCATGTATGGTTTCTTTCTCGTTCATCTTGCGTCATTCATTCCTTATCATCCGAAACTCTAAAAAAATATGCATTATTTATTTTCTATCACACATTGCATGACATTTATTTCATTGTATAAAAAATATAAAAAATCATGCATCATATTTGCTTCAATTAATTGCATATTTTATTTAAAAATCTATACAAAAATTGCAAAATTAAAAAGAACCATCACTACAAAAAAGGCGGGATTAGCGTGCACGGCTCTGCGTGCACTAGGCGAGCACATGTGCTCGCCCTTATTGGGCGAGCACACGAAGAGCACATGTGCTCGCCCATGAGGGTCGCCGGTTTGAATTTTGCGGAGAGGCGCGGTTACCAATTTGGACGAGCACATGTGCTCGCTCAAGTGTGCTCGCCCACTTGAATTTCCTTGCGCGGATAACTTTAGCGCCTGGAAATTTCGGGCGAGCACTTGGCGACGGCCTGGCGAGCACTTAAGTGTGCTCGCCCAGGCCCGTAAACAGAACCTCGCGCGGCTCTTATTCCTCATTCTCATGCAAGTCTCTCCCAGTTTCTCCCCTCCGACGACCCGCCACCCCTCCGCCCCGACACCGACGCCCGTCGTTTTCGTGTTCTACCACTCAGTATTATCCTTAATCCTTTCTCTTTTTATATGATTTCATTACCTATTTGTATTGTTTGGATAGGTTTCAATTTTTTGTTGAATGTAGTGTATTGTTTTGATAGTTTATATGTGTTTTACATGTTAAGGATAATAGTAGATCATTATAGTATTGTAATTTCGAATTTGATTGTCTCAATGATATGTATAATTGTATGCCCTGTAGGTGTTCGATAAAATGCCTCAACAAACATTATGTTTACATTTTGTAAATTTTAAATGACAAAATATACATTACAACATCTGCACTAGTTAGTATTGTTAATTTTCTTAAAAAAATTAGTTATGAAATTTGTGAATAACATTAGTTAGTCAACTTCAATAATGTAGATATTATTAATGATGAACATCATTAATAACAGTCTTAAAATTTCATATCGTTTTGATGTGAGATATGATATACACCAATGTTTCCTTTGTGATAATTTATTATCACATTAATTTCTAGTTAATGTGACCAATTATATCACATTAACTTATAGATAGGTTTATGATAAGTCCAAAATATTATTTATTAATTATTAGAAAATCGCACAAAATCCATCACACACAGTGCGTCCTTCCACACCGGGTGGTGTGTGGCCCTGCACAACGGGTGGCGTGTGCAACACATTGGAGGATTTGATCACCTCTAACTGTGTTATATTTTTTTTATTTTTTCACAGCGCTATTGGACTCACTTTGGGATGTTTATCCCAGACCAATGGTCGTGGATTTTGATGTTTGCAGGTTCGAATTTTTTTAGAGGTGCCTATTAACTCTTAGTGACCCAAGCACTGTATTAGGCACTAAATAAGGATCACACTTATCTCTATCCCCATCGTTAACCAGCCAAATATACGTAATTGCCCGGTTAATATAAATGAATAAATATTTTAAGATTATTTTATAGTCTCAATTGTAGCACATACAAATGTACGACGTAAAATGATCTTACAGTACTACATTTATATTAGCTTTCCTTAGTTCGGAGTTCCCGGACTAAGGGGGTCCGTAAGGATTCAAATTTACTAAAAGGTGATCGGTGTCACAAGGTCTTTATTTCTTACAGAAATTCGGTTCATAACCCCTTCCTCTTCGGTATACCAAATCAATCATTGTTATTATTGAAATAATCACTAATATGATTATTTTGATAATTAATTAGGATTGATTTATGGGGTATACGGGAGAGGTGTATGGTTATGCTGCTGAATTTTTGTTAGAAATAAAGATACTTGTGACAACGATCATCTTTTAGTAAATTTGAATCCTTATGGACAGGCTAAAGTGATAACATAATTAATACACTTCTCTTCTCATCTTTTATCTCAATAATGTGATACGTTTAGATATCCTCAATTTCCTAGATTTGACATTTTAGATTATTTAATTCAGGTTCATCAATATGACCAATAGAGAATGGATGTACAACCGTGTAGTAGATGGACGTATAGCAGATGCATTTCAAAGAGGTGTTCAGGAATTCATACAATTTGCTTACGCACAAGGTTCCCGTATTGTGGATTCAGATTGAACTATCTTGTGTCCGTGTAAGAAATGTCTTCTAATGAGGAAGAGATTAAAAGATGAAATTCAGTTACATCTTTATAGAATGGGTTTCATGAAAGGATATCAGATTTGGTGGAGGCATGGTGAGAATTTCGAGGACAGTATGAATGATGTGGAAGAAGCTGACAATATTAATCCCTTTGCAGATATGGTTATGGATGTTGCGGGTCCAGACTTTAATGATACTTTGTTAGATGATGAGGAATCATATGGAGAGTCTGCAGAATTTTACGAGCTGTTGAAAAAAGCGGAAGAGCCATTGTGGTTGGGTTGCAAGACATATTCAAAACTTTATGCGGTCTCTGATCTTCTTTCGATGAAGATGGAATATAATATGACCGATCGTAATTTTGATGCAATGCTGAGGATTATTAAGAAGATGTTACCAGAAGATGCAGAATTACCTGATAATTATTACAAAATGAAAAAGATGATGCGGGAGATGGGTTTAGCAGAAGTTAAAATAGACTCATGCATAAATCACCATATTCTATATTACGGTGAACATCAACATTTACAACGATGTCCTGAATGTAATGAGCCAAGATATCAGACAGCTAGTAAGAGTGGAATAAAAATATCAAGAAAGATTCTACGTTATTTCCCGTTGACTTCGAGATTGAAACGACTATATTATTGTAAAGAAACGGTGAAGTACATGACATGGCACACAGAACATAAAGTCGATGAATATATGGAGCATCCATCAGAGTCTGATTGTTGGAAAGAATTGATGTCAGCTTTTCCTACATTTAAGGATGAAAAGAGGAATTGCGTTATAGGTTTATGTACAGATGGGTTTAATCCTCATGGAAGAAGTAGAGATTACTCTTGTTGGCCAGTAATGACAACGCCATATAATCTACCCCCATGGCTATGTAATAAGCGACAGTTTATGTTTCTTTTGCTGTTAGTATCAGGACCTACACATCCGGAAAAGTACATTGATGTTTATTTACGTCCTCTTATCGGTGAGTTGAAAATGTTATGGGTCGATAGAGTTGATACATATGATGCTAATAAGAGTCGAACATTTAACATGAAAGTAGCTCTGCTTTGGACGATAAATGACTTCCCAGCATATGGAATGTTATCTGGATGGAGTACGCATGGACGTAAAAGTTATCCATATTGTATGGATAGTACTAAATCATTCCAGCTTCAACACGGTCAGAAACCATGTTTTTTTGATTGTCACAGACGATTTCTTCCAAATAATCATCCATATCAAAGACAGAAGCAGTCTTTTAAAAGGAATACAATTAATCTTTCAGATCCTCCACCAATTAAGACAGGCGATATGATATTATCATACTTGGAACAATTACAGAAATCAGCCTTAGAAAATGGAGATAAAACAAAAAACCTTCCTGATTTTGGTGACAGTCATAATTGGATTAAGAAGAGTATATTTTGAGAGTTACCATATTGGAGTAAGTTACTGATACGACACAACTTAAATGTTATGCATATAGAGAAAAATATGTTTGATAACATCTTCTACATTGTTATGAATGTAATCGGTCGATCAAAAGATACAGTAAAGTCTCGTCGTGATTTACAAATCATATGTAATCGCCCAGAATTGCATATCAAGGAACATGATAGTGGAAGGGTTGAAGTTCCAAAAGCAAAGTATACCTTAGATAGAAATCAAGTTAAGCTTGTTTGTGAATGGACAAGTAAATTGAAGTTTCCACACGGATATGCATCAAATTTTTCCAATTTGATCGATCTGAAGAAGTTTACATTTAAGGGAATGAAGAGTCATGACTGTCATGTTTTTATGGAAAGATTACTACCGTTAATGTTTAGAAGATTGTTACCAAAAAATGTTGTCGATGCTCTTTCAGATGTTAGCAGATTTTTCCAGGTGTTATGCTCGTCACGCATACACCGCATGGAGATGGATTATCTTCAAAAAAATATTCATGTGATTATGTGTAACCTGGATAAGATATTTCCGCCTTCATTTTTTGATTCGGTGGAGCATCTGATGATTCATATTCCATGGGAAGCAAAAGTTGGAGGACTGGTAAAATATCATTGGATGTATCCATTTGAAAGGTAATTAAATGTATTATAATGTCATTCCTTCTTTACTATTTGGATTAAATGTTTAACCTATTTTCTTATAGGTTTATGTTCTTTCTTAAAAGAAAGGTCCGAAATAAAAGTAAAGTTGAAGGATATATAAGTTCACAATATATATATGAGGAAGTCGCAACATTCTGCGCAAGATATCTTTCAGAAGATGTGGAGACTATCCACAATAGATGTAGGAGGAATGAGATAATTTCTTCCGATGAAGAACCTTGTATCAGTATCTTTCGACCATCCACTCATCTAATAGGAAAAGCAACTGAACGTTTCTTATTGAAACAAGAGAAGGATGCTGCAGAGTTATACATATTAGACAATTGTGAGGAAATAACACCATATTTTCAGTAAGTATTTGAATTACTTTATGTATATATTCATCAAAAGTAATGAATATGTTTCTCTTATAAATTGTAGGGAATTTAGACAGAAAATTATGGAGGAAAATCCTATGTTTTCAGATGACGAAGTTCTGAGCACTTATAGGAATCAATTTCCAGCGTGGTTTAAAGACCGCTCAAAATAGTTGGACGGTGGTGATTTCTATTCTCATATTTTAAAATATTTTGGAGAAGGACCTGTTTATAAGGTTCGATCATACAACTCATGTTACAGTAATGGGTATCGTTTTCATACCTTAAATTCTGGTAAATATTTGACAACTCAAAATCATGGAGTGATGGTTCGCGGATCTTGTTATGAGGAAGATCATCTGAATTATTACGGAATTTTAAAGGAGATTATAGAAGTGAAATATAGCATACCAGGCTTGAATAAAGTAGTTCTTTTCTTGTGTGATTGGTATGAACCCAATGGAGGTGTAGTACTCGATAAAAGAAATAACATTGTCGACGTGGTGCAAAGGAAATTTATACGCAGATTTGAACCATTCGTCTTAGCATCTCAAGCGGATCAAATATGTTATCTCCCACAAATATCAAAGAAGAGAAAGAGCATTGAAACAATAACTGTTGTGAAGATAAATTGTCGAGGTTATATCTCCAATGATTCCAGTAATCAGGAAGATGACATAGATGAAACATTTACACTGATAAATGAAAGAATAGACTTAACAGAAGAAGTCCCAATTATCGAATCGATTCGATTGGCTGATAATGAAGTTTTATGTGTTGACTTACAAGATGATACTGACTCCAGAAATGATTACTCGGAAAACTCAAAAAACGAAGAAATATCCTTTAATCCCACCGAAATAAGTGATGAAGATTAGTTGTAAGTTTTATTATACAATTATAATTGAATTAACTAAAATCTTAAATAATAAATATGTAATACATCATTATTACAGTCATGGCAGGTTTTGGACGTGGCGGGGCGCATGGATCACATAGATCCAATCATCCATCTTCCTCAGACACACTTTCTTCCAGTAGGCAGCCCACCCCGGACGATGTTCTTGATTCACAGTCCGACGAGGTTCGCTGGGTGATAGCTTACTACGAGTCTCTTGGTTATCCTCCGCCACCCTTTTACGTAGGAGGCTATGGAGAGCCATCTACCTCAGCAGCCCCTACAGGATTCCCAGTCCAGGTCCCCATACCAGCACGGACATCGATGGGTTCTGACTCTCCTTCTTCTGGACGGCCGAGCACATCCGTGCCTTTACCCACTGTAGTTGGACATACGTCGGCGTCCCACCCTTTGTTGGAGGTTACGTCTGATGGGAGGTAAAATTTTTATAGATTTTATCTTCAAAATATTTTCCAAATTTTTATAAATTGTATGGAAGTTAAATTTTCTAGTAAATGCAGGGATTTTTTGAACAGCAACAGGGTGGCAAAGGAGATAACCAACATAATAAAGACACACTTGACTTCCATGCAATTTAGATGGTGTCGCATCCCTGCTGCAGAACAGGAGAGACTGTTTGACATGTTTCTGGTAAGAAATATCTCTAAGAAGTGATACAGATTTTTTTGGTCAAGTTTATTGTATCTTATAAAATGTTATAATTTTCAGAGTAGGTTTCGCCTTGGCTCTGGTCTGGGGAAGGAGGTTTATCGTAGAGCCTTCATTCTTTTGGCAGAAAAGAGAATGAGCGATACATTTTTCAAGGCAAGGAGAGACTCGCATGCGAAGACGGGATGCGAGGAGATGAATTTTGAGGAGATGAAGAGGTTCCCGCCGTCATGGTGTACGGAGGATAGGTATTATACTTGTCAAATAATTTATATTAAACTTTTTAAAATAATTAATTATCATAACATAATCCTTCCAGATGGGCGGATTTCTGTGATGCATTCATTGTGGATGATGAGTTTGGAAGAAGATCTACGGCAGGAAGGACAAACCGCCAGAAACAAAGGATTAAGTCGACAAGTGGCTCTAAAAGCCACAATCAGATTAGAGCGGAGATGGTATTTCGATTTAAAATTACTTTTTGGAGATCTACTTTAATATAATGCAATGTTTTTATTAGATCTTAAAAAAAATTTCAGGCAGCTAGGTTGGAAAGGGAACCCTCTTTTCAGGAGTGGTGGTCGAGGTCCCACATGAGTGGGAAAGAAGGAGAGTCGCAATGGTCCACTCCTGAAGCAGGACAATTGTTGGTAAGTCTATCAATTTATTTACAATTAAATGATATATTATAACTCATTTATATATATTATAAACTTTGTATTTCAGGATCGTTATCTGGCACTATCTGCAGAAAAATGGGATGTCGATCCAACTGGAGAGCAACCACCATTTGATAAAACGATCTGGAAGCAGGTATATATGGATAAATATTATCTTGCTATACTCATTTCTAATATATAATTTTATATTAAAAATTGAAAAACTTATAAGGTGTTGGAGGAGAGGGACGTTGTGGCGAATAGGAAGCAGACGCTTGGTGGTCTTC
Source organism: Ottelia alismoides (assembly GCA_037367405.1). Classification (NCBI taxonomy): domain Eukaryota; kingdom Viridiplantae; phylum Streptophyta; class Magnoliopsida; order Alismatales; family Hydrocharitaceae; genus Ottelia; species Ottelia alismoides. The sequence continues at coordinate 18,199 of JAZKJV010008792.1, read as the reverse complement.
CTCCATATTATGTGGAGGAACATCATCACTCCTATTCTGCATACTCTCAGCCGTCGTACACGCAACCACATCCGTCCCAATCAACAGTTCCAATGGAGTCGCAGATGGCGATGATGGTGGAGCAGGTGACGAAGCTCCGAGAGGAGTTCACGGCGTACATGTAAGTATTCTTCTTATAGAATGAGTAATAATTTTAAATTTCTATATCTACAAAATGCATGTAATAGATATATATCTTCCATATATAATATAGGTCGCAAGGGCATGCATCTCAACCAGAAGAGATTGAATCTGATAACAAAGAGGAGGAGGAGAACGACCCTGAAGAAGAGGCACGCATGTATGCGAGGTTCAAAGAAAAGGAGAAAGAAAAAAAGAAATCAAAGCAGGGTTTAGTGTCCAATTTTTTTAGATCAAAGAAGAAGTAAATTTTTGTTGGTTTGGACCTGTATTTTTTTTAAACTTTTAGCACATCTTTTAATTTATATGAACTTTGTTGGCTTTGACTTGTTTGTAATATTTAGATGTTAAATTAGATTGTTTATTTCTGAATTCATGTATATTGTGTTCCTTTCAATTCTTAGTGCTAGTTATCTTACTCAACGAACTGCTATAATATATATACCCTTAGGGAGCTACCTGCAGTGGTTTATTGGCAGGGTATACAGGTTCGACGAGGTGTCAAAACCCTGTCGAACCTGTATATTTTTTTCCTGGAAATCACTTTGGGCGAGCACATGTGCTCGCCAGGTGCTCCGTGGGTAATCGCAATTTATATAGGAGGCGATCACATATGTGCCCGGCAGGGAGCAGGCGAGCACATAGCGTCCCGATGTGCTCGCCAACCAGCTGTGGCGACTCTCACAAAAGCGAGCACGACCTGAACGAGCACATGTGCTCGCCCACCCCTCGGGCGTGCACATGGCGGGCACTTGGCGTGCACATAACGAGCTTTTATGTGCACGCCAATCCCGCCTTTTTTGTAGTGCATAAAAATTCATCTACCTTTGAAACCCTAAATTCCTAAATTATTTTGAAAAGTAATCCTAAATCCCTATATTACCTCCTTGAGTTCAACCTTGGGACTTGCCTAGGCTAAATAATCAAATCGATCACATTGGGATTAATTTTTATATTATTTTTATTGTGATCATTTTTGATTGTGTGCTCTTTATCACCTGCTACAAATGATATTAATTCTACCAAATTAAGAGTGGTGAAGAGCAAGTCTTTCAGCCATACTAAGCTATTTTGCTATGAGCAATTTGTTAATCATGTGCTTTGCCATGCCACAGATACATCTAAGGAGTAAGATGTTGAAGACCATTTAAGCAGAAGAATGTTGACTTAAATTCGTATTAGTAGTGGCATTACAAGTTCTCCTTGTTACTGATAAAAGTTATATCTTCTATGGCCTTAATTGTGACTCTGAACTATGGAATTTGATATTTGTAAATAACACATTGGACATGACATTGCATTATTAGTGCTTCTGCTATGCACTAGAATCCAAGGCTCATTACAAGTGGTATCAAAGCTTAAGTTCTCTTAGGAAAACTTAGGATTCCCTGACTTAGTTGATGAACTATCCTAGATTTTTCTCATGACTTTTAGATGACGTCTGGACGTGAAATCATACCTATTGGAGGTGAGCCTGAGAATACCCCACATCAACAAAGACAATTTATGGTTGATATGGGGCGATGGCTCTGAGAAGAATGGGAACATGCTCAAATGGAATGTGACTCAACACATAAGGAAAGGGAGCGGGTTCACAAGATATATGAGTAGCCAAAAAGAGAAGGAGTCACTCTGAGAAAGTTCTTGCAACTTGATCCACTTATTTATAATCAAGAACCAGAACCAGAGAAAGCAGAACACTAGCTTAAGGAGATTGAATTGGCCTTTAGTGCTCTAGATTGTCCTGATGAAAAGAATGTGATATTTATTTTGTTCAGACTACGAAATAAAGTGAAAGATTGGTGGGAGACATGCAAGTATTTGTTTTCAGGAATAACAAATTATTCCTTGGAAGGAACTCGTTAAGCATTTCACAAATCACTTTTTCTCTATGCGAGATGGGGTAAAAAAGAGGCAAGAATTTATTGACTTGCGATATAAGGAATTGAGTGAGGAAGCCTATACTGCTCAATTATATTATCTGAAGAAGTTTGGAAAGGGGATATGTGAGACTAAACAGAAAAGAGCGAAGAAGTGTGCGATGGGGCTGAGAATAGACTTGCGAGGAAAGGTTTTTGGAAGCATGCCAGAGATACTTGTTAAGGCAGCTGTAACAATTGACGATGAATATCAGGTGACTCAAAAATAGCTGAAAAGTCAAGGCAAGGCAAGTGGAAGTTCTTGAGATAATTTCCAGATTCTTAATAAGAAGATGAAAACTGGATACTATAATAGGGATGAGGATAGGGTCAAGCCTACTGATAGATTATCTTTTCCTATTTGTCCTTATTGTTCTAGAAGACATCCTGGAAAATGTTACAAAATGATCAGTGCGTGCTTAAGGTATGAGCAGAAGGACTATTTCGTCTGTGATTGCCCAAAGATGAAATCAAGTGATGATCAGATGAAAGCTCCAGCACCAAAGAAGAAAGTCATGGGTCGAGTATACTCAATCATGGCTGAACAATCAGAAGACCCTAACCTAGTTGTAGAAGGTACACTTTTTATCTTAGGATTTATGGCTGAAGTTTTATATGATCCATGTGCTTCACTCTCATTCATATCTAGTAGATGTACTAGACTACTTAAACTACAACCTATAGAAATGTCATTCATATTGTGACTGTTTTTCATCGATGGGTAAAATTGGTACTGCTAGGTCTTTCTTGCATGAGGTACCCATTGAGAGTGAAGATAAGCCATTTGTTGCAAATCTGGTACTTCTTGAAATGATCAATTGTGTGGTCATTTTTTGATGAGTAGCTCTATGAGAACTGTGCATGTGTTCTCTGTAGACCAAAAAAGGTCATACTTTGTAGGCCAGGTGAATCTTAAATTCTAATTAGAGGCTCAAAGAAACCTTCCAAGCAAATATTTGTCTCCTTAATGAAGGCACACTAGATGATGTCAAAGGGTTGCACGGGTTTTCTACCTAGTATGGTAAAGACAGATGCTCCACACATTTCCATAGAGGATCTACCCATAGTTCATGAGTAACACTATGTATTTCCATAAGATCTTCATGGTTTGCCTCCTCCTAGAGAAATTGACTTCAATATTGAAGACTAAAGTTATTCCGGGGCCATTTCCTATTTCTGAATCACCATATCATATGGTTCCAGTGGAATTAGCAGAACTTAAGAAGCAACTAGATGAACTTCTAGAGAAAGGCATTATTCAACCTAGTGTCTCTTCTTGGGGTGCTCATGTGGTCTTTGTCAAGAAGAAGGATGGGACTCTTTGACTCTGCATTGACTATCGAGCCCTGAATAAGATTACCATCAAGAACAAGTACCCTTTACCTCAAATAAATAACCTATTCGAACAATTCCAGAGGGTTTTTATCTTCTCAAAGATTGACTTAAGATCACGTTATCATCAGCTAAGAATCAAGGCATAGGATGCACCAAAAACTGCATTTCGATCAGGGTATGGGTATCATGAGTTTCGAGTAATGCCATTTGGATTGACCAATGCACCTACAACATTCACGGACCTCATGAATAGGGTGTTCCGTAACTTCCTAAGTTTATCATAGTTTTTATTGATGACATTCTTATCTATTCTGAAGACAAGACGCAATATGAGGAACACTTGAGGTTGTATTAGAGACTCTCGGACATCATCAACTTTATGTCAAATTCTCTAAATGCGAGTTTTTGCTTGATAAGATGATATTCCTTGGGCATGTCATATCTAAGGATGACATAACTACGGACCCATAAAAGGTTGAAGCTGTTTAGAAATGGGGCTATCCAAAGACAGTCAGAGGTACAAAGTTCCTTGAGATTGGTAGGTTATTATAGACATTTCATCTGGGACTTCTCAAAGATAGCCCTACCCCTGACCAAAATAATAAGGAAAGAAACTAAGTTTACATGGACTCCACAATGGATGGAGATTTTTCAAAAATTAAAGGGTATGCCGACTTCAGCTTTGATTTTGACACTTCCATCAGGGAGTGGAGGATTTACAGTACATACTGATGCCTTGGGATCTGGATTTAGTGTCGTATTTATGCAATATGATAAGGTCATGACTTGTGCATCCCAACAATTGAAACTTCATGAGCGTAATTATCCTACTCATGATTTGGAACTTGTTGCAGTCGTTTTCATTTTGAAATTATGGATGCACTACCTCTGTGGAGAAAAAAATCCAAGTGTTTACTGACCATAAAAGTCTCAAATATATGTTCTCTCATAAAGACTTGAATATGCATCAACGATAGTGGTTAGAATTATTAGAAGATTATTATTTTTCTTTGAACTATCGTCAGGGAAAGGTTAATGCAGTGGTCAATGTGCTCAATAGGAAATGAGAGGTTAAGCTGGCTAGTATGAGGCTACAATGGAATATTATCGAGGATTTTATTCGATGGAAGCCTTTTAGTGATGGGAATCATGACATCTTTTTGGCAGGACTATAAATTCACTTAGCATTAATGGAGAAAGTATTGTTAGTGTTGTTAACATGAATACCAGCGCATATATTAAACAATAATCCAAAGGATCCAAATGAAATAACAGAGAAACAATAATGACTAATATCATGTTAATCATGTGTTCCCCATTCATTATCCGATTATAACATGCAAACAGGAACCGATTAAATAAACGTAAACAAGTATTCGGGCATGATCCAGGGAAAGTAAAGCAATAAACATATTGTAGCAAACAAATCAAAAGAAGAATAAGGTTAGAAATCACCGAAGCGTCCATGAAATGGAATGTCCTTAGAGAGGATATCGCCCTCACAATACTGGTGCGTAGGGTACTGGCGATCCGCTCCCAAGATACGACGGCACACGATCTTCGTCTGCGCACACCGACGAGATCGTCCTCGAATGTACCTCAGAGAACTGCAACCGAGAGAAAGAGGAGCGGGTTTGTCCGTAAATGGACCAAGACGACGTGAGAGAGTTTCTTGCAAGTGTGTGAAACATGATGTGGGGGAAGATTATATATATATATATATATGGTCGCGTGCCCTACCGCGGAGCCTTCCGATTTCCGAAAATGCCCCTCAACGGACGCGTCATTTCGGATCCCGAAACCGCGGCCAGAATCGCATCCATAATGGCGAGTTGAATTCCCATTTAAGTTGACTTACCAAATTAATCGTGTGATTAATTTAATCGACTTAACAAATGAAACCCGCAGCAAAAGTATCGAGATCCGAGATGACTCTCCCGAGCCGGAGCCGGAGCCAGAAACGGAGCGGAGTGCGCGCGTGCGCGTGTGGTCCTCCATTCTTCCTCTCTACTATTGCTACAAGAGCTTGGGTGTGAGCTCATATATAAGCCCACCAAAAGTTTGGAGTTCCAAGGTATGGTACTAAACTTCCACCCAAACTTTTCCATGTTTTAAATTTGAGAATTCCCAACTTTCCCTCCAAGCCATTTGGTTTCTCAATTGAAACCAAATTAACTCCAATTGTAGTTACATAGATTTTTCTATTAAAATCTAAATATAATTTTTAATACAACAATCCCCCACGAATTCACCAATTTGAAAAAGAGATTCAAAATGAGTTAAGACACAACCTTTTGGCGGCCACACTTTGCTTTCAGTAAAGGTACCTTCCGGTTTGAACCTCTACCTGAGTTTACTACTTTCACTTTAACAGGAATGAAGTGAATTATGTCTTGAACTTCAGACGTTGGCGTTAAAGTATACAGTAGAAACAACAAAGTGTTGTTCTTGGTACAATCTTCAGGGTTGGTGCTCTTAAAGGTCATGCACCTTTATCCTGTTTCATGAGTGTATTCAGGAAAGACCCTCTTCCTTTAACTGCAGTCCACGGTAACACTCACATAGGTGGCGTTCTTCAAGGATGCACGTCTAACATTCTGCCCAAAGGCTTGAACCCATTCAGAGCCTACGCTCTTCCTAAACTTACAGCTTAAATGACACTCAGGCTTCCACGGATAAGACACTCATGCATACACATTAAGATTAGAGTGCCAACCACTTCTCCAAATAACTTGTTATTACCACATTGAACCTACTTTGTGGGATCTCCACTCAGATAGGTTGGGTTGCTACTGTAGATGAACTCCCAATGGGTCTCAGTCCCATCACAAACCTAGACTTTAGGACTAAAGATCTATCAAGTCCCTTAGTCAACGGATCTGCCATGTTGTCTTTGGATCCAACAAAATCCATAGGCAACACTCCTCGAGACACCAAATCCCTTAACGTCTTAAGTCTGATTTGTATGTGTCTCCTTATTTTCTGATTGAACTTTGAACTCTTGATCTTGGCAATTGTGGTCATATTATCACAATGTACCGAGATCGCAGGAATAGACTGACCTACCATGGGAATTTCAGATAGAAGTTCCCTTATACATTCAGCCTCAATTTCAGTGGTGTCTAAAGCATACAGCTCGGCCTCAAAAGTGGATCGAGCTAGAATGGTCTGCTTCACAGACCTCCAGGAGACTGCACCACCTCCAAGGGTAAATACATACCCAGTAACACCATTACTCCCAGACTCCTCTATTTTCCCTATCCAGCTTGCATCACTATATCCTTCTAGTACAGATAGATGTCTACCATAATGCAAACTAAGGGAAATAGTTCCCTTCAAGTACTTCAGTACTCGATCCAAAACCTCCCATTGAGTACGGTCAGAACAACTAGTGTATCTACTCAGCTTTGCAACCGAGAATGAAATATCAAGTCTCGTGCAGTTTGCAAGATACATTAAACTTCCTATTACTTGTGAATACCTTAGCTGAGCTACAAGTACTCCACTTTTATTCTTAAAGAGTGTTTTGAATGAAATAAAAGGAGTGCTTACAAATTTGCAATCTTGATATCCAAATTTCTCAAGTACCTTCTCAACATAGTGAGATTGAGAGACTACAATCACATCAACTGACCGTGTCAGTTTGAGACCCAAGATCACATCAGCAACACCCATGTCCTTCATCTCAAACTTGCTACTTAAGAATGCTTTAGTCTCATTAATAATCCTCATATGTGATCCGAACAACAATATGTCATCAACATACATGCACAAGACAATACACTCATCACCTTTCACCTTGGAATAGACACATTTATCAGATTCATGAACCTTAAAGCCATATGACAAAATAGTTTTGTCAAACTTTTCATGCCACTGCTTTGGTGCTTGTTTCAATCCGTAAAGGGATTTGACAAGCCTGCAAACCTTTCCCTCATTCCCAGGAGTCACAAGTCCATTAGGTTGATCCATATAGATCTCTTCCTCAAGATCGCCATGCTAGAAGGCGGTATTCACATCCATCTGGTGGATAGAGAGATCATATATATATGCCAATGCTATGAGCATCGGGATTGTGGTCATCCTAGTCACAGGGGAATATGTATCAAAATAATCGATAGCTTCCTTTTGCCTAAAGCCCTTGGCAACTAATCAGGCTTTATACTTTTCAATTGATCCGTCAGATCTAAGCTTTCTCTTAAATACCCACTTGCACCCAATGGTAGAGCACCCTTTGGGTAAATCAACCAACTCCCAAGTTCCATTAACCATAATGGAATCTATCTCAGATTTGATGGCTTCCTCCCATTGTTTTGCTTCAGATGAAGCCATGGCTTCCTTGTAACTTGGTGGATCACCCTCGATCTGGTAGACAACAAAGTCGCTACCCAGATCCTTGGCTATCCGAGGTCTTTTACTCCTCCTTGGCTCAATCTCTTCAGATAGATCATTGGGTTCGAGTTGAGTCTCAACCCTCACATTCTTTATCCTTTCCACTTGATCTGGAATAGATCCTGATGTGGAGGCGTCCTCAATGGTCCGATTCTGAGGAATCCCAGTCTTTAACAGGAAGAAATCCTCAAAGAAGATAGCATCACAGAGTTCAATAATGATGTTGACTTCTATGCCCGGTATCTCGGATCAAATTACCAAGAACCTATATGCATAACTATTTTCCAAATAACCTAAGAAGATCGCATCAACAATTTTAGGACCAAGCTTCTTTCTTTTGTGTTCTGGGACTAAAACCTTAGCGAGATAGCCCCGCACTTTGAGATATCTTAAGCTCGATTTCCTATTTCTCCAAAGTACAAAAGGACACTTTTCCATATGCCTTGGAGGAACCCTATTCAGAATATGGCAAGCCGTATTCAAGGCTTCTCCCCACATATAGGTTGGAAGTCCAAAACTCTATAAGAGAGCATTGATCATGTCAGTTAAGGTTCTATTTTTCCGTTCTGCTATCCCATTTGATTGCGGTGAATATGGGGCCGTAACTTCATGAACTATGCCAAATGGTTTGCATTGTTCATCAAATAAGTTAGAGGTATATTCACCTCCTCTATCTGACCTAAGAGGTTTAAGCACTTTTCTGTTTGTGTCTCAGCCTCATTCTTAAATATAAGAAATTTCTCTAAGGCTTCATCCTTGGTTTTCATTAGATATACATAGTAGTATCTACTGCCATCATCTATAAAGGTGACAAAGTATTTCTTATTATCTCAGGTCAACACACCATTAAAATCACAGATATGCATGTGCACTAGATCCAAGATATCACTATCTCTAGAGACAGACTGAAAAGACTTCCTAAGTGTCTTAGCTTGCACACATATTTCACATTTTTGAGTTTTATCAATAGTGTGTTTAGGGATCAACTCTAAATTCATCATTCTCTTAATTGAATTTAAGTTCACATGTCTCAATCTACCATGCCACAGATTACAGGATTCTAGATTATTCACAACATGAGACACAGAATTAGAACATTCAGAACTTAAAACATTCATTTCATTAATGTTTACTGAATCACATCTAATTCTAAATAACAAATCAAAATCTGCCAATAGCCTTTTCCATAAAAAGTTCCATGTCTCAGAATGACAACTTTATTACATTTAAAGTTCAATTCAAAACTATTTCTAACTAAGATAAAGCCAGATAAAACATTCTTCTTGATGTCAGGAACATGCAACACCCTATGAAACGTATAGACACGTTCAGAGGAGAACCTCAAGTTGACTTGTCCCGACCCTAGCACCATGGCTGCATAATCGTTCCCCATCTTCACAGTCCCACCACTGCAGGTCTGATAATAAGAAAACAAAGTTCTGTCAGAACAAATATTTACATTGGCTCCCGTTTCCATGAGCCACTCATTTGGATCATGGATATGGTATAGTTCAGGTTTTACAGAGACAAACCCCTCGCTAGCCCTGAGTCCCATAGTGATCATATTCACTTGCGGACTCCCGTCTGCAGCCTTAGGTTGAGCCTTTAAGGACGGACAATCCTTCTTCCAATGGCCAACCTGATTACAGTGCCAGCAGGGTTTATTCTTTACCTTTTTTTGGATCTTGCCCTTTGGTTTCATTTTATTATTATTAACACCCTTTCCCTTCTTATCTTTACCTTTCGAGGTCATGAGATTGACCTTAGCCTGAATATTGACAGGAAGCATAGACTTTTGTTTCCTGTGTTCCTCCTCTATGGCAATTGCCACCATCAAGTCATTCATAGAAAATTTCCCCTTCCTGTGTTTCAGGATAATACCGAAATCTTCCCACGACTTGGGGAATTTTCCTATGATGCACATGACTTGAAACTTCTCTGAAAGTTTTATTTCGGCATCTTCTAAATCATGGATCATGAGAAAACTCGTATGTCTGTTTAGAAACCGACTTACCTTCGGCCATGAAAAACTTTAAAAACTTGGCCACGGAGTATTTCTCAATACCGAGATCTTCGGTGTTATACTTTCGATCCAAGTCTTTCCATAGCCCCTTCGCAGTCTGCGTGGACGAACAGTACACGTCAAACAACGTGTTGGACATGGTCAACAGGATGCAACCGTGACATATACGATCTCGTTCATTCCACGCAGATTGCACCTTCTGGCTATCGGATGTGGGGTTTTCTGTTTCCACCGTAGGACAATCAGTTTCAAGCATAGAGATTAATCCTATGGTGGTTAACCAGATCTTCATGCATTGTTGCCAATGCTAGAAATTCTGACCACCGAATTTTTCAGGCATACCTGTCATATCTACCCTCGATTTAAACATTGTTTCCGACATGAATCTAAAATTGGTTACGGATATCCTCTCTAAGATTGTTGTTAATAGGAATACCAACGCATATATTAAACAGTAATCCAAAGGATCCAAATGAATTGACAGAGAAACAATAATGATTAATATCATGTTAATCATGTGTTCCCCATTCATTATCCGATTATAACATGCAAACATGAACTGATTAAATAAACAGAAACAAGTATTCAGGCATGATCCAGGGAAACTAAAGCAATAAACATATTGTGGAAAACAAATCAAAAGAAGAATAAGGTTAGAAATCACCGAAGCGTCCATGAAATGGACTGTCCTTAGAGAGGATATCGCCCCCACAATACCGGTACGTAGGGTACTGGCGATCTGCTCCTAGGATACGATGACATACGATCTTCGTCTGCGCACACCGACAAGATCATCCTCGAATGTACCTCAGAGAACTGCAGCCGAGAGAAAGAGGAGCAGGTTTGTCCGTGAACGGACAAAGACGGCGTGCGAGAGTTTCTTCCGAGTGTATGAAACATGACGTGGGGGAAGGGATATATATAGATGGTCGCGTGCCCTACCGCGGAGCCTTTCGATTTCCGAAAACGCCCCTCAACGGGAGCGTCGTTTCGGATCCCGAAATCACAGCCATAATGGCGAGTTGAATTCCTATTTAAGTTGGCCTACCAAATTAATCGTGTGATTAATTTAATTAACTTACCAAATGAAACCCGCAACAAAAGTATCGAGATCCGAATTGACTCTCCTGAGCCGGAGCCGGAGCCGGTGCCGGAGATGGAGCAGAGCGCGTGAGTGTGTGGTCCTCCATTCCTCCTCTCTACTATTGCTACAAGAGCTTGGGGTGTGAACTAATATATAAGCCCACCAAAAGTTTAGAGTTTCAAGGTATGGTACTAAACTTCCACCCAAACTTTTCCATGTTCAAATTTGGGAATTCCCAACTTTCCCTACAAGCCATTTGGTTTCTCGATTGAAATTAAATTAACTCCAATTGTAGTTACATAGATTTTTCTATTAAAATCTAAATACAATTTTTAATACAACAGTTAGCATAAAAAATGATCTCGAACTGGCACATATGATTGAACTATCAAAGAAACCTAATAGCGAGCTATCGGTCGCAATTGATGGAGAACTGAGATGTAGGAATAGATTATGGGTTCCTAATAATCTAAAAGTTAAGAAATAAATTTTGGAAGAGGCACATAGCTCCATGTACTCTAATCATCAAGGGAGTACAAAAATGTATAAAGATTTGTAAAGGATTTTTTGGAGGAAAATATGAAGAGGGAAATTACAGAATTTGTCTCTAAATGTCTTGTATGTTAACGGTGAAGATCGAACATCAGAAGTCAGTTGGTAATCTACAACCATTGGACCTTTCGGAATGGAAATGGGAGCACATCACTATGGACCTTGTAGTGGATTTTCCTCCTACAAAAGGTGCTAAATATGATTCCATCTAGGTGATCGTAGATCTCCTGACTAAATCACCACACTTCTTACCATACGACTTAGTTATTCTACTGAGAGTCTGGCTAAGTTGTATGTTCATGAAATAGTGAAGTTACATGGCATACATGTATCCATTGTCTCTGATTGGGATGCATGTTTTACATCCAGTTTCTGGAAAAGTTTAAATGATGCAGTGGCACAAACTTAAAGTTCGACATGTTTTCCCACCCATAGACAGATGGGCAGTCAAACACTAGAATATATGCTCAGGTCATGTGCACCGGACTTCGCTGGAAATTGGGATTTCCTTCTACCATTAGTTGAATTTGCCTATACTAATAGTTTCCATGCATGTATTGTGATGGAGCCATATGAAGCATTATATAATAGACTGTGCCAATCTCCCTTGTGTTGGGATGACGTGGGTGAAAGGAAAATCCTTGGATTGGACATCATGCAAGACACTATGAAGAAAATCGAGATTATCAAGAAAAAAACTATTAGCAGCCCACAACAGGCAATAGAGCTATGTTGATCATTAGAGGCATGATCTTAAATTTGAAGTAGGAGATCATGTCTTCATCAAAGTCTCGCCTATGCATGGAGTGGTTCACTTTAGGAAAAGAGGAAAGCTAAACCCTCATTATATAGGTTACTTCTCGATTACTAAGAAGATTGACGGAGTTTCTTATCAGGTTAATCTTCCTCCTCAGTTCAAGAATTTGCATAATATTTTCCATGTTTCAATGGTAGGAAGTATATACATGATCCCTCACATGCGAATTTATCTTATGAAGAGAAACCAATTAAGATTATTGATCATAAGGAAAATCAACAGAGACAACGTACAATCTCCATGTTTAAAGTCCCATGGAAGCATCATGAGCATGAGGAAGCCACTTGGGAGATTGAAGAAGATATGTGAGTCAAATATCGTGAAATTTTTGGTAAGACTACGTACTTTTGAATTTCAAGATGAATTTTTTATTAGGGTTGATTGTAACGACCTAAAATACGAATACAATAATATATAAAATAAGAATGAGTGGGATGCACTTCTTGCACGAAAAAGAATATAAATGGATGCATGGGAAGGATGTCGTGTTGATATGCATTAGACTAAGCATGCATGCAAATCACATAAGAGCAACGCGAATGCACCATGTTTCCCTCTCCTTAACTATAAATAGGGAGGGATATGTTTCGGTAAGGGGTACACTAAATCGAGAAAAAGAGGGAGAGCGCGAGGGAGAGAGAGAGAGGCTCAAATTAGGTATGTATATCATTTTTAAACTTCATCTTCCAAATTTAGTTCTTAATCACGCAATTGTTTTATTGATTAATTTAGTCATGTTAATTATGCAAGATATTTTATGATGATAAAATAGTTAGGCTTAATAATTGCGTAATCTCATATAGACGTGGTCTGCTAAACATCGGCCTAGAAGGGCATTTTGATCTATTATTAACATAATGTTAATACAGTTTCTGATATACAAGTATAATTAAACTATATTATTCTAGTTTGCCATCTATACATTTAAGCAAATAAGTGAAACTGTTGTAGAGATCATTAGAAAGGGCGAAGGGTATTATTGTACAATATTAAGTAAACATGGGTATGCATGATACAAGATTAGGATGATAAGTATAAGGGAAAAAGGATGTCATTTCTATTTATGCCTATGAATTTATGTTACGAATCCATTTATTGATTATTATCAATAATGTGCATGATTCAAAATAATGAAATCTGAATAAATAATGGCACTATAATGGTATATGGAGCTATGTGCTACGCTAAGGCGTGAGCCACCTCTAGAGTCCATTTTTCGAATCCTAAGGGATATATCTAACATAAAGGACAACACCTTTCAAAGATGTCATGTTCAGTAGAACCTAGTGGAAAGTCCACCATTGACTCAACAATTGTTGTCATCATGTTTTGTTCTGTAAGTAATCTACAATGAATGACCACTTGTGCCAGTGGTAAGTAAGATATATCCTATATGAATGCAAGGGTAATATTGATCGAATGATGATAATATGAAGGCATGCATGTTAAAGACACATGAAACTCTGATTTGTTTAAGGATATAATTATTACTTCTATTCTTTTTCAATAGTATAAAGTTATCTGCTCATCCCTTCTTATTATTGTCCACCTATTAAAAATACAAATTAAACTATGATAAGTTACATTGTTATTGTCAACTTTCTCTTAAAGTTATTTGTCAATTTATTTCTGTTTATGCCATGCTAAGCTATTTTGCTTACGAGCATTTTGTCGCTCATGTGGTTTGCCCTGCCACAAATACATCTGAGGAGTAAGGTGCTGAAGACTGGTTAAGCAGAAGAACATAGACTTGAATTCGTATTAGCAGTGGTAGTACAAGTTCTCCTTGTTACTAGTTAAATGTACAACACTGTAATCATCCATGACTTTGATAGGTGCAATAAAAGTTATATCTTTTATGGCCTTAGTTGTGACTGTGAATTGTGAAATTTGATATTTACAAGTAACACCTCGGTTCCGACGTGACATTATTTAATGCTTCCGCTCGTCACCCAGATTCATATGTCGTTCAATATTTTAGGCACGAACTATGCAATTAAATTTCCGTATATTGTTGGAGAGTTGACTGATTTCAGGATGTTCTAGAAGAGTGTGGAGGTCGAATTCCAATCATGGAGTCAGTTTGGAGTAAATATGTGGTTAATACATATCTAGAATTGTCAAATAGCTAATTAATGCATGCAAGAAGTTTAAAAAAGGGTGAAAAATTAAAACCCTTGCACATGTGCTAAGAAAAAAAACTTCACAATTGAATATGATATTACCATTAATAAACTCACAATAATAGATATTCAATCTTTCATCAAGTGCTAGTAACTTACTCTAAAATGGAACCTAAATTCCATCTAGCTATCAATATCATATGCTTCGAAGTGACATCTTTTCTAGTATATCCTACAACTAAATAGGCTGTTGGTGCTTACATACAGGATGCATGAAAAAGGAGCTCACCAAGTAATTTTGATATTATGTATCTATATGACTTTGGATGACACTTTCAGCAATAAGCACGAAAAAGAACCAAACTAGTTTTGATAAGTATTATAACTAATCAATCTCTGAAAAACTCACTGACTAGACAACAAAATGAACTAGTGCAACTAAGTCCATGTTAGCTTTATAGCACAATTTCTAAGATACAATCTCCATAGACCAGATCATCTGCTGTATTACAACAAGTGCTGTAATGCAGCGTGCCATCCGATGGGGATCGAACGATCCTCATTGGGAGCTGGGGATGGTCGGCCCCCTATGAGGATCATTTGATCCCCATCGGACAGCCTGCTGCATTACAACACCTGCTGTAATACAACAGACGATCCACTCAGCAATATACAAAGCTATATACTTTATCGATTTTGTGCACACATCAATGAGAATGATCTTCTTCTCAAGATCCATGCCAAGTACCTCAGTCCTTCACCAAATCGACATCTATAACAAAATATTTAAAGCACAAATGATTATAAAGAAAATTCCAAAAGGATCTTCCTAATGAAAAAGAAAGAGAACTTAGTTGTTATGCGTACATGCACATAAATATGTGAACCTTCTAACCCCAAACAAAGGATGAAATCTAACAACTATTCTCCTTAAGCATCATCAATAAAGCATACATCTCGAAGCAAACCATGATTAAACTTACATAGTCATTCATGATCCAAGTAGCTCTATATATCAACAGTAAGGAACTACATCAACGACAAATAAAAGAAGAATACTTAGCTGGTTATTAGCATATTTTAATGATGTGTACAATTTCTATCTCATTCACTTATGATTTATTCATTAAAAAAGATCATCAGATACCATATCTAAGAAATAAAAAAATAATAACACAAGAATATCTTTTGCATAACAACCAATCCCATATAGATGAGTGATATCATAAATTTGAGGTGTGATAAGTATGGTTAATTGTAGTACCCTATAAGTTGTGTATATAATCAACCAATTTTTATTTTAACACTCAAGTTTTAAAGTAACTATACCTTAGGTCGAACACAAGGAGACTACTCTCTTCCCAAGTCTTGTCACTCGTTTGGCTCTCAAGGGTTTACCATGTGTGTTCGTGTGTTTCGATATTTTTTTTAAGTTTTATAAGTTTTTGGTGTTGAAGTGTTTCAGGTATTTTATATTACACATATATAAGTACATAAATGTATATTATTTTTATAAATTTATTAAAATTTTAATTTATGTTTTTTTAAATTTAGAAAATAAGTAACAAACAAAACATAAAAATTAAATAAACTAAATTAAATAAAAGGGGGATGATTTTTAAAAGGAGAAGTAAAATAAAAATGAGAATAGAATAATTATGTGATTTTTAGATTTTTGTAAATATTTTCTAGTATTTTTAAAGCTAAAAAAATAGAATATAAAATCAATGAAAAATAAAAGTCGAAAATAAAATATCATAGAAGTTGATGTAAAATTTTAATTCCATAATGGGCTATTGAATAAACCCCTTATTTTTGTATTTTGATATAATATATAAATTTTTAGTGACTCTTTTTAGATTTTCAATCTATGATTTTAGGATCTATACAAAATATCTCTAAGATATTTTTGGATGTTGAAGTGCTTACTGAAAGCAACTTACCTTATTTTTTGGCAAATTTTCCACATGTTATAAATAAAAGAAAAATAGCACAAGCTAGAGCACAAGTTTGCAATGATACATCTTTTTAGTTATGTAATCAACAATATAAAAAATCCAAAATAGATGTCACAAATATAGTAATATGAGAGCTACAATAGCCTAATTTTAATTTGAAAATAGATGCAAAGAACTCTCCAAATAAATTAAAAGGTCAATTCTTGCAAAAATTCTACGGACTTGAAATAGTAAAACAAAATTTACATAGAAATTAATACCATATCAAATCTCTAAATTATTCAAAAATGAACGAAAACTATGATCCCAACGAATTAAATGGATTTAACAAGCAAAAACAAACAATTTCACTTCAAATTTCATATTTCATTTAACAAGTTTTCAAAGTTCTCCAACTTTTAATACCATGAACACAAAGTTAGGATTCTAATGCAATTTGAATCATCCAAAAATATGCAAGGTGCAATTAGATAATCGACGAGGGGATAAACGGTCGTAATTTTCCAAATACATCCTACAAATAAGTTAAAAGTACTCCCTTGGAATTGCCAAGACCCAGCGGGGTCAACATGCAATCTCCCAATCGCATAGACCGCACGCATCGATGGGGACATAGTATCAATTTCGAGGACCTTGGAGTATACGCTTGCAAATTGCCTACGAACATGAGGTGGTTCCTACTGGAAAGGGGTGTAAAGGAGATGAACTTGAGTGAACCAACTCAGGTTCGATTCGGCTCGTTTAGCATATTTTAAGGTTCGGGCTCAGTTCGGCTCGATAAAATGAAAACTGTAATCAGGTTCGGCTCGGCTCGGGTAAGGCTCGTAAAGGTTCGATTCGGCTCGTTAAATGTTCGTTTAAGAATAAATGATGTGCATACGTTTATGTTCAAAGGGAAAAACCACATTTGCAGGAGGGGGTTTTGTGAGGTTTCGGGAATAGGGAATAGTGACTTAGGGAGTGGATGATTGGATAGGTTTGGAAAAATAAGTGAATGCCGTTATGTTAATAGAGAATGCATTCTTTCCTTGTATATATATACAATATGTATGTATATATACTTTTATGTATGTATGATTGTATATAATCGAACTTTTAGGGCCCGTTCGGTAGGAGAATAAGCAGGAATAAAGATGGGGAATAAGGGGAATAAGGGTTTATTCTCTGTTCGGCTGGAGGATAAGAATAAGGAGAATAAGGTGAAATAAAGGTAGGTAAGGTGGGATAAAGATAGGAATAAGAGTGAAATAAGATGAAATAATGGGGAATAGTCATACCACGGGGAAGCGTGTTGGGGGCTTATTCCCCTTATTCCATTCCTCCTTATACCCCAAACGAACAGGGCCTTAACGAATCGAACCTGAGCGAACCTATGTTTTTGAGGTCAGTTCGTTTATTTAATCGAGCCCAAACTCATGTTCAGGTTCGGTTTGTTCATTTTCGAATCGAATTTGAATCGAACTTCTAACGAGCCGAATCTGAGCGAATGTCGAACATGAGAAATTTCTGACCGCCCTACTACTGGCCCTGGCTCTTTTAAAACAGGCGACGATAACGGAAGAGGGGGGGGGGGGCTCAATCTTGCGGTGGTGCAACTGCCACGTGAAGGATTGAAGGCGTAGATGGGCGGCTAATATTTGCTTACACATGGGAAGTGGTGATGCGAAATAGGGCGAGCGATCTGATGGTGGAATCGTAACCTATGTGGCATAAGGGAGGCCATGTGCTGCAGGTGATCCAGCGGATGGCTTTGCCCCTATCCGACGACCATGATTGACCTGGAACGGGTCAATCAACGGTCATGGCAGGGGTACTC